>OX401917.1:11840346-12232846 GCA_947859195.1 Drymonia ruficornis
CAACAACCGGGACCGACATTTTACGTGCCCTCCGAAGCACGGAGACGCTCAGTTCAAATGCCACTAAACGGTCACCCATCTCTGACTGACCTTGCCTCGCGTTGCTTAACTTCAGATCGTTTACCGATCATTGATTGCAGCTGGCTATAAGCGCCTGAGCAAGTCTCTCGAATGAATATTAGAGCCATAATACACCTGGATGCCAGGCGACGTCGCCAGCCACGTATCCAAACAATTTGTATTGACTGGCGACGTCGCCAGTCGGTCGCCAGGTGTGTTACCTGTCATACATTTCAATACGAATAGTTCGCCACGGTGGCTGGCGACGTCGCCATGGCTACCCGGTGTGTTATGGCCCTTAGATTCTCACAAGTTGTAGCAAGTGCAAGTGCAAGCAGTGTGCAAGCTGGAGACTAAAGTATCTGGCACAAATAATATAGCAATTTTCTTAGATACTCGGTGCTACTAAAACGATAGTCACATAATGATAATACATTATACTCAGTATTACACAGTCGTACTCAAAATACGCCCTCCAATGATAATAATACATTATACTCAGTATTACACAGTCGTACTCAAAATACGCCCTCCAATGATGACAATACATTACTCAGTATTACACAGTCGTACTCAAAATACGCCCTCCAATTATGAGAATACATTACTCAGTATAACACAGTCGTACTAAATATACGCCCTCTAATGATGATAATACATTACTCAGTATTACACAGTCCTACTCAAAATACGCCCTCTAATGATGATAATACATTACTCAGTATTACACAGTCGTACTCAAAATACGCCTTCCAATGATGACAATACATTACTCAGTATTACACAGTCGTACTCAAAATACGCCTTCCAATGATGATAATACATTACTCAGTATAACACAATCATACTCAAAATAAGCCCTCCAATGACATTATACTCAGTTTTACACAGTCGTACTCAAATACCCCCTTTAATGATAATAATACTCAGTATTACACAGTCGTAATCAAAATACGCCCTCTTATGATGATAATACACTATACTCAGTATTACACAGTCATACTCAAAATACGCCCTTCACAGATTCGTAGGTACTCACTATCATATAAACTCACTATATTTTCATTTCACCAGTCCAATACAGGCTTCTCATCTAGCTTTTCCTGGATTTAGAAAAATGTTACTGCATTTTACGATGAAGTTTTCAGGTAGGAAGCTTAGTTTTAGAATGGCATATTTACATACTATCACTTTTCATCGCCACACTTCTCCCAAACACAAACAAATTCCACTTTCTCCAAAATACATTTCCCTCCAGAGAATTACAGATCTGGACAACACAGAAGGAACCTGGAAGGAAGATCTAGGGTTCCAGGATGGGAGGGTCAGGTTCACCATGTGAGGAACGGAGAAGGGCATAGTAACGCCCAACATTTCAATGCGGTAATGAATAAAAGTAAGTATTATTCTATATTATCTTGTGAGGAAGTCTGGAAAAATAGGTATACAGGGTGTAAGTGACAGCCCTCCACATACTGTCAGGGTGAATTCAGCTGGCCTACTCCGAAATACGAACCTAACGTTTCGGCTGACGGATTGTCGTGATTTGACATTTCTTCTTTCGTTTTTCTCTACGATTTGACATTGTTTTGATCGTAAATCGAATCCGTACTTCGGACGATCCGTCAGCGACGTATTTCGGAGTAACCCCCCAGGACCTTATTTTGAATCATATTCCACTAGAAATTTTCTTATAAAATTGTTTTTTTTAAATATTTTTTTCAGTTACTATTCCTTTATTTCAATGTACAATTACATTATCGGTACGCAGCATTCCATTTCTGTATATAAAACGGCTAAAATAAAAAAAACAGCAATGTATGTTGAACTCCTCTTAAGAACAACGCGTGAATGACGTGGTACGAGCGCGTTCGACGGCAAGCATTGACCCTGTGGCGGGGAGGGCTACCGTTGGCTACTTGTGTTTTGCCACGGTAACGATACATTGCACATAAGCTAATAAAACAAACCGAGTTTATTGGGGTACCATAAAGTTCCTGAACTAATTTTATGTACCGATCATCTTAGTATGACATACTGAAGTCACCCTATCAGTATGTGGAGGGCTGTCCATTACAACCTGTATTGGGTTGGAATGTCATCCAAAATTTACAGGCTTAATAATAATAATATAATATCCTGCACCATTTTTTACACACGGCTACCTGATCCCAAACTAAGCAGAGCTTGTACTATGGAAACCAGATAACTGATATTACTCCATATACTACTTTTTTATTTATAAATACATACTTAATATACATATACACCCAGACTCCGGACATACAGACATGTTCATGCACACAAATGCATGTCACGGATAGGAATCGAACCTACGACCTGCAGCGTGAAAGTCCCCTCCGCGCCAACCACGCTA
Source organism: Drymonia ruficornis (assembly GCA_947859195.1). NCBI lineage: Eukaryota > Metazoa > Arthropoda > Insecta > Lepidoptera > Notodontidae > Drymonia > Drymonia ruficornis. Next base: position 11,842,784 of record OX401917.1, read on the forward strand.
ACGGGCCCGTCAAAGCTTGGATTGTAGGAGCCTGCTAATTTCCAACCAATTTAAAAACGATTAGTCATTAAGTGGTGCTATACATCTGACTGCTTGTAGACAGCTCTAGAGCAGTCGGTTGCAGTCGACCGCAGTTTCAATACAAAATTGACATTCACCACACCAGAAGGGCTAGACAAGTGGCTGACGTCTAAAGCGTTCCTTCAAATCGCTACGCTTCATGTATGGAAATGATATAAGTCACGTGATCTACATAGCGACTTGATGTTGATTTACGACGTTTGACATTTCCATACATTGTGAAGTCTATTCTACTCTATTCGATTAGCGGTCATGCCACTTGTCTAGGAAACGGACCGCTCAAGCAGTCGGCGGTCGATGCGGTCGACTGCAACCAACTGCTCTGCTGTCGACAAGCAGTCCGTGTATGGCGGCGCTAATAGGTATACTTAGTATCTTCATTGGGAATCAAAAATAATATTCTTCGTGGTCGACATATTGCCGGCCACAGGACTGCTAACAGATGGCCTATAACATCCGGCTCTCCCACTCATTGTATGAAACGCTGCTTGAACGGCTACTTTACGCCGATATTCTGTGCGAGGGTAGTACTGCAGCAACGCAGTCAATTGGCTACAACTTGGCTCTACTACCACTAAGGGGCCATCCATAAATTACGTCACACGCCAAGGGGGGGGGGGGGGAGGGGGTCGATGAAATGTGACATTGTGTGACATAGGGGTGGGAGGGACCCTAAGTTTTGTGACTTCACATTCAAAAATCGAATATATTTAAGTATTAAAACCGAAATTTGAATTGTTAGCGAAAAATTTTGAAAATTTCTGAAAATTTTAAAAAATATGTGACGTCACACAGGTAGGGGGGGAGTCTCGCAAATGTGACCAGCTGTGACAAGGGGGGAGGGGTCTAAAAATCATGAAATTCGTGTGACGTAATTAATGGATGGCCCCTATATTCCATTTGTCACTCATAGCCCGTTAGCGTGGTTGGCGCGGAGGCGCCTTTCACGCTGCAGGTCGTAGGTTCGATTCCTACCCGGGACATGCATTTGTGTGCATGAACATGTCTGTATGTCCGGAGTCTGGGTGTATATGTATATTAAGTATGTATTTACAAATAAAAAAGTAGTATATGTAGTAATATCAGTTATCTGGTTTCCATAGTACAAGCTCTGCTTAGTTTGGGATCAGGTAGCCGTGTGTGAAAATGTCCCAGGATATTATTATTATAGGTATTTTATCGTAACCAAATGTTTAAATCTTTTCCAGTCAACAATATTCGGGATTCCATCAACTCAGCCCACGCGTCCACCTTCGCAACGGCCACCCCACAAAATGGCGGCCAATATCAACATAATGGAGGACAATTTGAACACAACGGCGGCCAATATCAACATAATGGAGGACAATTGAGACAACAAGGTGGACAATTTGAACATAATGGCGAACAATTTGAACATGGTAGACAATTGGAACATGGTGTTCAATTGGAACACGGCGGACAGTTAGAATATCGTGGACAGTTGGGACAAGGTGGGCAGTTGGAACATGGTGGTCAGCTGGAATATGGGGGACAATTGGAACATAATGGTAGACAATTGGAACAAAATGGCGGATCTGGGCACTCAACTGTCATGCATGTTCCAGGAGGTTCTACGTACCATCCCATAGTCATTAAAAGAGGCTCTGGTTCTGGACAAGTGGAAGAATTTGGAAATTATAATCATGAAAACTGGAATCACGAGAATGGAAACTCCGCTAACCCCAGAAATAATAATGAGCACTCTGGAATTGGGTATGAACATATTGGTCATGCCGGATTGAATAACGAGTATTCTGGAATTGGGTATGAACATATTGGTCGTACCGGATTGAATAACGAGCATTCTGGAATTGGGTATGAACATCTTGGTAATGCTGGATTGAATAATGAGCACTCTGGAATTGGGTATAAAAATATTGGTAATACTGGACTGAATAATGAGCATTCTGGAATTGGGTATGAACATATTGGTAATACCGGACTGAATAATGAGCATTCTGGAATTGGGTATGAACATATTGCTAATACCGGATTGAATAATGAGCATTCTGGAATTGGGTATGAACATATTGGTAATACCGGACTTAATAATGAGCATTCTGGAATTGGGTATGAACATATTGGTAATACCGGATTGAATAATGAGCATTCTGGAATTGGGTATGAACATATTGGTAATACAGGACTGAATAATGAGCATTCTGGAATTGGGTATGAACATATTGGTAATACTGGATTAAATAATGAGCACTCTGGAATTGGGTATGAACATTCTGGAAGCTTAAATACAGGATCTGAACATGCCAGGCCAGCTGATCACCAGAGAATGATGAACAATTATGTACGTCATGGATATCCAACCAACTACGCTGATTATTACGCGTTGAGACAAAAATACAGATACTACCCAAACCATAGATATTACCATAGGGGCGTATTTAGACCCTATTATGGTCATCCACGCTATGTAATTCCAGCTAATCACGAATCTATTACAGATAATAGTAAAGGACCAGAGTACAGCGGACCCAACTGGCATCCAGGCTATGATAAAGAAATTAATTTTGATGGTCATAATCTAAATCACGGAGAGGGTAAAACTGGACCAGACACTCTCTCTTACCCACACAATACAGGATTTGATGGACCCGAGCACCATATCGATGGGACATTGGACAAAAATTATGGACCCCATCCTATTTACGAAGCCGGGTATGATAAAGAATTAGGTCTCCATTTTGACGAATCTTTAGGTGCAGAACATGGTCCGAATTATGGTCATGAATATGACAAAAATATAGATTTTGGTCTTTACGATCACGATCATAAATATGGTCCTGGATACGACAAAACAGGTCATTACGAGGATAGCTTAAAGTTGGGTCTGGATGACGGTAAATACTATGGTCCTGGCTATGACAAAGCTGGCTTTGATGCTACATTTGGTCACGGCCACGACGGTTTAGGATTTAATCTAACAGATGAGCACGGTTTATCAATTCCTGACGGTTTTGACAAAGATGGACGGTATAATGATACCCTAGGCTATGGACCCGGGCCACACGATGGGGAAGGACCATTTTATGGACCAGACTATGATAAATATTACGCTGCGTTATTAAATTACACCCATGATGGGCATTATGGTGGAGAATTAGGTCCTGATTTTAATGAGTCATGGCCACACCATGGACCGTATTATGCAGACTATCCATTTGGATATGACAAGGAATTAGACTTAAATTTCACAATAGATAGTCAGAAAGACTTTAATGATTCGTGGCCACACCACGGACCGTATTATGGAGATTATCCATTTGGATATGACAAAGAATTAGACGTCAATTTCACAAAGGATAGTGAGAAAGACGGCCACGGAACTCACGATTTTAATGGTTTTAATCTCACTGATATATTGTCAGAGCATCATGGTGGTCATGACGGCAAAGATCAGCACGACGAGAATGGCAAAGATCAGCATGACGATAGTGACGAGAATGACAAAGATCATCATGACGATAGTGACGAGAATGACAAAGATCATCATGACGATATTGACGAGAGTGGCAAAGATCATCATGGCGATACTGACAAGAATGGCAAAGATCATCATGACGATAGTGACAAGAATGGCAAAGATCATTATGGCGATACTGACAAGAATGCCAAAGATCATAATGACGATAGTGACGAGAATGGCAAAGATCATCATAAAGATAGTGATAAGAATGGCAAAGATCATCATGACGATAGTGACGAGAATGGCGAAAATCATCATGACGATAGTGCCGAGAATGACAAATATCATCATGACGATAGTGACGAGAATGGCAAAGATCATTATGACGATAGTGACGAGAATGACAAAGATCATCATGACGATAGTGACGAGAATGACGGTAACGACAAGGATGTAACTATCACAAAAGACACCACAATCGACGATAAATTTGACCACACCAACTGGCCACACCATGGAGATTATCCATATGGATATGATAAAGAATTAGACTTCAATTTCACAAAATTTAGTCAAAAAGACGGCCACGGTACTCACGATTTTAATGGTTTTAATCTTACTGATATACTCTCAGAGCATCATGGTGGTCATGACGGTAAAGATCAGCATGACGATAGTGACGAGAATGGCAAAAATCATCATGACGATAGTGACGAGAATGGCAAAGATCAGCATGACGATAGTGACGACAATGACGGTAAAGATAAGGGTGTAACTATCACAAAAGACACCACAATCGACGATAGATTTGACCACACCAACTGGCCACACCATGGAGATAATACATATGGATATGACAAAGAATTAGACTTCAATTTCACAAAATATAGTCAGAAGGACGGCCACGGAACTCATGATTTTAATGGTTTTAATCTTACTGATATATTATCAGAGCATCATGGTGGTCATGACGGTAAAGATCAGCATGACGATAATGACGAGAAAAGCAACGATCATCATGACGATAGTGACGAGAATGACAAAGATCATTATGACGATAGTGACGACAATGACGGTAAAGATAAGGGTGTAACTATCACAAAAGACAACACATTTGACGATAGGTTTGACGACACCAACTGGCCACACCATGGGGATTATCCATATGGATTTGACAAAGAATTAGACTTCAATTTCACAAAATATAGTCAAAAAGACGGCCACGGAAATAACGATTTTAATGGTTTTAATCTTACTGATATATTGTCAGAGCATCATGGTGGTCATGACGGTAAAGTTCAGCATGACGATAATGACGAGAATAGCAAAGATCATCATGACTATAGTGATAAGAATGACAAAGATCCTCATAAAGATAGTGACAAGACTGGCAAAGATCATCATAAAGATAGTGATAAGAATAGCAAAGATCATCATGACGATAGTGATGACAATGGCAAGGATCATGATGACAATAGTGACGAGCATGGCAAAGATCATTATAACGATAATGGCGAGAATGGCAAAGATCATCATGACGATAGTGACAAGAATGGCAAAGATCATCATGACGATAGTGACGAGAATGGCAAGGATCATGATGACGATAGTGACGAGAATGGCAAAGATCATTATAACGATAATGGCGAGAATGGCAAAGATCATCATGACGATAGTGACGAAAATGGCAAAGATCATCATGACGATAGTGACAAAAATGGCAAAGGTCATCATGACGATAGTGACAAGAATGGCAAAGATCATCATGGTGATAGAAACAAGAATGGCAAAGATCATCATGACGATAGTAACGAGAATGATGGTTACGATAACAAATCGAAAAACACCAATAAAGGGCACGATCATACAAACAACACTGACAATAAAATATCTGACAAATCCAAAACAACAGACACATCTAATTCAAAAACAAATAACAATAAAAAAGGTTCAAAACCAACTGACACGAACACTGACAGCTTCACCACATCTGACAGCCAATCAACATCAACAACCACAACAGATTCCCATAGTACAACAACAAGTAATGACGATACATCAGAATCCAGTTCTGACAACTCATCAACGTCAACAACTTCAGGCAATTCAAAACATGATGGCAAGAATGGCAAAGATCATCATGGCGATAGTGACAAGAATAGCAAAGATCAGCATGACGACAGTGACGAGAATGGCAAAGATAATCATGGCGATAGAAACAAGAATGGCAAAAATCAGCATGACGACAGTGACGATAATGGCAAAGATCATCATGACGATAGTGACAAGAATGACGGTTATGATGACAAATCGGGCAGGCCGACGAAAAACACCAATAAAGGGCATGATCATACAAAGAACACTGACAATAAAACATCTGACAAATCCAAAACAACAGACACATCTAATTCAAAAACAAATAACAATAAAAAAGGTACAAAACCAACTGACACGAACACTGACAGCTCCACCACATCTGACAGCCAATCAACATCAACAACCACAACAGATTCCCATAGTACAACAACAAGTAATGACGATACATCAGAATCCAGTTCTGACAACTCATCAACGTCAACAACTTCAGGCAATTCAAAACATGATGGCAAGAATGGCAAAGATCATCATAGCGATAGTGACAAGAATGGCAAAGATCAGCATGACGACAGTGACGATAATGGCAAAGATCATCATGACGATAGTGACAAGAATGACGGTTATGATGACAAATCGGGCAGGCCGACGAAAAACACCAATAAAGGGCATGATCATACAAAGAACACTGACAATAAAACATCTGACAAATCCAAAACAACAGACACATCTGATTCAAAAACACATAACAACAAAAAAGGTACAAAACCAACTGACACGAACACTGACAGCTCCACCACATCTGACAGCCAATCAACATCAACAACCACAACAGATTCCCATAGTACAACAACAGGTAATGACAATTCATCAGAATCCAGTTCTGACAACTCATCAACGTCAACAACTTCAGGCAATTCAAAACATGATGGTGACTCCGCAAACTCTGACAGTTCCTCTACAACAAATACTGACAGCACATCTACATCCAGTTCTGACAACAGTGCGGACGGTTCATCAACATCAACAAATGACAGTTCAACAACGAAAAGTAACTCAAAAACAGAAAGTTCTGACAATTCTTCAACAAATGACAATTCAAAATCTGATGATAAGACAACAACAAATACTGACAGCACATCTACATCCAGTTCTGACTCCAGTTCTGATGATTCATCAACATCAACAAATGACAGTTCAACAACTAGTAGTAAATCAAAAACAGAAAGTACTGACAATTCTTCAACAAATGACAATTTAAAATCTGATGATAACACAACAACAAATACTAATAAAACATCTAAATCCAGTTCCGACAGCAGTTCTGACGATTCATCAACATCAATAAGTGACAATTCAACAACAAGCAACAGCAACTCATCCACAACAAGGTCTGACAATTCATCAACAAGTGACAATTCAACATCAAATGATAACTCAACATAACTCAGCAGTTCTTACAATTCATCATATTCTCATAACTCAACAACAAGTTCTGAAGAATCTTCATAAACAACTGATCCTGACAGCTCAACAACAACAGAAACTCACCAACAACAACAAACACTACATTAAATGGCATATTCGGATACATTAATAAGTTATTAATCCTATTTCTACAGATAAAGCAAGCAGTAACGGCAACACGGAGCAATGACAACACAATAATAGATAACAACAGTTTATCAACAACTGTTGTTTATTTATTAATCAAATCAGTTTAGTGACTAAATGGCTTTTTTAATTGAGTTCCACAACTCTTTGTATTTTTGATAAATTAAATTATTGACCTACTTCATGTTTGTAAGGTAACAATGTACTAATTCGTTTTGAAGCAATAAAAATTGTATGATTAAGTCATTGACGTTTTATATTAAAGACCCGGCATACACGAATATTATAGTGCTCTAAAAATTATACCTGCATATAAATGAATTCAAGCGATAGCGACACTATGCAACCCTCTAAAATCCTCTAAATTTCCTTGAACCGTTCAGGAATGGCGTAAAATGTGTGACTATTTCACAGAAATTTTGCGGAAATGCTAAGGATTGTTCAGAAAAATGAATTGCATCGGCAATGTTGCATAGGGTCGCTATTGGCCCCGCGTTGTAAGGAATAGATAAATAAATAAATATAATATAAATATTATAATTATGATTACAAATGTAACGTCACGACTTTTATGCCCATTCGGGGGTAGTCAGAGGCTCGAGTGGCCATACACCACCACATTGTGGAGGTATTAACCAACTCAAAGCCCACGTTACACCAAATAGTCAGAACCCAACGTGACAGGTGGTGAACCTTGTCGCCGTGTATACAGGAACTGACTAATTACCTAATCCCGAGGGATAGGTAGGTTTCCTCACGATGTTTTCCCTCACCGTCAGCGAACTGTAAATTATGCACATAGATGAAAATTCATCCATTGGTGCATACCCCAATATTATGATTATAATAATTATTATTATTATAAAGAGAAAATATTTGTATTACGTATGTAGTATTTTTGTAATGAGTAAACTCAAAAACTACTGGACCGATTTCAAAAATCTTTCACCTTTAGAATGCTACAATATCCCTGAGTAACAAAGGCTATATTTTTGGGGATCCGGGATATCCGGGATACGGGATCCGGGATACGAGATCCGGGATATCCGGGCTACGGGATCCGGGATATCCGGGCTACGGGATCCAGCAAACGGGATTCGGGATTCGGTAAAAACGGGAAACGGGATCCGGATCAGAGATCCGATTTTTTCAATTTAAATTCTACGCGGACGTAGTCGCGAGGAAAAGCTAGGAAATAATAAATAGCGCCAGACTCACACCAAACTAAGCAACGCTTGTAGTATGGCTACCATACAATGGACTGGGGGCGATCCCAATGACACCCAGACCAGGCAAATTACGAAAACTTTTAAACGTCAGTAGCCTAGGTACAGTCCGTTTACAGTTATTTTACCTGTGATATTTACCTTATTAATTTATCTTTGAAAAACGTAGTCGATATCAGGTTTTTATAAGTCATGTAGCCTGTAGAAAAGCCTAATCTACAGTTCATGGTCTCAACGGCCAAGTTTAAAGGTTGACTTTGGGTTTTACAAAAATAAAATAAGGAACGTCAGAGGTAAAATAACTGTAAACGGTCTATACAAAAGATTGTTGAAACTCCGACGTATACAAAAGCCGGGCTGCTAGTTCAAACCTCTGTAAAATAGGAAGTTAGGGTCTATGGCATAGACAACAAAAAATAAAATTAAAACTATGTAAAAAAAGACAAGCCCGCTGAGTTTCTTGCCGGATCTTCTCAGTCGTCGTCGCGTTTCCGATCCGGCGGTAGAATTTAAGAAAAAATGTAGAATGACAATTTGTAAGTGCCCCCGTAGGCCTAAACAAAATAAACATTTTGAGTTTTGAATTTTTGTCCCAGTCTTTGAGTCTCACACTCGCTAGACCATTTAAAGCCTATATTCCCACATTTTTTTAAGAAACCATTAAAATAATTCAAATATAATGTTCACGCCACGCGCCGACACCCATGAGACCTAAACACCCATGCCTTGTTAATTACGCGTGTAAAAAAAAACAAAACTCGACACCGCTCGTGTCAAATGACATTCAAATTTGGAATGCGCTCAGCTGTCAATTTTGCCGCGTTTTTTGTGTATTAGGTTTGTGGCGCACTGAGAGTAGGTCAGTATTAATATTTCTTATGATGTTAAAAAACGGATAATCATGATGAACTTCACACGTTGTTTGAAAGAAACTTAAAGCTGAGTAACCTTCACCGTTTGCTAAATAATATTAATTAGGTAAGTAGGTACATAAAATTAGATTCGCACGTAATCGTAAAATCATAAAATACGGGGATCCCATCTTTCCTTTGCACTACAACATGGGGTTCTTCAAAGGGCATGTATACAGGTCTCTAAAAGGTCGGCGCCGCGTCTGCGCTCCTTAAGTTGCAGATGTCCTGGGCGGCGGCTTCCACTTACCATCAGGTGGACCGTCTGCCAGTGTGCCATCCTTGGCTATAAAAAAAATCCCAAAAGTGTGAGCTGGGATTTGAACCTGCACTTGTTTCCAATGAGGGCATTATTGACTTGGCTACTACCTACATTTTGCTCTAAAATATAGGCAGTAGTAGGCCCGCCTGATGCTTAGCAGTTCCCGTAGCCTATAGATGCTTGCAATACCAAAGGCATCGCTCGTACGTTGTAGATATGGGTAGCTATTCTGTAACGCAAAACTCATATTCGAGGTGTGAATTTTCCGATGAAATGTCAACTTTTGTGTATAGTACTTACTTACTCTAACATTATATTTGATCTCAGTGTGTCTCCAACTCATCAGATAACTGACACTTCCTCATGTCAAAGTTCCCGCCCTAAACCGCGCCGCCATTTTTTTACAACAGATAATTGATCACAAGTTATCCGTGTAACGAGGGTCTAATTAGGTGTTAAATTTATTTGAAACTATCTCCTGCCCGCGACTTCGTCCGCGTTTACTTCAGAATTGGGTCCAGAGATAAATTAAATACCTATGTGTGAGTAACAAAAGAGAACACATAGGTATTATATAGTTCGCGACAGGTCGAGATGACATTCGGGTTATGATATTTTTGCAGAATAAAATGCGAATCAAAATTACCAGGACCCGCAACGCAACAGAATCATTTAATTTAATAATTTTGTGGGCGATTTTAATTGTTTATTGGGTCCTGTTAATTTTGATTCGGATTTTATTCTGCAAAAAGCTCATAACCCGAATGTCATCTCGACCTGTCGCGAACTACAATACCAAATTTCAAGTGGATATATCCTGTAGTTAGTTCTTTGTAAATCCCACAGGATCCTTACATTTTCCGGGATAAAACAACAACAACAAACAAACAACAAATATCCTGGGACATTTCTTACACACGGCTACCACACTAAGCAGAGCTTGTACTATGGAAACCAGATAACTAAAATATTTATGTTGACTATTCATAAGTTCTTCCTTTAGCCTGCATGAATAAAAATATGTTGACTTGATTTGAGTTACTCAGTTAATGATAAAACTATTCCCCTCTTACCCCAATAGTGTGAAGATAATATCTCCAAATCCATTCCAAACATTACCTCTAATTCGATTCCCGCCCTCGTCACCCTTTATCGCAATAATTACATTATTATCGCTGGCAACACAACAATGCAATCGGCTTAATGACTCGTCTATTGTTTGTGGAAAAAAATATTTTGACAGATGAAATTGCGCGGGAATCTACCTACCTATTATGGGGGATTAAAATTTATGGCGGGAAGTGTCAGAATATCTTAGTATCCATCACTTAACTTTTAAATCATCAAATTTTGGGTGTTTTGACAAATAATCTATGGAAAATAGTCAAATCGTCGTATTTATTTGGTAAATAAAAGTTATCTGATGATTCTACGACGTAGGTATATAAGGCATAATGAAGATGATGATCTTAGCCGGAACCAAATCCACATTGCAAAACAAATAATAAAACAAATGAGACAAAACATCAAACAGCTTATCATTTTCTACGAGGTGAAGAGAGATAAAGCTACTTCAAACGCTTCTGCTTTAGTAAGTAGGTATTGGGTGGAGTCGGAACAGCTTCCTATTGGTTAGTTTAAAACATTCTTCAGTAACAAAAGGTTTTAAACGACATTTGACAATTTTCGGCGTTGCCGTTTTTAAATAAAAACCAAAGACATTACCAAAAAGTGGCATGGGCTTCCCGCTCTTTCACTCATCGTACGAAACTCCGTTGTAATAGCTACGCCGATCTTCTGTGAGAGGGTGGTACTACACCGGTCGAGCCAGCCCGTATGCGAGCTGCTGTCAATTGGCTATAGCTTGGCTCTACCACGAATAAAACCCTTTTTATTTTATAGGACTGCGGTGGAAAAATGCGTACGGCCCGCCTGATGTTAAGCAGTTACCGTAGCCTATAGATACTTACAATACCAAAGGCATTGCTCGCACATTGCCGATCTGAAGGGGAGAGGGATGGAGGGAGGGGGAGGGGGTTGGGCTTTCGGCTCTCTCACTCATCATACGAAACGCAGTAATAGCTGTAATCGTTACAGATTAGGATAAAAATTAGGTCGTTAATCGCTTGGTAAATATATCTTCATTATACGCCCGTTTGGTTCTCAGCCAATCGGATTACGATATCGAAGCCCCGCCCATTCTTCCAGAGATCATGTTCTACAGATAAACAGACCAGTCGCGAGCCGCGAATACGCATGTCACCCGGCTGTCAAAACATTTGACAGCCGTTGGATGATATTAATTGATATTCTAAATTCAAAAATATTCTTAAAATAATATCATTAGAATAGAGTGAATATTTTGTGGTGTTTTGTAATAATATTGTTGTATTTTTTTGTAAATGTGTTAATAAATCAACATTTAAAAATAAAATAATAATTATGTAACGATAGGTATTTAAAAAATGTGCAATAGTGATACGGGTGAAATAATTTTTCGTGAATTTTAATCCACCTATTACTTATTTATAAATTCATAAAGGTAACTATACTTTTAATTATTTTGTAACTTATTAACCCCCTATAAATTAGGAAAAAAATACCTACCCGCGTTATATAGCCCGCGTGGAATTTAATCGGTTAAGATTTTTTAAGCAGAACCCTAATTATTTTTCTAAAAAGTAGCCCAAGTTACTCCTTATAACATCAGCTATCTGCCAGTGAAGTCCCGTCAAAATCGGTCCAGCCGCTTCGGAGATTACTCGGAACAACGCGAACGACTGAGTCGTACCTATTGTGTCTACAGGGTGAATTTGAAAATGGGCATCCTTTTAAAATATAACTGTATACATATGATTCAGGATATTTTGGAAAAATAAAATTGATAAAAAAAAATTACTCGAGTAGTGGTAGCCGATTGGTTAAGCACGCGTCTTGCGGGCTTAAGGTCCTGGGTTCAAACCCTGGCTAAAACCACTGGATTTTTCGAAATCTATGTGTGAATCATAACTTTAATATGATTATCACGTGCTTGCGGTGAAGGAAAACATCGTGAGGTGGAGCGTGGTGGTGAGAGCGTGGTGGATTATGGCCTGAATCCCCCTCGCATTGAGGGGAGGCCCGTGCTCAGCAGTGGGACGTTAAAAGGGCTCAATTATTTATTTATTTTTATTTTACTCGAGTAAGCAAATAAGCAAACCAGTTAACTGTTATACCTTACCTGGGCAATAATTTTTTATCAATTGATTTGTGGATTAATATTCCCTAAATATTCTGAATCATGTGTAAAATCACTGTTTAAAAGGATGCCCATGATTTCAAATTCACCCTGTATACTCAGTTTAATAGGACATAAGGTGCATTCGGGTAATTGCGAAGTCTGTATTCAATTTTCCACCAAACGCTGCAATATATTGCGAAAATTTTAAATTATTCGAATTTCACGACTTTCGGAATTATCCGAATGCACCTTACTATTTTGTACACATATCTTCTTCTTGGTAATAATAATAATAATATCCTGGGACATTTTTTACACACGGCTACCTGATCCCAAACTAAGCAGCTTGTACTATGGAAACCAGATAACTGATATTACTACATATACTACTTTTTTATGGTAAATACATACTTAATATAGGTACATATACACCCAGACTCGGGACATACAGACATGTTCATGCACACAAATGCGTGTCCCAGGTAGGAATCGAACCTACGACCTGCAGCGTGGAAGGCGCCATCACACCAACGGGCCCGGCAAATAATGTTGACTGCTAACGTTTTACAAAACAGGAATTATGACCTACAGAACCCGATAAGCTATAAAAATGATCCCACACGTGTCTCACACATTGAGCAATCAAGAAGCTATGCGATTGTTTATATTATCGCAAGACAATGTGTCGTGACCTTATTTATAAACGTTAAAAACTTCCGTTTCCAAAAATTACGATAATAAAGGATTGGAATGTGGTTCAAACTTGGATGGGTGACCATTAGAAGGTTCTACATACATACATATACGTCAAGATTTTTATCCCCATTCGGGGGTAGTCAGAGGCTTGAGTGGCCATACACCACCACATTGTGGAGGTATTAACCAACTCGAAGCCCACGTTACACTTTGGTTTTGAAAAGCATGTTTAGGAACAAATGTGATTTGTAATTCCACTGTAAGTCGATCATAACTTATGAATATGGGGGCTTGTGTTTCAAACCACAGACCTAGGTATAACATTTTTAGGGTTCCGTTGTCCCTACGACGACCCCTATTTTTGTTTTTATATGACTGCGGTGGCTAAAAAGCATTGGCCCGCCTGATGTTAAGCAGTTACCGTAGCCTATAGATGCTTACAATACCAACGGTATTGCTCGCACATTGCCGACTCTCACTCATCGTACGAAACGCAGCTGTAATAGCTGCTTTACACCGATCTTCTGTGAGAGAGTGGTACTACCCCGGTCGAGCCAGCCCGTTTATGAGCTGCAGTCAATTGGCTACAGCTTGCAACCATCCGTCTGTCCGTCCGTCCGTCCATTCGTCCATCCCACAGAGTAAAGACTAAATAAAGAGGTGCCCTTATTAGATATATGTATGAAAAAAAACGTGGTCATTGTTTTTTCATTTTCATTGTTCTATTTACCGGTAAATAGTTGAACTACCCGCTTCGGTTTATGTCGATGTTAGTACTAGGCCGACCACTCGGCCGAGTTGCTTAGGGCCAGTCCCCTTAGTAATTGGTCCATGGTCCATCCCATGTAATTTAGTTAAAATAAACTTGTCTCTTGCCTGCAGATCAGTTCTAATGTCAAGTTACGGCAGCATGTCTCCATCAGACGAGGGCTTCGACAGATACGAGCCCCCTTTCTACTGCCAACCGTCACACCAGGGTAAGGAACCTTGCTATGTCCATCTTCAAAATTCTATTTTGTTATTTATAATGTGTTAATGCCTGCCTGCTCACATAGCGTGCCTGGGGCCTTACCACCACCTCTTATAGCAGTTTTGTTTTAACGTTTCAGCGGCCATTTGTGCAATGACGTTTCTTATTGTCATGCCAATAAGGTACGTCATTGCACAAAAAGTCGCTGAATCGTTAAAACGTTCTTATAATTGAATCGCGGTAAGAGGTCGTGGTAAGCCCTCTGTTTGAAAATGTATACAATTATTCTTTTTCTATTGAAAAGAGTGTGAAATCTATATGTGAATCATAACTTTAATATGATCATCACTTGCTTACGGTGAAGGAAAACATCGTGAGGAAACCTGCATGTCTTAGACATGTGAAATCCACCAACCCGCACTGGGCCAGCGTGGTGGATTATGGCCTGAATCCCCCTCTTGATTTTTAATGCTAAAAATAAGAGACTTGGGGCCCATCTATGTAATTGGCTGCGTCTACATCAGTCGCCCGAGCACTCAGTCGGTTGGTGCGTGTTTGACTTTTAGTTTTAGCTTTGTAAAATTTAGATTAGTTTGTGTATTAATTCTCTTGTGAACAGGTAGTCCGATGGACGGCGGTGTCTACTGGCCGGCTGCGAATGGCGAGGGACACGAGTTCGATTCCCAAGATGTCTACCACGACACCGCACATTATATAGGAAGAGGATATGGTACGTCCTACCTTCGATTTACTCAGTGGGTGTGTCCAGAAGAGGGCGGCGCGCCGAAGCGACATAATGTCATAAAATGATTGCTCGGCCGCGCCGCTCGCTTCTTTTCGATGCACCCAATTACCTAGATACTTACGGGCAGTATGCGTCACAACTTTTATCCCCATTCGGAGTAGTCAGAGGCTTGAGTGGCCATACACAACCACATTGTGGAGGTATTAACCAACACAAAGCCCACGTTTCACCAGATAGTCAGAACCCAACGTGACAGGTGGTGAACCTTGTCGCCGTGTATACAGGAACTGACTATTACCTAATCCCGAGGGATAGGTAGGTTTCCCCACGATGTTGTCCCCACCATAAGCGACATTATTATTAAATAAATAGACAAGTTGTATTATTAAATTGGCATTGCAGTCGGGGGACCTCTTAGATTAACAAGTGTTCCAGAGAACGGTACCCCAACTGCAATGAAAATATAATAATACAACTTGTTTATTAATTTTTAGCTTTTTTTTGGCAGGGCGGTCATGTTTTAGATTTTTTTAATAAAATTGCAAACGCGTTTAACATATTTCCGCCGGAATGCAGGTCGTAGGTTCGATTCCTACCCGGGACATGCATTTGTGTGCATGAACATGTCTGCAAGTCCCGAGTCTGGGTGTATATGTATATTAAGTATGTATTTACAAACAAAAAGTAGTATATGTAGTAATATCAGTTATCTGGTTTCCATAGTACAAGCTCTGCTTAGTTTGGGATCAGGTAGCCGTGTGTAAAAGAATGTCCCAGGATATTTATATATTAGCCAGTTTAAAATGGTTTTTCAATGCATTGCAAGTGCAGGTCCATTGTAACTTTCTATTTTGGATGTTTATCTTTGTCGCAGGTTACGATGAAATGCAGCTCTCCGGGAACGAGCCCTACGACAGCTACCATCTCAATATACACCACGGTTACACACAGAACAACGCAGGTACCAGGAATCATCTATTCCACAGTGTGTTAAGAAAACCTTGTTCGACCCGTGAAGGTACCTTAGGGCAGGGGTCGGCAAGTAGTTTTAGGTGGGGTCCGGATACTTTGGGAAAATTTTTACGAGGCCCAGAAAAAAACAACTGATATTAATTAAGTGCTACCTATTTATTGTATGGTTTCAAATAAAATTCTGAATTATAAAACACAAGACCTAAAATTAATGTGAGAAACTGCACCGACGCGACGGTCTTGAGCCAGATATTTGTATTTAAAAAAAAAATCTTTGAGAAAGATGATTCACATACGTATGTCTAGCCAAACATAGTGGCCAAATTGATAGCTAGTTCATATTGTTCTGGGACATGGTTGGCGGTCCGAGGTCGACCTTTCGCGGTCCGCAAACGGACCGCGGTCCGCCTGTTGCAACCCTTGGTATAGGGTATCAATATTAGAATCTATTTATGTAAAAAAATGATTAAAAAAAAAACTTTTAGCCTTTTAACTGTCCCACTGCTGGGCAAAGGCCTCCCCTTTTCTTTTGGAAAAAATACCCCGGATTCCATAATTATTATTTTTTCATAAAATGACGCCGTTACGTACTTTGTGGTCAGAGGTGCCGCCACACGATCTAACATAATTACTGCCGGTGACGGTGTTGTTACATTTTTAAAATTTGCTACATTAAACGTCAAAAAAGCATCTTAAGATCGATCTCAACTTTGAGATGCATTTATTAATAAAGGTGTGTGTGTATGTGTACCATCACGACTTTTATCCCCATTCGGGGGTAGTCAGAGGCTTGAGTGGCCATACACCACCACATTGTGGAGGTATTAACTAAATCAAAGCCCACGTTTCACCAGATAGTCAGAACCCAATGTGACAGGTGGTGAACCTTGCCGTGTATACAGGAACTGACTATTACCTAATCCCGAGGGATAGGTAGGTTTCCTCACGATGTTTACCCTCACCGTCAGCGAATTGTAAATTATGCACATAGATGAAACTAAGTAGAGATCGAACTTGATACGCTCTTTTTGACAGATGTGCCATACATTAAACGTCAAAACAGCATCTTAAGATCGATCTCAACTGAGATGCATTTATTAATAGAGGTATTTTTTCCTTAGGTTTAGATTGTGACATGCAGTCCCTCCCCCTCCGCTACGACCGGCCCGCACCCCCCTCGTTCGTCCGCGTCGCCAAGAGAAGGACAACGGCGAATAAGAAAGAGAGGAGACGAACACAAAGTATTAATACGGCGTTCTCTGATCTTAGAGAGTGTATACCGAATGTTCCACCTGATACGAAGCTTTCCAAGGTAAGTAGATTTTTACATAGATGTATATTAAAATAGACATATTTAAAAACGCATATTTTTATCAGAGTTGCAAAAAACAGCACAATTTAGAATCAAAACTGTTTAAAACATGTTTAAAACATTGATTTAAAATAGGAGGAGAAAAAAACACAGTTTTTTAATGTTTAAAAATGTTTTAAACATGGTGTTTAAATCATGATGATTTGCTCGTAACAACCCTGATTTAAAGACGCATTTCTATACAGGGTTATTGAAAAAATACTAACAACCTTGCAGGACTGTATTACTGACATCAAAAACAGCAACTTTTATTTCTATGTCTTTTTACAAAACATAATACTAAAAAAAAAATCACTTTCTAAAATGTATGAAACAAGAAAATATTCTCATCTAGAGGAAAGCCATGGTACGTGGTTGTATTCCACTTTACCCTAAAGTACCTAAACAGACCACAGTTTTCCTCTAGATGACCATAAATTTTCTTGTTTCATACATTTTAGAGTGTGATTTTTTGTTATTATTTTATTGTTTTTTAAAAAGTCAGAGAGCAAAAGTTGCTGTATTTGATGTCAGTAGTACAGTCCTGCAAGTTTGTTAATGTTTTCCCAATAACCCTGTATAGGCGCAATTTCAACATAGATACTGTTAAACAAACGCATTTCACGAAACGAATAGTAGATGCATTTCTATAATCATAGATGCATTTCTATTATAGACTCATTTCTACATAGATACCTATGTTAAAAAACGCATTTTAATTAGACATAACTATTTCAATTTCAATAGACGCATTTCTGGAAGCGCATCACTACTACATAGTATAAAACAAAGTCGTTTCCCGCTGTCTGTCTGTCTGTCCCTATGTATGCTTAGATCTTTAAAACTACGTAACGGATTTTGATGCGGTTGTTTTTAATAGATAGAGTGATTCAAGAGGAAGGTTTTAGTAATTTGTCAAGTTTTGGTCGCGATCCGACATCCACGCGGGCGAAGCTGCGGGCATCAGCTAGTTTCAATATAAACCCATCATATATCATCAAAGATACAGTTCAACAGACGCATTTCAACCCTACACGCATTTCAGCAAAAGCATTTAAACATAAACGCATCTCAATTATACGCATTTAGAAAAAATACGCATTCCAAGTAGACGCATTTTGACATAGAATAGAATTTAGACGAATTTTCAAGAAATTATCTTTAAAATACAATTGGTTACTACTATATGTGTTGCTAATAATAATAATAATATAACGTCACGACTTGTATCCCCATTCGGGGGTAGTCAGAGGCTCGAGTGGCCATACACCACCACATTGTGGAGGTATTAAGCCAACTCAAAGCCCACGTTTCACCAGATAGTCAGAACCCAACGTGACAGGTGGTGAACCTTATCGCCGTGTATACAGGAACTGACTATTACCTAATCCCGGGGAATAGGTAGGTTTCCTCACGATGTTTTCCCTCACCGTAAGCGAACTGCATATGTATATGTGTTGCTTTTGTATGTAAATATGTCTGTTATTAGAACCTAAACCAATTAACATATTTTGAGACTCCTTTAAAACCTTGTAGAACTGACGGAACCACATCCGTCTCACTCTAGCATTATTGATCGGTAGATGGCGCGAAAGAGATCGCAGAGCATCAATAGCGCTTTCACGTGTCTGAGACAGCGTATCCCAAATGTGCTCCCGGACACTAAGATGACCAAGGTTAGTTGCGGTCTTTGGTGTGCAGCGATACTCAAAGTTTGTGGTATGACCCCCCTAAGTCCCTCTAAAGATCCCCGAAGAACAGGAACAGTTTCGGAGAACTTTTGGACCTCTTAATTGTATTTAGTTCTGGTTCTGCGTTTTACGTGGCTGCGTTTCGTACGATGAATGAGAGAGCCGGAAGTCCAAACCCCCCCCCCCTTCTCCTCCCCTTCAGCGAGCAAGCAAGAGCAAGCGATGCCATTGTTATTGCAAGAATTTATAGGTTAGAGTAGCTGCTTATCATCAGGGGGGCCGTACGCTTGTTTGTACGCTTGTCTATAAATTAAGTGAGGTGATTTTTGAGATATTTTGACCCCCTCCTCTCCCTTGGTGAGATTTGGTGAGATTTTGCTCGACCCCCTCCCCCCCCCCCTAAATACCTCACGTAATTTATGGACGCCCCCTTTGCCACCTTAGTAACATAAAAAAGATTATCTACATCAGTGTGTTATGTCGTTCCAAAATAAGGACACCTTCGTGTAAGTCAGGTCCTTTACATAACCCACTTTGACCCCAACCCCCAAACTTTGAGTACCACTGACACCGAAGGCCCCGAAGCCCTATTAAAAATTAATTCGCCATTAATTTCTTTTCTCCAAACAGATCAAAACGCTGCGACTGGCGACCTCCTACATCTCGTACCTGCTGAAGGTATTGGAAACGGATGGGGAGCCGGCGGGGGGCTTCCGGGCGGACCTCCACCACACCCCTCCTAGGAGAAGAACTGCAGACCCCAATCAGGTAAACCTCTTCTTATCGTATGGTTCCCTGGTACCTGTGGTATAAGGTAGAGGTATAAAGTCACGACTTTTATCCCCATTCGGGGGTAGTCAGAGGCTTGAGTGGCCATACACCACCACATTGTGGAGGTATTAAGCCAACTCAAAGCCCACGTTTCACCAGATAGTCAGAACCCAACGTGACAGGCGGTGTGCCGTGTCGTGTCGTGAGATGATGCAAGCCCCGACTAATCGTTATTATTTAAATAATAATAAATATCCTGCGACATTATTTTACACACGGCTACCTGATCCCAAACTAAGCAGAGCTTGTACTATGGAAACCAGATAACTGATGTCACTACATACTACTTTTTGTTTGTATACATAATTACACCCAGACAGTGAAAATAAATAATTTATTGCAACGTTTTACTTAAACAACAGGTAAACTACCTATATAGTGAATGTGTGTAGTGTAATATACCTGGGGGCTTACCACGAACTCTTATTGCGATTCAATTACAGGAACGTTTTAACGTTTCAGCGACTTTTTGTGCAATGACGTACCTTATTGTCATGACAATAAGAAACGTCATATCACAAAAAGTCGCTGAAACGTTAAAACAAAACTGCTATAAGAGGTGGTGGTAAGCCCCCTGTAGCCCGATTAATATAAAAACAAACAATCCAAATAACGCTGAAGTTCGAAAGTCGTTCGATCGAAATTATATCAAAAGTTGGTATTCACGTGTTCCTTGAACGCAGTTCGATAGGACTTCAACTCAAACGTTTACTCAACGACTTGTTGCCATGACGAAAAGGCTATCAACGACTATGTCGCTACGATATCATTACGGTTCTTTAAGACGGTATAGGCACCTAACGAGGCATGTTTGGAGGCTATCTCCTCTTAGGCGAGTGGGGTATACATTTTGAAAAAAATATCACCGTCTTTATTGAAGCCTCATCTTTAAAAAATAAGCAGGGTAAAAAAGTGCTACATGCTCTTTTACTATGTGAAAAAAAAAATGTAATGCTGTTTTCGTCAAATTTCTATCTTCTTCTAAACGGCTTGAAACTTTTTATTATTTTTTTTCACCAAAAGATGGAGAAAGATAATACCTAAAAAAAATAAGTTCGATTTTGGTTATGCAACAGTTTTTCACGTCACAATGAATGATTTTCGATATTTTCGCAACAAAAGTGGGCGGGGTTTGTGCGCTCTCGACCAATCCAGACGGCCAAAACGCTCGGCTGGGAAGCGGGGCCTTAATTTAGGGCCACCGCAGACTTGCTACTTTTAGCATCGGCGATCGGCGATTTTGATGCTGCGTCTCGCTCGTTCGCGTTCGAAGAAACGCGACGCAGCATCGATACGTCGCAAAATCGCCGGTCGCCGATGCTAAAAGTAGCTAGTCTGCGGAGGCCCTAAAGTGAAAAATCTCTACCTAACACAAAGTATAACAGTGCATAGCTGCCTACTCCTCGGAATAATGCGGGGATAATGTTATTAGTTAGAGCAGAGCGTTTGAAGCCACTTGAAGCCACCAGTGCACCTCTCACAAGGGAACTGTAGTTATCTTGGTTCCCATGTGCGGGGATAGCACTCGAGTGCATGCGCTGGCGCCGGTCACGAAACAACTACTTGTAATGGACACCAAATGGAAGTAATTTAGATTTATTTCATGGGATTTTCTATACAAATTATCATACTTTGGTGGTAGGGTTAGTACCACCCTCTCACAGAAGATCGGCGTAACTATTGCTTATTATTATTAGAGCTGGAAGCCCAACACACTTACAAACAGGGGGCTTACCACGACCTCTTATCGCGATTCAATTATAGGAACGTTTTAATGACGTGACAATGACGTTTCTTATTGTCATGACAATAAGAAACGTCATTGCACATAAATAAAGTCGCTGAAACGTTAAAACGATCCTGTAATTGAATCGCAATAAGAGTTCGTGGTAAGCCCCCAGAAGCCTAAACTACTATTTAGACAAGATTTTGACTTCTACTATGTAGAGTCTACACAACGCCCACATTTTTTTTTCTGGGTCTCTTACCGCCCCCCTTTAGGCCTGCAGCGCCCACAAGGGGGCGTTATCGCCCACTTTGGGAAAGGATGATTTAGACCAACCCTTCGGTAATGTAGACAAACCTTTATTTTATTTTTTTACCTTTTGAATAGATTCGTGCGGGTTTAGATTCCCCGAGACTCGTCGAGGGTCAAACCTCGGCGTTATTATTGTACATTGTACACTCTTAACAAATTGTCCTGTCAGCGATGGGAGTGGAGGGCCTATTCCCAATTTTAGCCCAATTCGAGGTTCCTAATAGTACGAGATACGTTTAAGCACGACATTCACCCATCAACTTACCGGAGCAACCCTAGATTTTATCAAATAAAATGTTGGCAAGCAAGTCGTTGAAAATTGTTAAAGAAAAATGTTTTTTATAATTTTAATTAATCATAGCCATGACCATATTCTTATGGCAACCCTATTGGTATATGTTCAGACATATATTTTATTTGATAAAATCCAGGGTTGATCCGGTAAGTCGATCGGTGAAGGTCGCTCTTCAGTGTATCTTAGACCATAATGTATTTGATGCACGGATGTATAATGAAGGATCTATCACTTGAGTTTTTGGTTAAGAAGAAATTCAACTTTATTCTGATGCTTTAAGGTATATTATACTTTGACAATTCTTAGACAGAAAAACGAGCCGAGCGAGAGGCCCTAGTTGGGACTGTGTCCCTCTCATTTCGAGTTGCCATGTCAAAATAATATTATCGTTGGGTTGGGTTTATATGATAAAACAATACCTACTCACGATAAATAATAAATAATTTATTTGCTTGATTTAAAAACTAACAATCACTACCCAACGATAATATTATTTGGGCATGGCAACTCGAAATGAGAGGGACACAGTCCCAACTGGGGCCTCTCGCTCGGCTCGTTTTTTGTGCAGTAGTGAACAGTCCAGTATGTATTTACGTTCGTGATTCGATGTACCTCAGTGGGCGTGTACCACGTCACAGTTGCCAGAACACGGCCGCGTCAATAAAAATGTAATAATTTCCGTGTATCATTCGGAACATCGCGGAGTCTGCAGCCTGCACGCGCCGCAGCGGTGGTCCAAGTCATGAGATGATGACTACGTTGTTTTAACATTTAGACTCGTATTAGTAAATACATCTCAAAGTTGAGATCGATCTTAAGATGCTGTTTTTGACTGATGTTCCATACATTGTTGCGCGCTATTTCTGCGTTCAGGGTCACTAGTAACCTAACACGAAGGGAATGACGGAGGTTTACCCCCGTCATTCCCTTCGGACCTAACCCAGCCAAGTCGAGTTCCCCGAAGTCCCGACCTCCTTTCACTCGCTCACGCGTGCAATATGGAAAACATTTTAATTTTAAACGTTGTTTTACTAAATGATATGTTTGAGAAATGAATTGTTTGTCAAATAATAGGTTGTGATATGAAAGTTTATCACGTTATTATTTTATAAACTGAATTCTGTGACAAAAGTTTGTTGTATATTGATGAAATGTAAAATGACGTGTTTACCAATCGTGAGTTATAAAATTGGAAATTTGTTAAACATTTTTGGTCATTCGGACGGACCTCGTAATTTTTCAATAAATAAAAAATATTAGAATTATCCCCTATTGAGAGGATCCTAAACTCGCTCGTCGCTCATGACTCGCGCCAGTCGCTTAATATAATTAGATCGAGCCACATGGCCCCTAGTAATGTCGGAGCGCGCTATCAGACGAATTTATACCTATATTATAAACAGATACAAACACACAGTTCAGTAGTAATTCTTAGAAAAAAGGTAAATATTCTGCTGTAGACGTTGATTTAGCGTAACTTTTAAGAGTAATAATAATAATAATTTAGCCCTCTTAACGTCCCACTGCTGGGCACGGGCCTCCCCTCAATGCGAGGGGGATTCAGGCCATAATCCACCAAGCTGGCCCAATGCGGGTTGGTGGATTTCACATGTCTAAAGACATGCAGGTTTCCTCACGATGTTTTCCTTCACCGTAAGCAAGTGATAATCATATTAAGGTTATGATTCACACATAGATTTCGAAAAATCCAGAGGTGTGAGCCAGGGTTTGAACCCATGACCTTAAGCCCGCAAGACGCGTGCTTAACCAACCGGCTACTGCTGCTGTTAAGAGTTGTTAGTCGCATAAAATAAGTTGCGAAATCTACACTCAACCGAAAATGTGATCTAATTTTGCGTCGCCGAGTGACGTAAACAGGGGGGTTACTCCGAAATACGTCGCTGACGGATCGTCCGAAGTACGGATTCGATTTACGATCAAAACAATGTCAAATCATAGAGAAAAACGAAAGAAGAAATGTCAAATCACGACAATCCGTCAGCCGAAACGTTAGGTTCGTATTTCGGAGTAGGCCAGCAGAACGTTTAAAACAGAATGCAACGTAAATTACGCGACCCATATTACGCGAAAAAAATTACGCTCGTTTGACTGAGCCCTTACTTAACCTTCAACGCAAAAAGGGGTATACCTATTTGGTCTTTTCTGTATTTTATTTATTGGTGGTAGAGACTCATATATGGCAGCCCATATGCAGTAGCACGACGGACGTACTACCACCCTCTCATGGAAGATCGAAAGTTGGTCTTCCGTCTCTCTCACTCATCGTACGAAACGCAGCAGTAATAGCTAAGATACTTTACGCAGATTTTTTTTATACGACTGCGGTGTCAAAAAAGCGTGCGGCCCGCGTGATGTTAAGCAGTTACCGTAGCCTATAGATGCTTACAATACCAAAGGCATTGCTCGCACATTGCCGACCTGAAGGGGAGTGGGATGGAGGGAGGGGGAGGGGGTGGGCTTTGGGCTCTCTCATTCATCGTACGAAACGCAGCTGTAATAACGCTTTACGCCGTTCTTCTGTGACGCCTAAATCTTGAGAGGGTGGTAGTACCCCGGTGGAGCCAGCCCGTATATGAGCTGCAGTCAATTGGCTACAGCTTGGCTCTACCAGCTTTAAACGAAATGACTAACTGACTCATGTAGGAAGTTGTTAACAGTTATTATTAACAGACCGAGCTTGTTTATCATCTGTCCGGCATCAGGTGGGGGTATATCCGTATTTTTTATGAATTCCTGACATCTATAATAAATTTTATGGGCCATATGTTTTAAGAAAATAAAAAGTTATTTATTTTGCGGTGGTTAAGCCAAGCTGTAGCCAATTGACTGCAGCTCATATACGGGCTGGCTGGTATAGTACCACCGCCGGGATAGTACCGCCCTCTCACAGAGGATCGCCGTAAATTAAGATGCAGGATTTTCAAGGTGGTAGAGCCAAGCTGTAGCCAATTGACTGCAGCTCATAAACGGGCTGGCTCGACCGGGCTAATACCACCCTCTCACAGAAGATCGGCGTAAAGCGTCTATTACAGCTGCGTTTCGTTCGATGAGTGAGAGAGCCGTAAGCCTCTGGCAGGAATCGAACCCGCGACCATCCGATGCAGTGAGCCGAGCGGCCAACGCTCAAACCACTGCGCCAAGCGAACGTAAAAAAACATAAGATAGGTAATCGCGACCCCGCCACTGTTTCAACTTGAAAGTAGTTTTTTTGTTGGCATAGATAATTTTTATGTTTCCCTAACCGACAGTTTCTTTAACTTGAAACACGTGCCCCTATGAATAGACAACGGTAGTTTTTTTTACTTTTTTGTTACGTTTTTTTTTTCGGTAGATAATACACAGTATGGACAGTAACAATTTTTTCTAAAGAGTTCAAGTGTCGAGAATTTTTGCGCAGTGGAATAATATTTTAAAGCATTCAATTTAGCTCACGTTTTTTTCGAACCGACCAGAGTAACTTCTACTTCTGCCACTTGTATAGATAATGTATTCTGTAGTTGTAAATATTTAGATACAGCAATAGTTTGCCATTTGCCGTCAGATCATAGTGGTCAAACGGTCACCTTTAATTCTACCATACCTATAAAAACCATAAAAATTAAATGTAGGAATGTAACATCAGGGAACTTACAAAAATATAATACTACTTTGTTTACCAAATTAAGTTTTCCCAATTATAACTTAGATGATCCTGATAGTTTTTACGCAGACTTTTTTGCAGTTATACATACAGAATTTGATAATAGATTTCCTATTAAAACAAAGACAATAAAACCAAAATTTACCTTCAGTGACTGGGCCACCCTAGGGATACGTAGGAGTAGGGAAAGGCTATTTGAGCTTTATGAACAGAAGGCCCAGCTTCAAAATGCAGCTTTTACTCAGTATGTTAGAAATTATTCTAAATTGTTTAGGAAAGTATGCCAGGCGGCCAAAACGATACACATTAGACAAAAAATTATATCTGCAGATAACAAGATCAAGACCACCTGGAATATAGTTAACAGTGAAACTGGAAAAACCAAACAACGCAATACAGATTTCACTTTAGAGACCTCGCGTGGTCTCATTAGTTCAAATGAAGATGTAGCACAGGAATTCGAAACGTTCTTTACAAACATCCCTGTAAAAACAACAGAATTTTTAAACTGCTCTCCTTCACTTTCACTCTCACTTCTTAAAGATAACATAGCCACTTGTCCTGTAGAATTTAAATTCGATTATATTAACGATCGGTCTATTGTTAAAGCCTTCAGTAACATACAAATTAAACCAACTGAAGATCTATGGGGAATGTCAGTAAAAGCATGTAAAACTATCATTGGTACTGTGGCGCCATATTTAGCTTTGATTTTTAACAAGTGTGTTGATCAGGGAGTCTTCCCGGATTTAATGAAATACAGTAAAGTAATACCCCTTTTTAAATCCGGTAATAGTAAAGACCCCAACAACTATAGACCAGTATCCGTCTTGCCAGTTTTTAGCAAAATATTTGAAAAGATTATGCTTACTCAAATGTTACATCATTTCAACGCAAATAACATCCTGCATGATCAACAATATGGTTTCACCAAAGGCCGCTGTACTATCGACGCCGGTGTCACCTTAATCAAGCATATCTTCGACGCATGGGAGAACTCACAGGATGCTATTGGTATCTTCTGTGACCTCTCAAAGGCATTTGATTGCGTCAATTATGAAATACTTTTGCTTAAATTGGAACATTACGGTGTTAGAAATAGGGCGCTCAAACTTATAAAATCTTACCTAGTAGGTAGAAAACAAAACGTTCAAATAAATGGTGTTAAATCGTTAGGCTCTCTAGTTAAAATGGGAGTTCCTCAAGGATCCATTTTGGGTCCTTTTCTGTTTTTAGTATATATAAATGACCTTCCGCATATAATACAAAGTAGGGCAGAGATAGTTTTATTTGCCGATGATACCTCTTTGATTTTTAAAGTAGGTAGACATGTAAATAATTTGGACAACGTGAATAATGCTATTCTTCAGGTCCATAACTGGTTCAATACTAATAATTTAGCATTGAATAGTAACAAGACTAAATGTGTAAGATTCTCATTACCTAATGTTAGAAGTAATGAATGCGATGTAGTACTAAATAAAGAAAAACTTGAATTCGTTAATGATACTGTTTTCTTAGGTATTACGCTCGACTCCAAATTACAGTGGGGCCCACATATAAGAGCTCTCGTGAAGCGGCTCAGCTCCGCCGCCTACGCTGTTAGGAAAATTAGACAACTTTCCGATATCGACACCGCGAGAATAGTTTATTTTAGTTACTTTCATAGTGTCATGTCGTATGGTATATTATTGTGGGGTAGGGCGGCTGACATCGAATCTGTTTTTATTTTACAAAAGCGGGCCGTTAGGGCCATCTATAATTTAGGAAGTCGCGACTCCTTGAGGGAACGGTTTAAGGAAATCAACATTATGACTGTACCATGCCAATACATTTATGAAAACATAATGTACACTAGGAAAAATTTACATCTCTTTAAAAAGTTAGGTGAGAGTCATCGATATAACACTAGAAATAAAAACAAATTAGATCAACCGCGCTTTCGACTTGCGAAAGTTCACACATCTTTCATGGGATACTGTGTCAAGTTTTATAATAAAATACCACCAAACATACTTAGTCTTAGTGAAACTAAATTCAAAACTTGTGTAAAGCGTACGCTTCGTAAGCGGGCTTACTACACATTAGATGATTATTTGAAAGATAAAGATGCTTGGCTAGGTGCTGGTCCAGCTCCACCGGAACGGGAATAATTCCTCAGAATTTCTTGTTTTGATTTATTCCTTATTTATTTATTGTTTTCCTCTTCCTTCTCTTAATTTAGCGCTATTGACATATTAGTCACAATTACCACCTTTTTAAGTTGTGGAAATCATGTATCATGTAGCCATTGACAAGCATTTGTATGTCAATTGTAGCGGATGTTATCTTGCCGTACGCTTACTTAGCTTTGTTGAACTATGTCACTGCGGTAATGGATCGGTCATGCTCACTCTAATGTCCTTGCTTGCGGTGGCTCTGTGGAGCGGGTCACCCTCTTCCCTCTAAAATGGTTGAGGAGGGTGATGCCGCTGCTCAAGTCATGCTCGGGTTCCGGGCGCTGCTTGCGGGGACTGGTCCGCCCATTTTCCACTTGACACCGTTGTTCCAAAACTTTTACAGACAAGACCTAAGCACGGAAGGCATCACACCAAAACAATCGTTATAAATATTCACCTTTTGGTTTGACAGTTAAGTGGGAGTAGGCATGCACAGCTTTCTAGGCTAGTTTTTATTAATTTTTATTTAAATACCTTATTTTCTTTTTTTACTCACACTGTGTTAATGCATGCCTGCTCACATAGCGTTACTGTTTGAAAATGTATACAATTATTCTTTTGAAAAGAGTAACCATTGAGTTTCTTGCCGGCTCTTCTCAATGGAAGCAACATTACGAACCGGTGGTAACGCTAAAATATTGTTTATATTGACTATTTATAAATGCTCTAATGAGCTTACATGAATAAAAACCTTTTGACTTGACTTGATTGAGGAATAAATTGAAATTTTCACAAACTGTTTCTTGTGTATCTGGTGAAACGTGATAAATAAGACATGTAAGCTATGTACACAAATATAACTCTGGGATGAATAGATATAATAGTATGTAACATCTAGAATATTATAATGTAAACATTAATAATTAGGTATCGCCAGAGTCCAGACTTAACATATATATATTAAGACTTAACATATATTTTTGAAAGTAAGACGGACTTTGAGTTGGTTAATACCTCCACAATGTGGTGGTGTATGGCCACTCAAGCCTCTGACTACCCCCGAATGGGGATAACAGTCGTGACGTATATGTATTTCTTTTTTTTTTCTGTATCTTGAATATTAGTGCTACTCATAAATGCAGTTTACATTGAAGCCCGTATTAATAAATCTGTCTCAAAGTTGAGATCGATCTTAAGATGCAACTTTGACGTTTAATGTATAGGGCCATCCATTAATTACGTCACACGAATTTCATGATTTTTAGACCCCTCCCCCCCTAGTCACAGCTGCTCACATTTGCGAGACTCCCCCCCTCCCTGTGTGACGTCAAATATTTTTTCAATTTTTAAAATTTTCATTTTTTTTTCGGGTACAGTTCAAATTTCGGTTTTAATACTTGGATATATTAGACTGTTAAATGTGACGTCACATAACTTAGGGCAACTCCCCCCCCTTTACATGTGACGTAATTTATGGATGGAACATCTGTCAAAAACAGTTCAAGTTCGATCTCAACCTTGACATCGATTTATTAATACGGGCCTGAGGCCCTACTCTTTTACAAACGAAAACGAAATTTCGGACGTAATTTGCGTATTTCCTACTACGTTTCTCATCGATTCCGACATTTCTTACGAACGAGAATAGTTTGACGTTTAGATTCGACGACAATGAAGACGTCAAACAATTTTCGGTCGTAAGAAATATCGGAATCAATGAGATCAGTAGTAGGAAATACGCGAATTTCGTCCGAAATTTCGTTTTCGTTTGTAAAAGAGTAGGCCCTCTGAGATTCTAGGCCATTTGAAGTGTTCTAAAAAACGGTGTCTCTCTTGTTACAGCAGAACACGACAGCAGAGAAGCGAGGCAAGGGCCGTACGGGGTGGCCGCAACACGTCTGGGCGCTGGAGTTGAAGACCGAGCAGAACCTGCAGACCTAGACCTAAACCTAGACTAAGACCTAGACTTAGACTTAGGCCCGTATTAATAAATCGATCTCAAGATTGAGATCGAACTTGAGATACTATTTTTGACAGATGTTCCATACATTAAACGTCAAAACTGCATCTTAAGATCAACCTTAACTTTTAGACGCATTTATTAATACGGGCCTTACGGCCGAATACTCAAAGACTACTTAAATATTTAACTAATTCGTATGCTATTTCGTAAAAAAAAAAGCGACTGTAGCCTAGGGGTGAACAGGTTGGGGTAACAATCAGAAGGTCCCAGGTTCGATCCCCGGTGGGGCATGCACCAGTGGATGAATTTTCATCTATGTGCATAATTTACAGTTCGCTGACGGTGAGGGAAAACATCGTGAGGAAACCTACCTATCCCTCGGGATTAGGTAATAGTCAGTTCCTGTATACACGGCGACAAGGTTCACCACCTGTCACGTTGGGTTCTGACTATCTGGTGAAACGTGGGCTTTGAGTTGGTTAATACCTCCACAATGTGGTGGTGTATGGCCACTCAAGCCTCTGACTACCCCCGAATGGGGATAAAAGTCGTGACGTTACGTTACATCTAATTCGTATTGAATTTGACAGGTAATAGCAATTGTTTGGATACGTGGCCGGCGACGTCGCTGGCTACCGTCGCCAATAATTCGTATTGAATTATGTCAAAATATGGCAGGACTCTACTTGGCGACGATAGCCAATCCCGTCGCCAGGTGTGATACAGCCCTAAGTCCCACTTAAAGGGTTATTACACCTTCCTAAATTTAGAACCTAATTTAGAAACCTTCTGATTCAGTCAGTCAGAAACCATCCGAGCTTCTAAATTTAGGATTCTAACTTGCTAAGTGCGATTACACTTGCCTAAATTCAGTCACGACTAAATTAAGTAGCCTAAATTTAGGAAGGTGTAATAAGCTCTTTAGCAGTTTGAGACGTCATTAACTGTCATTTTTTGTATGGCGCGTCAAAGTTAAGCAGCTCTCAAATTTAATTTGCGTACGAGTATTCTAACGTTTCGGCTGACGGATTGTCGTGATTTTGACATTTCTTCTTTCGTTTTTCTCTACGATTTGACATTGTTTTGATCGTAAATCGAATCCGTACTTCGGACGATCCGTCAGCGACGTATTTCGGAGTAACCCCCCTGCATCGGATGGTTGCGGGCTCGATTCCCGCCGGAGGCAAATTTCGAATGGTATTTTTCGTAATTTGCCCTGGTCTGGTTGTCACTGGGATCGCCCCCAGTCCATTGTACAAGCGTTGTATAGTTCAGGACCGTACAGTTTGTAAGTCCAGACTTAACATATATGTTAAGTCTGGGCTTACTTACAAACATATATGTTAAGTCTTAACATATATATTAAGTCTGGACTTAATTCTGTTTTCCATAGTACAAGCTCGGCTTAGTTTGGGATCAGGTAGCCGTGTGTAAAAGATGTCCCAGGATATTATTATTATTACTTACAAACATATATGTTAAGTCTTAACATATATATTAAGTCTGGACTTAATTCTGTTTTCCATAGTACAAGCTCTGCTTAGTTTGGGATCAGGTAGCCGTGTGTAAAAGATGTCCCAGGATATTATTATTATTACTTACAAACATATATGTTAAGTCTTAACATATATATTAAGTCTGGACTTAATTCTGTTTTCCATAGTACAAGCTCGGCTTAGTTTGGGATCAGGTAGCCGTGTGTAAAAGATGTCCCAGGATATTATTATTATTACTTACAAACATATATGTTAAGTCTTAACATATATATTAAGTCTGGACTTAATTCTGTTTTCCATAGTACAAGCTCTGCTTAGTTTGGGATCAGGTAGCCGTGTGTAAAAGATGTCCCAGGATATTATTATTATTAATTACAAACAAATATGTTAAGTCTGGACTCTGGCGATACCTATTTATTAATATTTACATTATAATATTCTCGATGTTACATACTATAATATCTGTTCATCCCAGAGTTATATTTGTGTACATAGCCTACATGTCTTAATGTATTATGGTAGATTAGTTACTTTATTCTTATGTAAGTAGGTACTTAATATAATGTAGTCTTATTTCAGTGCACCAAAGACTTATGCCAAATAAATATTATTGTGTAAATATAAACATCCTTTTTTCATTTACCTAATACCTATATATATATAATAACGTCACGACTTTTATCCCCATTCGGGGGTAGTCAGAGGCTTGAGTGGCCATACACCACCACATTGTGGAGGTATTAACCAACTCAAAGCCCACGTTTCACCAGATAGTCAGAACCCAACGTGACAGGTGGTGAACCTTGTCGCCGTGTATACAGGAACTGACTATTACCTAATCCCGGGGGATAGGTAGGTTTCCTCACGATGTTTTCCCTCACCGTCAGCGAACTGTAAATTATGCACATAGATGAAAATCCATCCATTGGTGCATGCCCCACCGGGAATCGTACCCGGGACCTTCGGATTGTTAGCCCAACCCGTTCACCCCTAGGCTACAGTCGCTACTAACTACTAAATATTATGATATTATTTACGAATGATTATTGCTATACATTATTGCATCATTTCTATGCATTTCAACGTGAACTGAGTGCTCAGGCGAAGCATGCGCTTGATGTAGACTCAGCTTCATCTTCTTATCGTATGGTTAGTGGCCAACCTGGTGTCAGAGTTGTTCAAGCCGCCCGAAGGCCTCTGACAAGGCTTAACCGACCGACCTAAGACCGACTTTTAACGTACCCTCCGAAGCACAGAGACAGTCAGTTCAAATGCCACTAAATGGTCACCCATCTCTGACTGACCTTGCCGAGAGTTGCTTAACCTCCGATCGTTTACCGATCAGTGATTGCAGCTGGCTACGAGCGCCGCAACTAATCACTGCTGTTTGTAAATACAGCCGTAAAAAAATTACCTTAAAAACTCCTCATTTCCTGTAAACCGGTGTTACAAGAACATCTATTTTAAGCTGTATACAGGTTGTATATGTAATCTTGTAACGGTTTATTGAGAGTATCCGCTGCAGGGCCATGTGGCCCGCTCAGCGTGTGCCGAGTAGGGTGGCTATGCACCGACACATTGTAGGACAGACCCATTTTTATTTCACTTTTAAAAACTAGAGAGCCACAACACACCGAGACGCCATGGCGACGTCGCCAGCCACCGTAGCCAACTAAAGTAGCGGCACGTTATGAAGGCCGGTTTGACATGTGCGAGGGGAAAAGGATGAAACTTATTATAACGGAATAAGATTCATTTTCGCAATATTTTTTTGATATTCTTATTTTTTTAAACGGCCGGTCTTAGTTCGATATAATAAGGTTAATTTTCTTCCCCCCACACATGTCAAACCGGCTTTCGTAACGTGCCGCTAATATAATTTGTATTGAAATGTATGACCCGGTGTGTTATGGCTCTAAGTGGCTGGTGGAATTTTTAGCAATTCGCAAAATTTCCGCAAAATAGTTAAACATTTCACGCGATTCGTGACCGTTTACCGAAATTGAGTGGAATTGCTAAAGGATTCTGCTATAAAATCAGAAAAATGATTTGCGTTTGCAGAATTGCTATGTGGTCGTTATAGACCCCTGTAGGGATTCTCCAAAATACGAAACGAAACGTTACGGCCGGCGGATTTTACGTTTTCCTACTCGGAAATAATCCGGAACAAGACATTGACATTGACTCAAGATGGTAGAGCCGAGCTGTAGCCAATTGACTGCAGCTCATAAACGGGCTGGCTCGACCGGGGTAGTACCACCCTCTCAGAGAAGATCGGCGAAAAGCAGCTATTACAGCTGTGTTTCGTACGATGAGTGAGAGAGCCGACAGCCCACCCCCTTCCCCATCCCTCCATCCCACTCCCCTTCAGGTCGGCAATGTGCGAGCAATGCCTTTGGTATTGTAAGCATCTATAGGCTACGGTAACTGCTTAACATCAGGCGGGCCGTACGCTTTTTTTCCACCGGCAGTCCTATAAAAAAAAACACTTCCGGAACTATTTGAGTAGGAAAATGTACCAATCCGGCAAACGAAACGTTTCGTTTCGTATTTCGGAGTAGCCACAGGACTGTCCCGCATTCATACAACATCATAGTAACACTACAACACAGAAATATCGGACTAATTTGTTTTATGGACTTACAAATTGAGATATAAAATGACTTTGATGTTCCACAGATATCAGCGAGGAATGCAAATATATTGAACTATTTAGGTAATATACGTAGACAGCCCCCCTAGACAAGTGGCATGAACGCTAATCGAATAGAATAGAATAGACTTCACAATGTATGGAAATGTCAAACGTCGCTATGTAAATCGACAACAAGTCGCTATGTAGATCACGTGACTTATGTCATTTCCATACATGAAGCGTAGCGATTTGAAGGAACGCTTGTAGACGTCAGCCACTTGTCTAGCCTTTCTGGTTGATCTTCTTATCGTATGGTTGCCTGGTACCTGGTGTCAGAGTTGTTAAAGCCCGAAGGCCTCTGACAAGGCTTAACAAGCCTAGATGACAACAACCGGGACCACAGCGTAAAGACTAAAGAAAGAGGTGCCCTTATTAGATATATGTATGAAAAAAAAACGTGGTCATTGTTTTTTTATTTTCATTGTTCTATCTACCGGTAAATAGTTGAACTACTCGCTTCGTTTTATGTCGATGTTAGTACTAGGCCGACCACTCGGCCGAGTTGCTTAGGGCCAGTCCCCTTAGTAATTGGTCCATGACCGTGACCGACTTTTTACGTGTCCTCCGAAGCACGGAGACGCTCAGTTCAAATGCCACTGAACGGTCACCCATCTCTGACTGACCTTGCCGAGCGTTGCTTAACCTCCGGTCGTTTAGATCAGTGATTGCAGCTGGTGCCTATTAAGGC
Organism: Drymonia ruficornis; assembly: GCA_947859195.1. NCBI lineage: Eukaryota > Metazoa > Arthropoda > Insecta > Lepidoptera > Notodontidae > Drymonia > Drymonia ruficornis. Next base: position 11,877,885 of record OX401917.1, read on the forward strand.
AACATTGCAGAATTGCATTTGCAATGTCGCATAGTGGCACTATTAGACCCCAAGGTAGACCCGTTCATAGACCACGTTATCATAGTAGTAGGCGGTTATCGTTGCTGGTAGAGCCAAGCTGTAGCCAATTGACTGCAGCTCATATACGGGCTGGCTCCACCGGGGTAGTACCACCCTCTCACAGAAGATCGGCGTAAAGTGTTACAGCTGCGTTTCGTATGATGAGTGAGAGACTCGGAAGCCCAATACCCCCTTCCCCTCCATCTGTCCCACTCCCCTTCAGTTCGGCAACGTGCGAGCGATGCCTTTGGTATTGCAAGCATCTATAGGCTACGGTAACTGCTTAACATCAGGCATTCCGTGGATGTTAACTGGTAGCCAACAGACTTGACAAACGTTAGTGCCAAGCTGCAGGAAATTGACTGCAACTCGTATACGGGCTGGCTCGACCGGGGTAGTACCACCCTCTCACAGAAGAACGGCGTAAAGTGGCTATTACAGATGCGTTTCGTCCCCCCTACATCCCATCCTTCCTGTCCCTTTTTCCCACTCCCCATCAGTTCGGCAACGTGCAAGCGATGCTTTTCGTATTGCGAGCATTTGTAGGCTACGGTGACTTAACATCTGTAGGGCCGTACGCTTGTTTACCACCGTAATCACATAGAATTATGTTATTATTATAATATTATTGTATATATCCTTTTCTCGTCACAGACGTGGAAAGAAATGCAATAATATATATTTGTTTGTACAACTGCGTTGTTGTATGCAACTTATTTATAATATAGGTAATAATATTTATTTACTTACGGCTAGCGGCCATCATGTATTCAAAATGAAAGGCTTTGTTTGAAAAAATGTTAGATATCTATATAAGGTTCCGTAGGACAATAATTGTAATAATAAGTGTAATATGGATATACAATATGTTAAGAAAACCCTGTCCGAGCCGAAACCGGTATTCAGGTTTCCCAATCACATGACCAAATAAAATAAATAAAATAAAATATTCATGATAGTAAACATATTAATGAAAATTTAAAATGCCAATTTTTTGCCTTTTTCCCCCAAAAAGTAGCAAATTTTAAAAATATGACAACACCGTTACCGGCAGTAATTATGTTAGATCGTGTGGCGGCACCTCTGACCACAAAGTACGTAATGACGTCATTTTAGGGCCACCATCCAATTTTATTTTTTTCTTTCATAAGGGCCTCCGCAGACTAGCTACTTTTAGCATCGGCGACCGGCGATTTTGATGCTGCGTCTCGCTCGTTCGCGCTCGAAGAAACGCGACGCAGCATCGATACGTCACAAAATCGCCGGTCGCCGATGCTAAAAGTAGCTAGTCTGCGGAGGCCCTTATGAAAGAAAAAAATAAAATTGGATGGTTTAAAGGCCAAAGTTAGTGATCCAAATCTGACCTGAGTAAAATAATAATAATAGCCCTTTTAACGTCCCACTCCCGCCTCCCCTCAATGCGAGGGGGATTCAGGCTACAATCCACCACGCTGGCCCAGTGCGGGTGCGGATTTCACATGTCCTTCGAAAATTTTATAGATTTTCCAAGACATGCAGGTTTCCTCACGATGTTTTCGTTCACCGTAAGCAAGTGATCATCATAAAGTTATGATTCGCACATTGATTTCGAAATATCCAGTGGTGGGGCTCGAACCCTGGACCTTAAGCCCGCAAGACGCGTGCTTAACCAACCACTGAGGAAAATCATCATCATCATCTCAGCCGAAACACGTCCACTGCTGGACATAGGCCTGCCCCAAGGTTCGCCACAATAGGAACATAGGGGATGAAAATTTTGATCTACTGATCCCTTATTGACGTAAAACAATTAATAACTAATAATCGCAATGCTGTTACTAAAATAAACAAACAACATTTGAACAGCTGGCGGCAATCGTTTTGTGGAGTTACTATATAAATCAAGAAAAAACTGGTGAAGGTACAAACACAATGAATACTTTCACTGTGCTTCTTCTAGTAACGGTAAGTTTATTAAATAATTAACCCTTCGGTTCCACCACAGCATGGTACAGGAACCAAACATCCTTACAACCATCCTACTTCTTCTTATCGTATGGTTCCCTGGTACCTGGTGTCAGAGTTGTTCAAGCCTCCGCCTCTGACAAGGCTTAACGACTGTCTAGATGACAAACGGGACCGACTTTTTACGTGCCCGAAGCACGGAGACGCTCAGTTCAAATGTCACTAAATGGTCACCCATCACTGAGTGTCCTTGCTGAGCGTTGCTTAACCTCAGATTGTTTACCGATCAGTGATTGCAGCAGGCTACGAGCGCTTTAACCATGAGTTAAACGCATATTAATTCCACGGTTAAACGTTGGGGTGTAAGTTTGTATGGAGGTCCCAATTTTTCAGAAGAGACATGAAAATTAATATTCAGGCTAGTCATTACAAATAAAAAATATTAATATCAGCGTTTTTGAAAATTCCACCCTTGATAGGGTAAAATAAGGGATGAAATTTTGTATAGGGGTCCCATTTTTCTGAAGGTAGACATGAAAATTACTGTTTAGGCTACAGATTACAAATAAAAAAACAAAATTTCAGCATTGAAAAAAATGCAACTCCTCATTTGTACGGAACCATCAGGGCGCGAGTCGGACTAATTCAAATTCAGATAAACACAAGTTTTGGAAATCAAAACAAAAATTACAACATCACTTTTCCACGTCCCGCCAAAAAGTGCCTCTCTCTAATTATTTCCAAGAACTTTTATTTATTTCGTATCGTCATATTATTCAATGTTTGTTTGTTAATGCTATTTGTTACTTGACACTGAGGAAATCCCTATTAACCAGTGTGGGCCATCATTAGAAAGACAGAATGAAGGGCGAAGTCTAGGTTTAAACATCAGCGATTTTGATGTAAAAATTAGAGAATCCCACTTCTGAACCCCGAGTCTACTAACAGTTTTTCTTTCTTCTTCTTTTTTAACCTATCCGAATGCTGAGTGTAGGTCTCTTCCATAGCACCCCATTCCTTCCGGTTTTGTGCTTCTCACATCCAGGTCTTTCCTGCTACCTTCACCAGATCGTCCGTCCATCTCGCTGGTGGACTGCCCACGCTTCTGCGTCCAGTACGAGGTCTCCACTCCAGTACCCTAATTCCTATCGGTTGTCCGTTCTACGGCACACGAGACCCATGATCATAGCCATCATTTGGCTCAAAGAAGGGCGAAGTCTAGGTTGAATCATTCGCGATTTTGATGTGGAAGGGCCATAACACACCTAGTAGCCATGGCAACGTCGCCAACCCCGTACACAAGTGAAAAAATATATGTGTAACGTCACGACTTTTATTCCCATTCGGGGGTATTGAGTATTGAGTGGCCATACACTACGACATTGTGGAGGTATTAACCAACTCAAAGCCCACGTTTCACCAGATAGTCAGAACCCAACGTGACAGGTGGTGAACCGTGTCGCCGTGTATACAGGAACTGACTATTACCTAATCCCGAGGGATAGGTAGGTTTCCTCAAGATGTTTTCCCTCACCGTCAGCGAACTGTAAATTATGCACATAGATGAAAATTCATCCATTGGTGCATGCCCCACCGGGGATCGAACATGGGACCTTCCGATTGCTAGCCCAACCTGTTCACCCCTAGGCTACAGTCGCTTAAGCCGCCAAGTGCCAAAGCCAAGTGGCCAAGTGAAAATATGTCAAAATATGACAGGCAACATACCTGGTGACCACAGAGTAAAGACTAAAGAAAGAGGTGCCCTTATTAGATATATGTATGAAAAAAAACGTGCTCATTGTTTTTTCATTTTCATTGTTCTATCTACCGGTAAGTAGTTGAACTACTCGCTTCGTTTTATGTCGATGTTAGTACTAGGCCGACCATTCGGCCGATTTGCTTAGGGCCAGTCCCCTGAGTAATTGGTCCATGCTGGTGACCGACTGGCGACGGTCGCCATGGCTACTAGGTGTGTTATGGCCCTAAGAGAACCACACCCCCGAGTCCCTTTCAATTAACCATTTCGAAACCACTGTGAGTCTAATAGCGCCACCATGCAACATTGCCAATGCAATTTTTTTCTGATTTTCTGTTTTATTTTAAATTTTAATGTTTACAGGTTTTGGCCGTCGTCGTCGCCTTTCCAAGGCCCAAAGGTGAATATAGATTTCATAATTACTCATTATTAATGTATTATATCGATGACTATTATATATATATTTATTCTGCAAAAAGATCATAACCCGAATGTCATCTCGACCTGTCGCGAACTGGGTAGAGTTTCAGTTCATAATTTGCTCATGTTTAGTGGGTGTCACTGGGATTGCGCTCAGTCCATTTTACTGTGCAAATACACAGTTTATTAAGATTTAAGCCAGTTTACAATGGCTTTGAAAAACATTTCTAGGAACAAATGTGATTTGTGATAGGCTTGCGTTACAAATCACATTTGTTCCTAGAAATGTTTTTCAAAGCCATTGTAAACTGGCTTAAATCTTAATAAACTGTGTATTTGCACAGTAAAATGGACTGAGCGATAACTTTCTATAAAGGACATGGCTAAATAGAAGTATGGGCGACTGCCCTAGCAATGTATAAACATTGTAGCTAGTAATATGTAATGTTGAATAGCTGATTATTAGAATTTCGTATGAAAAAGGTTTCAGGAACTTTTCATATCGTTACAATCCTGAAAATAAAATCGTAGAAACTCCTACATCAAGGACATACTAACTTGTACAAGAAAAAATATTTGGTCATGAACTTTTAGCTAGGAGTTCGTTTACAAACTTCAACATAGGTAAAAAAAGCGTTATTGTTAGTAAATAATATTATTATATTAAATTATAAGCAGATGAAACCACGAGGTACAACACATGAATGCAACATTATATAACTGCCGTTTCTGTCCAGATTTTGCCAATGATTTCTATCAGATAAAAGCAATCAAAGAAATCAACATTTTAAGACGTATTACAATACAATTATAAACAATATAATAATTAGAACACATAATTTTCAGTTTACGCAAATATCTTTAGAAGTAAAAAAGTCGGTAGATCAACATTTTCGTGAATGCAACGCCATAAATCATCGTATGTTCTCCCTGTCAAATAAAAAATCATGAAAACAACTTTTGATTATTTGATTAGTTCACAAAAGTTCAAGGAGAATAATAATAGCGTAATAATTAATTAATGAATATTTAAATTTTACGAGCTAGTGAGAAACTTCTATACATGCTTAGGGCAGTTATTTACCATGTCCCTTGGGTGTTAATGTCATTAGTGTCTTAATATTACCCTGGCGATATTTAGAAATGATTATAACATTAGGACCTAGAATACTTCCCTCTGGAACCCCACATATTTAATCATATTTTATTATTGTTGAATTTTATTTAAACGCAGTAATTATAACTTGGAGCAACCTAAACTCATGACATTTGTTTATATTCAAAGCTACCTTTCAGTCTTTTAGGATCTCATTATCTTTTAACTGGTTCATCAAATCAAAGGCTTTGGTTTAATCTGTTTTATTTACTTCCAGCCTGTGGTGGCGACAGCCATGGAGGCAGTCATTCAGAGCCGACGAAAGTAGAGAAATGTGGTTGCTCACATGATAAAGATGATAAACACGATAAAAAGGATTGCTCGCATGATAAAGATGATAAGTGTGATAAGGATGATCACCACGATAAGGACGACAAGCATGATAAAAAGGATTGCTCGCATGATAAGGATGATAAACATGATAAGGATGGCAAACATGATAAGTGTGATAAGGATGATAAGCACGATAAAAAGGATTGCTCGCATGATAAGGATGACAAGCACGATAAGTGTGATAAGGATGACAAGCATGATAAGTGTGACAAGGATGATAAACATGATAAGTGTGATAAACATGATAAAGATGATTACAAAGATAAAAAAGATTGTTCACACGACAAAGATGATAGAGACAAATCACACGGGCACTCTAACGCTTATTCCTGGAGTAGTTCTTCAGCTCAGAGCAGCAGCAGCCAGTCTCAATCTAGTTCTTGTTCCAGCTCACACACAGACGCTAAAGGCAATGGACAGGTCGTAACTAGTTCTTCAGCTAGCTCCCAAGCTGAGTCTGACCATAAGCACGCCCAGAGTGAGAGTTATACTGAATCATGTACCGACTCTGAACGCGGACATACCTCGTCTGAATCATGTGCCAGCTCTCATGCTGACTCTAGCGACAAGCATAGCCGCAGTGACGCCCATTCTGAATCTCATGGCAGCTCTAACCGCGGACATACCTCGTCTGAATCATGTGCCAGCTCTCATGCTGACTCTAGCGACAAGCATAGCCGCAGTGATGCCCATTCTGAATCTCATGGCAGCTCTGACCGCGGACACTCTTCCAGTGATTCATGTGCCAGCTCTCATGCTGACTCTAGCGACAAGCATAGCCGCAGTGACGCCCATTCTGAATCTCATGGCAGCTCTGACCGCGGACATACCTCGTCTGAATCATGTACCAGCTCTCATGCTGACTCTAGCGACAAGCATAGCCGCAGTGACGCCCATTCTGAATCTCATGGCAGCTCTGACCGCGGACATACCTCGTCTGAATCATGTGCCAGCTCTCATGCTGACTCTAGTGACAAGCATAGCCGCAGTGACGCCCATTCTGAATCTCATGGCAGCTCTGACCGCGGACATACCTCGTCTGAATCATGTGCCAGCTCTCATGCTGACTCTAGTGACAAGCATAGCCGCAGTGACGCCCATTCTGAATCTCATGGCAGCTCTGACCGCGGACATACCTCGTCTGAATCATGTGCCAGCTCTCATGCTGACTCCAGCGACAAGCATAGCCGTAGTGACGCCCATTCTGAATCTCATGGCAGCTCTGACCGCGGACATACCTCGTCTGAATCATGTGCCAGCTCTCATGCTGACTCTAGCAACAAGCATAGCCGCAGTGACGCCCATTCTGAATCTCATGGCAGCTCTGACCGCGGACATACCTCGTCTGAATCATGTGCCAGTTCTCATGCTGACTCTAGAGATAAGCAGAGCCGCAGTGACGCCCATTCTGAATCTCATGGCAGCTCTGACCGCGGACATACCTCGTCTGAATCATGTGCCAGCTCTCATGCTGACTCCAGCGACAAGCATAGCCGTAGTGACGCCCATTCTGAATCTCATGGCAGCTCTGACCGCGGACATACCTCGTCTGAATCATGTGCCAGCTCTCATGCTGACTCTAGCAACAAGCATAGCCGCAGTGACGCCCATTCTGAATCTCATGGCAGCTCTGACCGCGGACATACCTCGTCTGAATCATGTGCCAGTTCTCATGCTGACTCTAGCGATAAGCATAGCCGCAGTGACGCACATTCTGAATCTCATGGCAGGTCTGACCGCGGACATACCTCGTCTGAATCATGTGCCAGCTCAAATGCCGACTCTTGCGACGGACACACACACAGCGACGCGCAGTCTGGATCTCAGTCCTCCTCTGACTGCGGACACTCTTCAAGTGGATCATCTGCTAGCTCTAATGCCGACTCTTGCGACGGACACACACACAGCGACGCGCAGTCTGGATCTCAGTCCTCCTCTGACTGCGGTCACACTTCAAGTGGATCATCTGCTAGCTCTAATGCCGACTCTTGCGAAGGACATACACACAGCGACGCGCAGTCTGGATCTCAGTCCTCCTCTGACTGCGGACACTCTTCAAGTGGATCATCTGCTAGCTCTAATGCCGACTCTTGCGACGGACACACACACAGCGACGCGCAGTCTGGATCTCAGTCCTCCTCTGACTGCGGACACTCTTCAAGTGGATCATCTGCTAGCTCTAATGCCGACTCTTGTGACGGACACACACACAGCGACGCGCAGTCTGGATCTCAGTCCTCCTCTGACTGCGGACACTCTTCAAGTGGATCATCTGCTAGCTCTAATGCCGACTCTTGCGACGGACACACACACAGCGACGCACAGTCTGGATCTCAGTCCTCCTCTGACTGCGGACACACTTCTAGTGGATCATCTGCTAGCTCTAATGCCGACTCTTGCGACGGACATACACACAGCGACGCGCAGTCTGGATCTGAGTCCTCCTCTGACTGCGGACACTCTTCAAGTGGATCATCTGCTAGCTCTAATGCCGACTCTTGCGACGGACACACACACAGCGACGCGCAGTCTGGATCTCAGTCCTCCTCTGACTGCGGTCACACTTCAAGTGGATCATCTGCTAGCTCTAATGCCGACTCTTGCGACGGACATACACACAGCGACGCGCAGTCTGGATCTCAGTCCTCCTCTGACTGCGGACACTCTTCAAGTGGATCATCTGCTAGCTCTAATGCCGACTCTTGCGACGGACATACACACAGCGACGCGCAGTCTGGATCTGAGTCCTCCTCTGACTGCGGACACTCTTCAAGTGGATCATCTGCTAGCTCTAATGCCGACTCTTGCGACGGACACACACACAGCGACGCGCAGTCTGGATCTCAGTCCTCCTCTGACTGCGGTCACACTTCAAGTGGATCATCTGCTAGCTCTAATGCCGACTCTTGCGACGGACATACACACAGCGACGCGCAGTCTGGATCTGAGTCCTCCTCTGACTGCGGACACTCTTCAAGTGGATCATCTGCTAGCTCTAATGCCGACTCTTGCGACGGACATACACACAGCGACGCGCAGTCTGGATCTGAGTCCTCCTCTGACTGCGGACACTCTTCAAGTGGATCATCTGCTAGCTCTAATGCCGACTCTTGCGACGGACACACACACAGCGACGCGCAGTCTGGATCTCAGTCCTCCTCTGACTGCGGACACTCTTCAAGTGGATCATCTGCTAGCTCTAATGCCGACTCTTGCGACGGACATACACACAGCGACGCGCAGTCTGGATCTCAGTCCTCCTCTGACTGCGGACACTCTTCAAGTGGATCATCTGCTAGCTCTAATGCCGACTCTTGCGACGGACACACACACAGCGACGCGCAGTCTGGATCTCAGTCCTCCTCTGACTGCGGACACTCTTCAAGTGGATCATCTGCTAGCTCTAATGCCGACTCTTGCGACGGACATACACACAGCGACGCGCAGTCTGGATCTCAGTCCTCCTCTGACTGCGGACACTCTTCAAGTGGATCATCTGCTAGCTCTAATGCCGACTCTTGCGACGGACACACACACAGCGACGCGCAGTCTGGATCTCAGTCCTCCTCTGACTGCGGATACACTTCTAGTGGATCATGTGCTAGCTCTAATGCCGACTCTTGCGACGGACACACACACAGCGACGCGCAGTCTGGATCTCAGTCCTCCTCTGACTGCGGACACTCTTCAAGTGGATCATCTGCTAGCTCTAATGCCGACTCTTGCGACGGACACACACACAGCGACGCGCAGTCTGGATCTCAGTCCTCCTCTGACTGCGGATACACTTCAAGTGGATCATCTGCTAACTCTAATGCCGACTCTTGCGACGGCTACACACACAGCGACGCGCAGTCTGGATCTCAGTCCTCCTCTGACTGCGGACACTCTTCAAGTGGATCATCTGCAAGCTCTAATGCCGACTCTTGCGACGGACACACACACAGCGACGCGCAGTCTGGATCTCAGTCCTCCTCTGACTGCGGATACACTTCAAGTGGATCATCTGCTAGCTCTAATGCCGACTCTTGCGACGGACACACACACAGCGACGCGCAGTCTGGATCTCAGTCCTCCTCTGACTGCGGATACACTTCAAGTGGATCATCTGCTAGCTCTGATGCCGACTCTTGCGACGGACACACACACAGCGACGCGCAGTCTGGATCTCAGTCTTCCTCTGACTGCGGACATTCTTCTAGTGGATCATCTGCTAGCTCTAATGCCGACTCTTGCGACGGACACACACACAGCGACGCGCAGTCTGGATCTCAGTCCTCCTCTGACTGCGGACACTCTTCAAGTGGATCATCTGCTAGCTCTAATGCCGACTCTTGCGACGGACACACACACAGCGACGCGCAGTCTGGATCTCAGTCTTCCTCTGACTGCGGACACTCTTCAAGTGGATCATCTGCTAGCTCTAATGCCGACTCTTGCGACGGACACACACACAGCGACGCGCAGTCTGGATCTCAGTCCTTCTCTGACTGCGGTCACACTTCAAGTGGATCATCTGCTAGCTCTAATGCCGACTCTTGCGACGGACACACACACAGCGACGCGCAGTCTGGATCTCAGTCCTTCTCTGACTGCGGTCACACTTCAAGTGGATCATCTGCTAGCTCTGATGCCGACTCTTGCGACGGACACACACACAGCGACGCGCAGTCTGGATCTCAGTCCTCCTCTGACTGCGGACACTCTTCAAGTGGATCATCTGCTAGCTCTAATGCCGACTCTTGCGACGGACACACACACAGCGACGCGCAGTCTGGATCTCAGTCCTCCTCTGACTGCGGACACTCTTCAAGTGGATCATCTGCTAGCTCTAATGCCGACTCTTGCGACGGACACACACACAGCGACGCGCAGTCTGGATCTCAGTCCTTCTCTGACTGCGGTCACACTTCTAGTGGATCATGTGCTAGCTCTAATGCCGACTCTTGCGACGGACACACACACAGCGACGCGCAGTCTGGATCTCAGTCCTCCTCTGACTGCGGACACTCTTCAAGTGGATCATCTGCTAGCTCTAATGCCGACTCTTGCGACGGACACACACACAGCGACGCGCAGTCTGGATCTCAGTCCTCCTCTGACTGCGGATACACTTCAAGTGGATCATCTGCTAGCTCTAATGCCGACTCTTGCGACGGACACACACACAGCGACGCGCAGTCTGGATCTCAGTCCTCCTCTGACTGCGGATACACTTCAAGTGGATCATCTGCTAGCTCTGATGCCGACTCTTGCGACGGACACACACACAGCGACGCGCAGTCTGGATCTCAGTCTTCCTCTGACTGCGGACATTCTTCTAGTGGATCATCTGCTAGCTCTAATGCCGACTCTTGCGACGGACACACACACAGCGACGCGCAGTCTGGATCTCAGTCCTCCTCTGACTGCGGACACTCTTCAAGTGGATCATCTGCTAGCTCTAATGCCGACTCTTGCGACGGACACACACACAGCGACGCGCAGTCTGGATCTCAGTCTTCCTCTGACTGCGGACAATCTTCAAGTGGATCATCTGCTAGCTCTAATGCCGACTCTTGCGACGGACACACACACAGCGACGCGCAGTCTGGATCTCAGTCCTTCTCTGACTGCGGTCACACTTCAAGTGGATCATCTGCTAGCTCTAATGCCGACTCTTGCGACGGACATACACACAGCGACGCGCAGTCTGGATCTCAGTCCTCCTCTGACTGCGGACACTCTTCAAGTGGATCATCTGCTAGCTCTAATGCCGACTCTTGCGACGGACACACACACAGCGACGCGCAGTCTGGATCTCAGTCCTTCTCTGACTGCGGTCACACTTCTAGTGGATCATGTGCTAGCTCTAATGCCGACTCTTGCGACGGACACACACACAGCGACGCGCAGTCTGGATCTCAGTCCTCCTCTGACTGCGGACACTCTTCAAGTGGATCATCTGCTAGCTCTAATGCCGACTCTTGCGACGGACACACACACAGCGACGCGCAGTCTGGATCTCAGTCCTCCTCTGACTGCGGACACTCTTCAAGTGGATCATCTGCTAGCTCTAATGCCGACTCTTGCGACGGACACACACACAGCGACGCGCAGTCTGGATCTCAGTCCTCCTCTGACTGCGGACACTCTTCAAGTGGATCATCTGCTAGCTCTAATGCCGACTCTTGCGACGGACACACACACAGCGACGCACAGTCTGGATCTCAGTCCTCCTCTGACTGCGGACACTCTTCAAGTGGATCATCTGCTAGCTCTAATGCCGACTCTTGCGACGGACACACACACAGCGACGCGCAATCTGGATCTCAGTCCTCCTCTGACTGCGGTCATACTTCAAGTGCATCATCTGCTAGCTCTAATGCCGACTCTTGCGACGGACACACACACAGCGACGCGCAATCTGGATCTCAGTCCTCCTCTGACTGCGGACACTCTTCAAGTGGATCATCTGCTAGCTCTAATGCCGACTCCTGCGACGGACACACACACAGCGACGCGCAGTCTGGATCTCAGTCTTCCTCTGACTGCGGACATTCTTCTAGTGGATCATCTGCTAGCTCTAATGCCGACTCTTGCGACGGACACACACACAGCGACGCGCAGTCTGGATCTCAGTCCTCCTCTGACTGCGGACACTCTTCAAGTGGATCATCTGCTAGCTCTAATGCCGACTCTTGCGACGGACACACACACAGCGACGCGCAGTCTGGATCTCAGTCCTCCTCTGACTGCGGACACTCTTCAAGTGGATCATCTGCTAGCTCTAATGCCGACTCTTGCGACGGACACACACACAGCGACGCGCAGTCTGGATCTCAGTCCTCCTCTGACTGCGGACACTCTTCAAGTGGATCATCTGCTAGCTCTAATGCCGACTCTTGCGACGGACACACACACAGCGACGCGCAGTCTGGATCTCAGTCCTCCTCTGACTGCGGACACTCTTCAAGTGGATCATCTGCTAGCTCTAATGCCGACTCTTGCGACGGACACACTCACAGCGACGCGCAGTCTGGATCTCAGTCTTCCTCTGACTGCGGACACTCTTCAAGTGGATCATCTGCTAGCTCTAATGCCGACTCTTGCGACGGACACACACACAGCGACGCGCAGTCTGGATCTCAGTCCTCCTCTGACTGCGGACACTCTTCAAGTGGATCATCTGCTAGCTCTAATGCCGACTCTTGCGACGGACACACACACAGCGACGCGCAGTCTGGATCTCAGTCCTCCTCTGACTGCGGACACTCTTCAAGTGGATCATCTGCTAGCTCTAATGCCGACTCTTGCGACGGACACACACACAGCGACGCGCAGTCTGGATCTCAGTCCTCCTCTGACTGCGGACACTCTTCAAGTGGATCATCTGCTAGCTCTAATGCCGACTCTTGCGACGGACACACACACAGCGACGCACAGTCTGGATCTCAGTCCTCCTCTGACTGCGGACACTCTTCAAGTGGATCATCTGCTAGCTCTAATGCCGACTCTTGCGACGGACACACACACAGCGACGCGCAGTCTGGATCTCAGTCTTCCTCTGACTGCGGACACTCTTCAAGTGGATCATCTGCTAGCTCTAATGCCGACTCTTGCGACGGACACACACACAGCGACGCGCAGTCTGGATCTCAGTCCTCCTCTGACTGCGGATACACTTCAAGTGGATCATCTGCTAGCTCTAATGCCGACTCTTGCGACGGACACACACACAGCGACGCGCAGTCTGGATCTCAGTCCTCCTCTGACTGCGGACACTCTTCTAGTGGATCATCTGCTAGCTCTAATGCCGACTCTTGCGACGGACACACACACAGCGACGCGCAGTCTGGATCTCAGTCTTCCTCTGACTGCGGACATTCTTCTAGTGGATCATCTGCTAGCTCTAATGCCGACTCTTGCGACGGACACACACACAGCGACGCGCAGTCTGGATCTCAGTCCTCCTCTGACTGCGGTCACACTTCAAGTGGATCATCTGCTAGCTCTAATGCCGACTCTTGCGACGGACATACACACAGCGACGCGCAGTCTGGATCTCAGTCCTCCTCTGACTGCGGACACTCTTCAAGTGGATCATCTGCTAGCTCTAATGCCGACTCTTGCGACGGACATACACACAGCGACGCGCAGTCTGGATCACAGTCCTCCTCTGACTGCGGACACTCTTCAAGTGGATCATCTGCTAGCTCTAATGCCGACTCTTGCGACGGACACACACACAGCGACGCGCAGTCTGAATCTCAGTCCTCCTCTGACTGCGGACACTCTTCAAGTGGATCATCTGCTAGCTCTAATGCCGACTCTTGCGACGGACACACACACAGCGACGCGCAGTCTGGATCTCAGTCCTCCTCTGACTGCGGACACTCTTCTAGTGTATCATCTGCTAGCTCTCATGCCGACTCTGACAAGGAGTGCACACGCAGTGACGCATATTCCAGATCGCAAGCTAAGTCGGGTGAGGGACACTCCCAAGTTGAATCCTGTGCTAGATCCCAATACGAAAGTGACCATAGCCACACCGAAGCTGATGCATATTCTGGATCTAAGGCTAAGACTTGTGATAGATACTCTGAGACGGAATCCAGTGCTGGATCTCATCTCGAAACTGATGATAGACACGTCAAATCCGACTCATGTTCTGAGTCCAAGGCTTCAGCTGGTGAAGGACACTCCCAATCTGAATCCAGTGCTAGATCCCAATATGAAAGTGACCATAGACATACAGAAGCCGACGCATATTCTAGGTCCCACGCTAAGGAATGTGATGGATACTCAGAGACGGAATCCAGTGCTGGATCTCATCTTGAAACTGACGAAAGTCATATCAAAGCTGCGTCAAGTTCTCAGTCCAAGACTGAGAACGGTGATGGATACTCCCAGAGTGAGTCCTGTGGTAGATCTCAACTCGAAATTGACCGCAGCCACACAGAAGCCGACGCATATTCTAGATCCCACGCTAAGAAAGGCAAGGGATACTCCGAGACTGAATCCTGTTCCGGATCTCGCTATGAGACTGATGAAGAACACTATTATGCTGACTCCGCAACCGCTTCTAACGCTGGCAGCTATTCAAAGGGTTCTCGGGACTGCGGAGACCAGAGCAATGCTTACTCCAACAGCCGTGCAGGCTCATCCGGTGCTGTAAAAGAGAAAAGGAAGGCATCTAGTGAAAATTATGAAAGCTGTGCTAGTTATAAAGACGAATCTACAGAAAGCCAGAAAATTGTAAGGAGTGACGCACAAGATTACGCCGAAGCAGTCAGTTTCACTGACGAATGCAGTGGGAAGAGTTACCAGCATGCAGCCCAGCAATCAGCTTCGTCAGTGGCGCTGAAAGAGAAGAAGAAAATGACGTACGTTGACGCCAGTTCTGGGAGCATTTCTGAGTCTTTTAGCGACGCGGAGTCTGAACAAGCGTACTCCGCGAGCAAGTCCGAATCGATAGTGGTCGTTGATGATAAGGATAAGAACTCTGGATCGAAATCTTCGTGCTCTCAGTCGTCTAGCAGCTCCAGCAGCCGATCTAGCAGCAGTAGTTCAAGCAGCTATTCGAGTAACTACAGCTCTGCTTCCAAAAGTAAATCGGGAGGCGGCTCATACAGGTGTTATTGAAATTCATAGACCAAAGCCGTAGACGCTATGCCTACCAACTGCACACACTCCTGAAGCCTCAAACGGACCAATCCAAGTTCGCAGTTTTCCTCGCTACCTCGCCCACTTTCAACAAGGGTTACTTATTTATATTTATTTATTTATTCATATTTATATTCGACGGGCCCGTTGGCGTGGTTGGTTTAGATTCCGCCTATCACGCTGCAGGTCGTAGGTTCGATTCCTACCCGGGACATGCATTTGTGTTCATGAACATGTCTGCAATGTCCCGAGTCCGGGTGTAATTATGTATATTATTATGTATGTATTTACAAACTAAAAGTAATATTATGTATTAATATCAGTTATCTGGTTTCCATAGTACAAGCTCTGCTTAGTTTGGGATCAGGTAGCCGTGTGTACAGAATGTTCCAGGGTATTTATTTATTTTATATATCATCAGGCTACAGACTTACATATATTATTATTATTAATATAGCTTAAAACTCATTTGATGGTATTGGTGACGGCAGCCTCCCCCGAAAGCGCCTGAACACCACACCTTTCGGCCAGTATATTGTATATTATATTGTATAGTATATTGTGTAGTATATTTATAGTATATTGTATTATTGGTCTGTTTTTAAATGTTAAAAGGCTTCCACTGACTTGTGCGAAAAATACGCGCGTATACGGTCTCTTTGCCAAAGTAAAGAATAGACTTTAGTTCAATGCAGACACGTTTTCCGCAAAATCGCAAAAATAAAACAATTTGATTTGATTTGATGACTACAGAATTGTCTCCTTTATTTTATTTTATTCTTTAATTTAATCATGAATAAGTAATTTTAATTGTATTTTGGTGTTAAATTGTATTTCTAACAGAATAAATTAATGAGCATCCAATTATTTTTTCCTTTTCAATAAATATGTTACCTACCATTACCGCTTGCTTAGCGCAGTGGTTCAAGCGTACGCGCATCGGCTCACTGCATCGGGTGTAGTGATGGGATGTTCTCGAGAACATTCTCACCCTCGGAAACTTAATCGTGAGAATTTTCGAGAATTTATCTTCTGAAGCATGTTAAACTTGGCATAAACCTCATTAAACATGCAAGTATGGTGGTTTTAATTGTTTTTAAGATTGAAAGTTAGGATAACGTCACGATATAAGATTCTCAAAAAATCTCACGAGTAAGTTTCCGAGGGTGAGAATGTTCTCGAGAACATCCCATCACTGATCGGGTGGTTGCGGGTTCGATTCCCGCTAGAGGCAACATTTCGGAAACAGCCTTTTCGTAGTTTGCACTGCAGGGCGATTGCGTAACTGTTTCGTAAATGTTTCAATTCGTTCCGCTCATCCAGTGTTCCTTTCCCAATTGAAATTGATTGAAATCGGGAAGAGTGAAGTTCAGACCCGTCCCGATTTCAATCAATTTCAAATGATAAAGCATCACAGGATGAACAAAACCAATTGAAACATTGTCGAAAAAGTTACGCAATCGGCCTGCTGGTCTATGTGTCACTGGGATCGCCCCCAGTCCATTGTATGGTAGCCATACTAGGTACGAGAGCTGATTAGTTTGGGACCATACAACTGTATGGTCCCAAACTAATCAACTCTCACAACATTTGGCGGACACCAACTGGTGTCCGCCAAATTTATATAGATTTTCAGCCAGATTACAATGGGTTTACAAAGCATTTCTAGGATCAACAGTGATTTGTAATGCTAGTGTTAGTCCATTGTAGCTTTATATACATTTTGAGGGTTTTTTTCAATGTTATGGCGACGCTTTTTGAGTGTTTAGGCCGTGGTCTCCTGAGGGCCTACTCTGTTTCAAACGTAAACGAAATTTCGGACGAAATTCGCGTATTTCCTACTACGTTTCCCATTGATTCCGACATTTCTTACGAACGAAAATTGTTTGACGTCTTCATCGTCGTCGAATCTATACGTCAAACAATTTTCGTTCCTAAGAAGTGTCGGAATCAATGAGAAACGTAGTAGGAAATACGCGAATTTCGCCCGAAATATCGTTTTCGTTTGAAACAGATTAGGCCCTCTATAACGTTGAAGTCGTTACAAGTCTCACTGTTAGTATCAAATATCACTCTTATCCATAGATTTATACTCTTATCACTAAAAACACAAATTTTAAATCTAAAAACAATCCATTCATGAAAATAATAACCTTAAACTATTTGTTTATAAACTCAGTTCGACTGTCAGTGCAGTTACGTCAGTCAAACTGACATTCATTCATACGTCACAGACTGTCATAGGTTTTCATTTCACTTGGTGTAAGGGTCATATCATTGACCATAAGAAAGATAGAGGACTGGCCCTATGTGACGTCATCTGAAGCCAAACACGAGCAAACGGCAGTCCAAAATGGCGCGACTCCGCCCACAGCTAAAAGTGTTGTACTTTTAGATAGTCGATAGTATCCATATCGATATACCTAACGATCATGTCGCTGGAAAAGTGCTGGGTCATGATTAGGTAGGTACAGCTATGCTGGGCTAAATCAAATAAGGCAAAAAAGGGGGGACACATATCTGTTAGGGTCAGGTCAATGTCAAGCGTGTACATTACCGGCACGATGGAGGCGGGCGCATTTCCAGGGTGGTATGGCTGGATCCTCACGTCCTTCTGCGCAGGCACATCACTAAATCCCTCGCTTGGGTTTATCCAGTTCACACAACACAATTACACAAAGGATTGAGTAGATTTCGTGCGATTAAGGTTTTTAGACACAGGAAGCACCGCGACGGGGCGGGTGTACTACACAAAGGTCGGTCAGTCAAGTGTCATGACGCGGGAAAGAGACCGCAGCACAAATATCACGTTAATCAGGGGTAGGCAGTACAAAATTATGTTTTTATTATTACTACTGTGTCAATGCGGTAATGGATCGGTCATACTCATAGAGTAAATACTAAAGAAAGAGGTGTTCTTATGCTGCGTTCCATTCACCGTAATTTTTGTTATTTTCGTCCACAAAAAGTGTTAAAAACGATAATAATGATCACTTTCAGTACAAGTTGGTGCGAGTGGAACGTGATTTGTGGACAAAAATAACGAAATTAACAGTAAATGGAACGCACCATTAGTAGATATCTCTATGAAACAACGCGTGGAAATTTGCGCGGGAAGGCGCGGATGGTGGGGGTTAAGAAATGCGTGGCATCTATCTACCGGTAAATAGCAGAACCACTCACTTCGTTTTATGTTAGTACGTAGTTTAACTTTTTGCACTAGATGTCACTAAGTGTATGCTGATAAAAAATAACGTACAAAGGGACGCCATCTAGTGTCGAATAGAATTATATTTGGGATGCGAACGTTGGCAAGACGTCTGCACAGGACGAACGCCAACAGCACACTGACTTAAGCCACGCCTACTGTGATGACGTCAGCGGCCGAGTTGTGCGATGTCTAAGCAACGCGGCCGAGTTGCTTAGACCCAGTCCTTCTTTAGTATTAGGTTCATGGTCATGCTTACTCTAATGTTCTTGCTTGCTTGCGGTGGCTCTGTGGAGCGGGTCACCCTCTTCCCTCTAAAATGGTTGTGCAGAGTGACGCTGCTGCTCAAGTAAAGTAATTTTCACATGGCAACTCTTCAGGGTTCGCAATTTAACGTTAGAGACGACCAGAATTTCGATATCTCGGCCTTGTTGGCGCCTCAACTTAACCATGAAAATATGCACCAGTGGAGAGCCTAATGCATAGGTACACGGCCATCATCCCTACCTACCCCTGCCCAATGTAGCAAAAGCGTAAAATTAAAAATCGACAAATATATCAGCTAAAAATCTTGCGAAATCGGGCGATTTTGAATAAACTCTATTTTAACTTCTTTAAGCCGTCTTAGTACAAAAAATCCCACATTTAATTTTAAAATTTTACACTATCCATAAATCAACTTGTTATCTCTTTCGTGAATCTTTATGGTCTTTAGTAGTGCTGACAAATATTATAAAACAATTTTAAGGCGGCGCAGTCACGCACCTTCCAAAACAAAAATTATTTCTTTGTGGTCACCCCGGGGTGACGGCGCGGCCCGACGTGTAGGTGAATAGAATATGTATCGATAACTTTGAAACAAAACATGTAAGAACAACACTACGTTTTTATGTAAACATAGCAAATATTTGTTAGTTCTATTTTAGTTGAAAATATGAATTAGAGAGTACGATTATAGACGGGAACTCAATTAAAAATGAATATAATGTACACAAAATTTATTTTCACACACTATAAATACACTTAAATATGAAAATAACACAACTAACCTGGAAAATAACAAACCTTCGAAATTCTTTCGAGAATCAGAACTACATGCCCTAACGCATCACTAAACTATATTGTTTTTTCCTTGATAATCCTAAATAATATAATAAAGAGTCACAAAATACACACAGTTCACCGTAAAATTTAAAATAATTTGTATAATACGCTGACATGACAGATGAAGTACTAACCATAGTGACCCGACCATAGCCGTCAACCCAATATGGCGGTCCAAAAAGGCCCTCAGGGAGGCGGCTTACTGACGGAACTAACCAAAAACTTCCAGAAAAATGAAATATATGACATATACTGTACTGTTTTACATAGCTAAATTGTCACGAGTAAGAATGAGACAGATATGTTTTCGTTAATGTGGTCCATATTTGCATCAAATATGTATACCATAAACAATAGCTTCCGATCTATTACTATATATCTATGGGTCATATAAGTTTGTTTCAGTCACACCTCAATGACAGCTGTCTATGACATTCGTTTATGGTCAGTAATATTGATTGATTTCTAACCTAAAAGAAATCGATCAATAAACGATTGTCCGCGAATAGTTTTGTGTTACAACACTTACGATCTTGCGACTATATAGGATGTCCCACGATTTTGCCACATGGAGGGAAAGTACTTTAAATACAGTAGATAGAACATTTTACAAAAAAAAACTCTCTAAGAGATATGGTAAATTAAATGAAAGGAAACCCATAAAATCGTTACATTTTGTAATTTTAACTTATTTTTATTCTTATAAGATATCATGGTTTTCCTTTCATTTAATTTACCATGTTTGTTAGAGAGATTTGGTTCTTATGATTGATCCTATCGATTGATGCCATAAAAGTACAAAATGTTATTTTTTCGGTTTTTGCCGGTTCGATTCCCGAGTGTGGCATGGCAAACGAGTTTTCGAAAATCTTTGAATGCAGTTCGTATTGTTTTTAAAATAAAAATGAAGTCTTCATTCAGTAAAATTTGCTATCTACAGTATTCAAAGTACTTCCCATCCATGTGGCGAAGTCGTGGGACACCTGGCCCCCTAGCCAAGTGGTTTCGTCAACTAGCGTTTCTACAAATCGCTACGCTTCATGTATGGAAATGACATAAGTCACGTGATCTACTTATCGACTTGTACTGTGATTTCCATACATTTAAGCGTAGCGATTAGTAGAAACGTTTGTTGACGAAGCAACTTGGCTAGGGGGGCTGTATATACAAACGTCGCCCGCGGTCACCGCGCCCTTTCCGGTTCATCATGGAGCCGCGAAGTGTCGGAGGGCCGCGGCGGCATTCTGCAGATCATCGTGGCCGATAACGTACCAGCAGTCTCCTTAGTTTTAATTAGTCTAAAGTCTATCACTATATCTTCACACGCGTCCTAAAAGCGGTCTTGGTGAGTCTGCAAAACAATTAGCATAAGATTTTACAAAAAAATGCTTATAATGTTGTTATTATTTTGCAAATTTTCTTCTAGCAAAATCGACGTTGCTGCACTGCAAATAAAGGCGCCATCAAATTTGTATGAGATTTCATATCGTATTGTGGAGCTCCTCGCTGGCCAGCCACCGCGCGGGGGGCACATGTTTTGGCGCACAACAAAAACATTGCTGGACGGGATTTTGCCGCCAGCAATGTTTTTGATGTGCGCACCCGCGCGGCGGCTGGCACGGCGAGGAGCTCCTCACTCTGCCGGCCCCCGCGCTGGTGCGATAAACAGTCGTGTTTTTAAATTAAGATGAGATGAGATCATGAGACAGATCAGATGAGACATGTGATGACATGTAAGGTCATTTTTGAGTAAAGCGCTATACAAGCCTTGGTCCGTAATGACTGTACTGCTGGCCACGCTGATGGCCTCAAGCTAAGCTTAGCTACGCTCTCGGCCTTCAACACCACAGCCAGCAATACACTCATTACAGACCGCGGCAGTAATGTACTATTACTGTGTTTACGTGTATTTTTCCATGCTTCCGACAAGTCGGCTGCCACGTGTGTGTTCCACTGTTTCCTATCAAGCAATAGCATCTGCCAACGCGCTCATGGTGCTGTGGGCCTGCTACGTATTTTCCACCTATTTTGCATGGTCGCTATGCGACCGCCACGTGTACCTGTCTTGTGGGTTGCTAAATCACTATCCATCAGCGCTAGCAAACACCTGTTATGGGCCTCCGCAGACTAACTACTTTTAGCATCAGCGACCGGCGATTTGTGGCGTATCGATGCTGCGTCGCGTTTCTTCGAGCGCGAACGAGCGAGACGCAGCATCAAAATCGCCGATCGCCGATGCTAAAAGTAGCTAGTCTGCGGAGGCCCTATTGTAATTAGCATCTGCAATGCGAATATATTGCCACGCTATGCTGTTTTTGCACCCGTTATTTCTTTGCACCGCAAAATCTTATTTTCACTGCCACGCTGTCCATTACCACTGTAATTGCTTGGCCTGCCCACCACTAATGCTATATTCTGCTTGACAACGTTTACCCCAAGAAGAGGATATCGGAAAGCATCAATTGGGCAGTCCGGTTTTTTATTTAACACACTGCCAGATCCCACTTCCTGAGATCTTTCTATTTTTGTGACGCCTAATCTCATTGCTCAATAATTTCACTTTTAGTTGCTGTCACTCTCTTTGTATTCTGTCTACCCCGTACCAGAACCTACCTTCTGGTGTACCAGTGGCAGTGCCGCTGTCTGCATCTGGCCCTACCCCAGACCTGGACCCTACATCTAGGATTGTGTGTAGGCAGTAGCTTATATACATTTGTGTATTTAAATATAATTTATGTGTAGTAGTGTGTAGGAGGTACAAGGCCGCTTCAGGGCGTTGTATTTTTATTGGTTAGGGTGTACATTATTTGTAAATATACTTGTACATTGGTCTACTGTTGTTTACTTTACCCATAGAGAAAGGATCAATAGAGATGACACGGTAATAATAATACAGTGCTTGAGCGAGACATGCTTACGCCTTATATCCTAAGAGTGAAAGGGATAGACGTACTATCTTTTGTCACTTTCTGCGTATCGCCCAAAGTTTGTTGGGCTCATACTTTTGGTAGGTCTTTGGTCCAGTATGAGCCAAACAAAGCATCACCCAACCAAATTAAGAAGTAGTATACGTCAGATCACGTTCCATAGACATTATACATATTTTATCCCTTACGGGTGTACGCGCTTGTCAAATCTACAGGTACATTCTTAATCTAAGACTACCACCCAACCACATAAGGGCCACCCATGGACCAATTACTAAGGGGACTGGCCTTAAGCAACTCGGCCGAATGATCGGCCTAGTACTAACATCGACATAAAAAGAAGCGAGTAGTTCAACTATTTACCGGTAGATAGAACAATGAAAATAAAAAAAACAATGACCACGTTTTTTTTCATACATATATCTAATAAGGGCACCTCTTTCTTTAGTCTTTACTCTGTGGGTGGAGTAGTATTTTAGTACATCCATTTAATAATGTTTTGGAATGCTGATAATTGGATCCAAATTTTGCAGGAATTTTAGAGGATACCTATGATAATATTGAAAGTAACTTAGTACTTTACTACATATAACATATAACTATAATCAAAAGTAAGGCAAGGAAACGGGTGTAGTTTTTTTAAACACACTCATCTGATCTGACAGGTAGGTTAAAACCACAGAGTAAAGACTAAAGAAAGAGGTGCCCTTATTAGATATATGTATGAAAAAAACCGTGGTCATTGTTTTTTCATTTTCATTGTTCTATCTACCGGTAAATAGTTGAACTACTCGCTTCGTTTTATGTCGATGTTAGTACTAGGCCGACCACTCGGCCGAGTTGCTTAGGGCCAGTCCCATTAGTAATTGGTTAATGGTTAAAACGATATCTTTGTGGTACATAGACGTAATTTTTTTGCATTTGCTGCAAAATATTGTGCACTAATTAAGTTACTCTGTTTTTTTCTTAAAAAAAAAAAAAAAATGTCTATGGTTGCGTACTTGACTCTGTGTACTCTGTACTCAAAAAGACGCCGTTTTAATATGAGATAATAATGGTTTTAAATACTTATGTAAGTAATTAGATTTTTATTTTCCAATAAAGAAGTTCATTGTATTATTTAATTACTTAATAAATTGATCCCATTTTGAAATGAAATCTTGCAAAAAAATCTAATAAAAGTTCCGTGGCGCGATCATAGCGGAAGAAAAAAAAATTGAAAAAAAAAAACTTATAACTCTAAGGCTTTTTGGCGGGAAGTAGGAAAGTGATGTTGTCCTTTTGTTCTAATTTACAAAACTTGTGTTTCTTTAATATCATTATGTTCATAAATGAACGTGAGCGTGGGCAATTGGCACAAAAGTGGTGAAACATGTTTATGGGTTCCTCAAGAAGTCAGGGGTCCTACCACCACCTCTTATAGCAGTATTGTTTTAACGTTTCAGCGACTATTTGCAAAAAGACAAAAATTCGCTGAAACGTTAAAACATTCCTATAATTGAATCGCAAGAAGAGGTCGTGGTAAGCCCCCTGGTCATTTGTCAGTAAAGTATCCGCCACTTTATGGTAGCCTTCTTGTGTCTAAGACCGTGGTCTCCTATTAATGTCATCGGCCGCTTACAGCGTCACGCGTACGCCGCGTCGCAATTTTACTATAGTGACGTCGGCGTGTCAAGGAGACCACAACAGTACATTCCTATAGTAAGCATTGTGACGCGGCGTACGCGTGACGCTGTAAGCGGCCGATGGCATTTAATAGGAGACCACGGCCTAAACACTCAAAAAGCGTCGCCATAACATTGAAAAAAACCCCCAAAATGTATACAAAGTTACAATGGACTAACACTAGCATTACAAATCACTGTTGTTCCTAGAAATGCTTTGTAAACCCATTGTAAGCTGGCTGAAAATCTATATAAATTTGGCGGACACCAACTGTATGGTCCCAAACTAATCAGCTCTCGTACCTAGTATGTCTACCATACAATGGACTGGGGGCGATCCCAGTGACACCTAGACCAGTGCAAACTACGAAAAGGCTGTTTCCGAAATGTTGCCTCTAGCGGGAATCGAACCCACAACCACCCGATTAGTGATGGGATGTTCTCGAGAACATTCTCACCCTCGGAAACTTACTAGTGAGAATTTTTGAGAATCTTATATTTTGGGTGACGTTACCCTAACTTTCAATCTTAAAAACAATTAAAACCACCATACTTGCATGTTTAATGAGATTTATGCCAAGTTTAACATGCTTCAGAAGATAAATTCAAGAAAATGCTCACGATTAAGTTTCCGAGGATGAGAATGTTCTCGAGAACATCCCATCACTACACCCGATGCAGTGAGCCGATGCGCGTACGCTTGAACCACTGCGCTAAGCGAGCGGTAATGGTAGGTAACATATTTATTGAAAAGGAAAAAAACATTTGGATGCTCATTCATTTATTATGTTAGAAATACAATTTAACACCAAAATACAATTAAAATCACTTATTCATTATTAATTAAAGAATTACATTAAATAAATAAAGAAGACAATTCTGTAGTCAAAAAATCAAATTTTGCGGATTTTGCGGAAGTCGTGTCTGCATTGAACTAATGTCTATTCTTTACTTTGGCAAAGAGACGCGCGTATTTTTCGCACAAGTCAGTGGAAGCCTTTTAACATTTAAAAACAGACCAATAATACAATATACTATAAATATACTACACAATATACTATACAATATAATATACAATATACTGGCCGAAAGGTGTGGTGTTCAGGCGTTTTTGGGGGAGGCTGCCGTCACCAATACCATCAAATGAGTTTTAAGCTATATTAATAATAATAATAATTATGTAAGTCTGTAGCCTGATGATATATAAAATAAATAAATATCCTGGGACATTCTGTACACACGGCTACCTGATCCCAAACTAAGCAGAGCTTGTACTATGGAAACCAGATAACTGATATTAATACATAATATTACTTTTAGTTTGTAAATACATACATAATAATATACATAATTACACCCGGACTCGGGACATTGCAGACATGTTCATGAACACAAATGCATGTCCCGGGTAGGAATCGAACCTACGACCTGCAGCGTGATAGGCGGAATCTAAACCAACCACGCCAACGGGCCCGGCGAATATAAATATGATTAAATAAACATAAATAAGTAACCCTTGTTGAAAGTGGGCGAGGTAGCGAGGAAAACTGCGAACTTGGATTAGTTCGTTTGAGGCTTCAGGTGTGTGCGCAGGTGGTGGGTGCATAGCGTCTACGGCTTTGGTCTATGAATTTCAATAACACCTGTATGAGCCGCCTCCCGATTTACTTTTGGAAGCAGAGCTGTAGTTACTCGAATAGCTGCTTGAACTACTGCTGCTAGATCGGCTGCTGGAGCTGCTAGACGACTGAGAGCACGAAGATTTCGATCCAGAGTTCTTATCCTTATCATCAACCACCACTATAGATTCGGACTTGCTCGCGGAGTACGCTTGTTCAGACTCCCCGTCGCTACAAGACTCAGAAATGCTCCCAGAACTGGCGTCAACGTACGTCATTTTCTTCTTCTCTTTCAGCGCCACTGACGAAGCTGATTGCTGGGCTGCATGCTGGTAACTCTTCCCACTGCATTCGTCAGTGAAGCTGACTGCTTCGGCGTAATCTTTGGCGTCACTCCTTACAATTTTCTGGCTTTCTGTAGATTCGTCTTTATAACTAGCACAGCTTTCATAATTTTCACTAGATGCCTTCCTTTTCTCTTTTACAGCACCGGATGAGCCTGCACGGCTGTTGGAGTAAGCATTGCTCTGGTCTCCGCAGTCCCGAGAACCCTTTGAATAGCTGCCAGCGTTAGAAGCGGTTGCGGAGTCAGCATAATAGTGTTCTTCATCAGTCTCATACCGAGATCCGGAACAGGATTCAGTCTCGGAGTATCCATTACCTTTTTTAGCGTGGGATCTAGAATATGCGTCGGCTTCTGTGTGGCTGCGGTCAATTTCTAGTTGAGATCTACCACAGGACTCACTCTGGGAGTATCCATCACCGTTCTCGGTCTTGGACTGAGAACTTGACGCAGCTTTGATATGACTTTCGTCAGTTTCAAGATGAGATCCAGCACTGGATTCCGTCTCGGAGTATCCATCACATTCCTTAGCGTGGGACCTAGAATATGCGTCGGCTTCTGTGTGTCTATGGTCACTTTCATATTGGGATCTAGCACTGGATTCAGATTGGGAGTGTCCTTCACCAGCCTCAGCCTTGGACTCAGAACATGAGTCAGCTTTGACGTGACTATCGTCAGTTTCAAGATGAGATCCAGCAGAAGATTCAGTCACAGAGTATCCATCACAAGTCTTAGCCTTAGATCCAGAATATGCATCAGCTTCGGTGTGGCTATGGTCACTTTCGTATTGGGATCTAGCACAGGATTCAGCTTGGGAGTGTCCCTCACCCGACTTAGCTTGCGATCTGGAATATGCGTCACTGCGTGTGCACTCCTTGTCAGAGTCGGCATGAGAGCTAGCAGATGATACACTAGAAGTGTGTCCGCAGTCAGAGGAGGACAGAGATCCAGACTGCGCGTCGCTGTGTGTGTGTCCCTTGCTAGAGTCGGCATTAGAGCTAGCACATGATCCACTTGAAGTGTGTCCGCAGTCAGAGGAGGACTGAGATCCAGACTGCGCGTCGCTGTGTGTGTGTCCCTTGCTAGAGTCGGCATTAGAGCTAGCACATGATCCACTTGAAGTGTGTCCGCAGTCAGAGGAGGACTGAGATCCAGACTGCGCGTCGCTGTGTGTGTGTCCCTTGCTAGAGTCGGCATTAGAGCTAGCACATGATCCACTTGAAGTGTGTCCGCAGACAGAGGAGGACTGAGATCCAGACTGCGCGTCGCTGTGTGTGTGTCCCTTGCTAGAGTCGGCATTAGAGCTAGCACATGATCCACTTGAAGTGTGTCCGCAGTCAGAGGAGGACTGAGATCCAGACTGCGCGTCGCTGTGTGTGTGTCCCTTGCTAGAGTCGGCATTAGAGCTAGCAGATGATCCACTAGAAGTGTGTCCGCAGTCAGAGGAGGACTGAGATCCAGACTGCGCGTCACTGTGTGTGTGTCCCTTGCTAGAGTCGGCATTAGAGCTAGCACATGATCCACTTGAAGTGTGTCCGCAGTCAGAGGAGGACTGAGATCCAGACTGCGCGTCGCTGTGTGTGTGTCCCTTGCTAGAGTCGGCATTAGAGCTAGCACATGATCCACTTGAAGTGTGTCCGCAGTCAGAGGAGGACTGAGATCCAGACTGCGCGTCGCTGTGTGTGTGTCCCTTGCTAGAGTCGGCATTAGAGCTAGCACATGATCCACTAGAAGTGTGTCCGCAGTCAGAGGAAGACTGAGATCCAGACTGCGCATCGCTGTGTGTGTGTCCGTCATAAGAGTCGGCATTAGAGCTAGCAGATGATCCACTAGAAGTGTGTCCGCAGTCAGAGACAACCTGAGATTCAGTATGAGCGTCACTGCGGCTATGCTTGTCGCTAGAGTCAGCATGAGAGCTGGCACATGATTCAGACGAGGTATGTCCGCGGTCAGATCTGCCATGAGATTCAGAATGGGCTTCACTGCGGCTATGCTTGTCGCTAGAGTCAGCATGAGAGCTGGCACATGATTCAGACGAGGTATGTCCGCAGTCAGAGCTGCCATGAGATTCAGAATGGGCGTCACTGCGGCTATGCTTGTCGCTAGAGTCAGCATGAGAGCTAGCTAATGAACTAGTTACGACATGTCCATTGCCTTTAGCGTCTGTGTGTGAGCTGGAACAAGAACTAGATTGAGACTGGCTGCTGCTGCTCTGAGCTGAAGAACTACCCCAGGAATAAGCGTTAGAGTGCCCGTGTAATTTGTTTTTATCATCTTTGTCGTGTGAACAATATTTTCTATTTTTGTAATCATCTTTATCACACTTATCATGTTTATCACCCTTATCACAATTAGCGTGCTTGTCATCATTATCACACTTATCGTGTTTACAATCCTTATCATTCTTATCACAATTATCATGTTTATCATCTTTATCATGCGAGCAATCTTTTTTACCGTGTTTATTATCCTTATCACACTTATCGTGCTTGTCATCATTATCACACTTATCGTGTTTACAATCCTTATCATTCTTATCATGTTTATCATCTTTATCATGCGAGCAATCTTTTTTATCGTGTTTATTATCCTTATCACACTTATCGTGCTTGTCATCCTTATCACACTTATCGTGTTTACAATCCTTATCATTCTTATCATGTTTATCATCTTTATCATGCGAGCAATCTTTTTTATCGTGTTTATTATCCTTATCACACTTATCGTGCTTGTCATCCTTATCACACTTATCGTGTTTACAATCCTTATCATCTTTATCATGCGAGCAATCTTTTTTATCGTTTTTATTATCCTTATCACACTTGTCGTGCTTGTCATCCTTATCACACTTATCGTGTTTACAATCCTTTTCATGTTTGTCATCCTTATCACAATTATCATTTTTATCATGCGAGCAATCTTTTTTATCGTGTTTGTTATCCTTATCACAATTGTCATGTTTATCATCTTTGTCATGCGAGCAATCTTTTTTATCGTGTTTATTATCCTTATCACACTTGTCATCATTATCACACTTATCGTGTTTACAATCCTTATCATTCTTATCACAATTATCATGTTTATCATCTTTATCATGCGAGCAATCTTTTTTATCGTGTTTATTATCCTTATCACACTTGTCGTGCTTGTCATCCTTATCACACTTATCGTGTTTGCAATCCTTTTCATGTTTGTCATCCTTATCACAATTATCATGTTTATCATCTTTATCATGCGAGCAATCTTTTTTATCGTGTTTATTATCCTTATCACACTTGTCGTGCTTGTCATCCTTATCACACTTATCGTGTTTACAATCCTTATCATCTTTATCATGCGAGCAATCTTTTTTATCGTGTTTATTATCCTTATCACACTTATCGTGTTTACAATCCTTTTCATGTTTGTCATTCTTATCACAATTATCATGTTTATCATCTTTATCATGCGAGCAATCTTTTTTATCGTGTTTATTATCCTTATCACACTTATCGTGTTTGTCATCCTTATCACACTTATCGTTTTTACAATCCTTATCATCTTTATCATGCGAGCAATCTTTTTTATCGTGTTTATTATCCTTATCACACTTATCGTGTTTACAATCCTTTTCATGTTTGTCATTCTTATCACAATTATCATGTTTATCATCTTTATCATGCGAGCAATCTTTTTTATCGTGTTTATTATCCTTATCACACTTATCGTGTTTGTCATCCTTATCACACTTATCGTTTTTACAATCCTTATCATCTTTATCATGCGAGCAATCTTTTTTATCGTGTTTATTATCCTTATCACACTTATCGTGTTTACAATCCTTTTCATGTTTGTCATCCTTATCACAATTATCATGTTTATCATCTTTATCATGCGAGCAATCTTTTTTATCGTGTTTATTATCCTTATCACACTTATCGTGCTTGTCATCATTATCACACTTATCGTGTTTACAATCCTTATCATTCTTATCACAATTATCATGTTTATCATCTTTATCATGCGAGCAATCTTTTTTATCGTGTTTATTATCCTTATCACACTTATCGTGCTTGTCATCCTTATCACACTTATCGTGTTTACAATCCTTTTCATGTTTGTCATCCTTATCACAATTATCATGTTTATCATCTTTATCATGCGAGCAATCTTTTTTATCGTGTTTATTATCCTTATCACACTTGTCGTGCTTGTCATCCTTATCACACTTATCGTGTTTACAATCCTTATCATTCTTATCACAATTATCATGTTTATCATCTTTATCATGCGAGCAATCTTTTTTATCGTGTTTATTATCCTTATCACACTTATCGTGCTTGTCATCATTATCACACTTATCGTGTTTACAATCCTTATCATTCTTATCACAATTATCATGTTTATCATCTTTATCATGCGAGCAATCTTTTTTATCGTGTTTATTATCCTTATCACACTTATCGTGCTTGTCATCCTTATCACACTTATCGTGTTTACAATCCTTTTCATGTTTGTCATCCTTATCACAATTATCATGTTTATCATCTTTATCATGCGAGCAATCTTTTTTATCGTGTTTATTATCCTTATCACACTTATCGTGCTTGTCATCCTTATCACACTTATCGTGTTTACAATCCTTATCATCTTTATCATGCGAGCAATCTTTTTTATCGTGTTTATTATCCTTATCACACTTGTCGTGCTTGTCATCCTTATCACACTTATCGTGTTTACAATCCTTTTCATGTTTGTCATCCTTATCACAATTATCATGTTTATCATCTTTATCATGCGAGCAATCTTTTTTATCGTGTTTATTATCCTTATCACATTTATCGTGCTTGTCATCCTTATCACACTTATCGTGTTTACAATCCTTATCATCTTTATCATGCGAGCAATCTTTTTTATCGTGTTTATTATCCTTATCACACTTATCGTGTTTACAATCCTTTTCATGTTTGTCATCCTTATCACAATTATCATGTTTATCATCTTTATCATGCGAGCAATCTTTTTTATCGTGTTTATTATCCTTATCACACTTGTCGTGCTTGTCATCGTTATCACACTTATCGTGTTTACAATCCTTTTCATGTTTGTCATCCTTATCACAATTATCATGTTTATCATCTTTATCATGCGAGCAATCTTTTTTATCGTGTTTATTATCCTTATCACACTTGTCGTGCTTGTCATCCTTATCACACTTATCGTGTTTACAATCCTTATCATGTTTATCATCCTTATCACAATTATCATGTTTATCATCTTTATCATGCGAGCAATCTTTTTTATCGTGTTTATTATCCTTATCACACTTGTCGTGCTTGTCATCCTTATCACACTTATCGTGTTTACAATCCTTATCATGTTTGTCATCCTTATCACAATTATCATGTTTATCATCTTTATCATGCGAGCAATCTTTTATATCGTGTTTATCATCCTTATCACACTTATCGTGTTTACAATCCTTGTCATGTTTATCATTCTTATCATGTTTATCATCTTTATCATGCGAGCAATCCTTTTTATCGTGTTTATCATCCTTATCATGTGAGCAATCACATTTCTCTACTTTCTTCGGCTCTGAATGACTGCCTCCATGACTGTCCCCACCACAGGCTGTAAGAAAATTAAAACAGATTTAACCAAAGCCTTTGATTTGATCGATCAGTTATAAAAGGTAACGAGATCCTAACAGACCTAAAGATAGCATTGAATATAGACAAATGTCATGAGTACAGATTTCTCAAAATTATAAATAATTACTACTGTGTTTAAATGAAATTCAACAATAACAAAATATGATTCAGTAGGTATTTGGGGATCCACAGGGAAGCGTTCTAGGTCCTATGTTATAATCATTTATAAATATCGCCAGATTAACACACTAATAATACCCAGAAAGTTATGATAGACTTGCACTGGCATTACAAATCACATTACTAGAAACAATGCTTTTAAAAACCATTTTACGCCGGCTAAAATCTCTATAAATTTGGGGGTAACTAAGTAACCCTTTTTTAAGGGCCCCGTAAAATGGAATGGGCGCGATCCCAGTGACACATGCACTTAATACGAGCAAATTATAAACTGGAACTCAACCTGTGAATTAGTTTTTTTTATAGGACTGCGGTGGCAAAAAGCCACACCCACCTGATGTTAAGCAGTTACCGTAGCCTATAGATGCTTACAATACAAAAGGCATTGCTCGCACATTGCCAACCTGAAGGGGAGTGGGATGGAGGAGGGGAAGGGGGGGTTGGGCTTTCGGCTCTCTCGCTCATCGTACGAAACGCAGCTGTAAAAGCTGCTTTACACCGATCTTCTATGAGAGGGTGGTACAAGGTACAGGGTACAGGGCTGGGCAAAATACATGCTTTGCTTTCATTAAAATACAAATTACCAAATACTATCTCGTATGCATTTAAATACAAAATACTTTTAGGTCGTGTATTTGAAATATCAAATACATTATTTTAACTATTTGTATTTCAAGTACAAATTACAAAATACAGTTAGGTGTTAGAATGAAAATGACAATTCACAAGATACTGACAATTTTTCGTACAGTACAGGTGCAGTGTCGCCAACTTTATATTCAAATGTATTTTGAAGCCAAAAGTATTTGAAATACTAACTACAAAATACATCAGCGTCAGGTGTTTGAAATACTAATTACAAATTACATTTTTAAGTAGTAATTAAAATACAAATACTAAATACGTATTTGTATTTCAATTACGTATTTTAATTACAAGTAATTCAAATACTACTATAATGACGGTGAGGGAAAACATCGTGAGGAAACCTACCTATCCCTCGGGATTAGGTAATAGTCAGTTCCTGTATACACGGCGACAAGGTTCACCACCTGTCACGTTGGGTTCTGACTATCTGGTGAAACGTGGGCTTTGAGTTGGTTAATACCTCCACAGTGTGGTGGTGTATGGCCACTCCAGCCTCTGACTACCCCCGAATGGGGATAAAAGTCGTGACGTTACATTTCATTTTTTTTTTTCATTTCAAATACTGCCCAGCCCTGACAGGGTACTACCCCGGTGGAGCTAGCCCGTATACGAGCTGCAGTCAATTGGCTACAGCTTGGCTCTACCACCTTTAGTAGTCATCGATATAATACTAGAATAATGAGTAATAATACAATATTAACTCACCTTCGGGCCTTGGAAAGGCGACGGCCACCGTCAAAACCTGTAAATATTAAAATTTACTTTATCATGGTGATGGTTTTCATTAGTCTGAAGAGAATTTGCAATAAAATTTTGATTGAAAACAACATACTATTTACTAACGTATTTTTGATTTGATTTTGTCCAAAATTTATTACATTTTACTACCAAAATACTCTGAAGGTCCGAAGTTTAACCCCTAAGGGTGTTAAATAGGGGATGAAAGTTTCCCCATTTAACCTCCTTAGGGGTTGAGTTTTTCAAAAATCGCTACTTATTGCTTGCCTACGTTATAAAATGTACCTACTGTCCAAATTTCAGTAGTTTTGGATTCATGCGTAAACTGTTCGTTTTGCAAACAGAGCTCGCCGAAAACAAGCATGATTGGATGCTATATCCTCTTAGACGAGTAGGGTAAAATTATGAAAAACAAAATTACAGTGTTTATTAAACCTTTATATTTAAATTTTAAGCAGGAAAAAGTGCTAGTTTCTATTTTACTAAGTGAACAAAAATACCAAAGTAAAAGCTGTTTTCATATGTAAATTTGTATCCTCTCACAAACGGCTCGGAATTTTTAATATTTTTTACACCAGAAGATGGAATAAAAA
Source organism: Drymonia ruficornis (assembly GCA_947859195.1). Classification (NCBI taxonomy): domain Eukaryota; kingdom Metazoa; phylum Arthropoda; class Insecta; order Lepidoptera; family Notodontidae; genus Drymonia; species Drymonia ruficornis. The sequence continues at coordinate 11,911,856 of OX401917.1, forward strand.
AAAAAAAATTTAGGTATTTCTTCTTTTTCTTTTGTTTTGTAGTTAGGGAAGTACTTAAGTAGTTTATATGTACTTTATATATTATTGTTGTTATAAGTATTTTATAAGTACGTATTGAAATAAATAATATTATCGGATTTTATGCTGCAATAGTTTTTCACGTCACAATTAATTATTTTCGATATTGTTGCAATAAAGTGGTCGGGGTTAGTGCGCTCTCGACCAATCCAGACGCCCAAAACTCTCGGAACGAAAGTAGCGCCTTAAAACACATTGTAACAACTAGAGAGAGAGAAAGTTATCAAAACTGACATCTCACGGTCGCAAGGAGTTTATATCACGGGAGTATCAACGTTAGGGCCATAACACACCGGGACGCCATGGCGACGTCGCCAGTCCTTAGCCAGGTGTGTTACCTGTCATACATTTTTATACGACTTAGTTGGCTATGGTGGCTGGCGACGTAGCCATGGCGTCCCAGTGTGTTATGGCCCTTAAAGTCATGTTTGTAAGCATAGTTGGTTACTGAATCACATAGCTGTGGTGGGACGTTAATGGCTAATTATTTAATAAACTTACCGCTGCTAGAAGGAGCACAGTTAAAGTATTCATTGTGTTTGTACTTTGTTATTTTTTTTCTTGATTTATATAGTAACTACACAAACGACTGCCACCACCTGTTCAAATGTTATTTGTTTATTCGAGTAATTGCGTTGCGTTTATTAGTACTAGCTGATGCCCGCGGCTTCGCCCGCGTGGATGTCGGTTAGGCGGCCAAAAGCAATCATGAAATTTTCATCCCGTTCCCGCAACTCATGGGAACCTATTCCAGGAATAAAAAGTCCCAGGTTCGATCCCCGGTGGGGCATGCATCAATGGATGAATTTTCATCTATGTGCATTATTTACAGTTCGCTTACGGTGAGGGAAAACATCGTGAGGAAACCTACCTATCCCTCGGGATTAGGTAATAGTCAGTTCCTGTATACACTGCGACAAAGTTCACCACCTGTCACGATGGGTTCTGACTATCTGGTGAAACGTGGGCTTTGAGTTGGTTAATACCTCCACAATGTGGTGGTGTATGGCCACTCAAGCTTCTGTCTACCCCCGAATGGGGATAAAAGTCGTGACGTTATATCCTTAAAAGATAGACATATGCCATCGCGGACTTTTCTGTGGACCTATATAAGATACACAATTCCACCATACATAATTTTATTTATTTATTTAGTAACATGGAAAACTTACAGCTAATTAGTAACGTAACATAGCACACTAGTATATACACTGGAAAGCCAATCACAAGTCTTCACTTATAGTAACTGAATAGAACTATGAAATGTGAGAAGTACAAAGTTGAGTAGAATGCATGCAAGAATTATAAATTAAATAAATGACAACCTATTAAATAAAAAAGCTACGGCTTAAGCATCTTCTGGCCGTTGACACACTGGTAATATATGGATCAATATCGTGTTTTACATAATTTGTTAAAGTTTCTGCTGGCGCGCACCATGTAACTATTTTGCCTATAGTTAGTTGAAGAATTTGGTATCCGTAGCGGTGGGTTGTTACGAATTGACGTTTTGTTATATCTCAAAGGGTTTAGGCAGCGTTTTCGTTGAAAGCTCCCAGACGGCTTATTTTTTCCGACACCTCCAACAAATATCATAATATTTTAGCCAATGTATACAATAACTTGACAAGTGACAAATACTTAAACCTTCCACGAGAACCACTATATCCATTAGTGAATACAGCATGAAAATCGGTGCAGTAGTTTTTGAGTTGATCGCGAACAGACAGACAGACAGACAGACGCAGCGGAGGACTTTGTTTTAGAATGTAGTGATAGTGATATGTATTGATTGATGATTAATTGTTTGCCGTCTGTTAGGGATCTCCGATCAAATTTTTAAGTATTTCTTAATGAATAAAATAATAATAAAAATCCGGGGACATTATATTATTTTACACGGCTACCGGATCCCAAACTAAGCAGAGCTTGTATGGAAATCACATGTACTACTTTTTGTTTGTGAATCTATATTTAAATATACATAATTACACCCAGACTCGGGACATGCAGACATGTTGATGCACACAAATGCATGTCCCGGGTAGGAATCGAACCTACGACCTGCAGCGTGAAAGGCGGAATCTAAACCAACAACGCCAACGGGGCCGGCAAAAATACACAGCTATTTGGTTCTAAAATTTCATCGCAGCGCGTAGGTACTACTCCACCAAGCCAACTAGGAACCTGTCAAATGTGACGTCACCCGCACTGCAAGGCGGTGGCCGTGTGCGGGAGGTGTGGCGGGCGGGAAGCCGCAGGCGGCCATCCAAGTTCCTATTTGGCTTGGTAGTAATAAAAGGTGGTAAAGGTGGTAGAGCCAAGCTGTAGCCAATTGACTGCAGCTCATAAACGGGCTGGCTTGACCGGGGTAGTACCACCCTCTCACAGAAGATCGGCGTAAAGCAGCTATTACAGCTGCGTTTCGTTCGATGAGTGAGAGAGCCGTAAGCCCACCCTCCCCCCCTCCCCCCATCCCAGTCCCCTTTAGGTCGGCAATGTGCGAGCAATGCCTTTGGTATTGTATGCATCTATAGGCTACGGTAACTGCTTAACATCAGACGGGCCGTACGCTTTTTTGCCACCGCAGTCCTTTAAAAAAAAAGAAAGTAATGTAGCTCAGCCATGTCAAATATGCGGCCCACTCAGCATTGTGTGGCCCGAATCAATTTTGAAAACAGCCAGATATAAGCAAGATAAAGGGAACCAATCTCCCGCAAGATCGCGATTAACGGACGCACACGTGGACGCAGTTTTAATAGTGATTTCCGCCGATAAATTCACGCGACAAATAGACAACTTCATTAAAGACACATATCAACTGACAAATATCTGGCAAAAAAAAGAAGTTTATGTTTGTATTTCTTTGTAATATCCTTTGTAACTAGCTTGTGCCCGCGACTTCGTCCGCGTTAACTTTAAAATCCCACAGGTACCTGATTTTTTTCCAGGATAAAAAGTATCCTGTGTGTTAATCCAGGTTATAAACTATCTATGTTCCAAATTTCATCCGGATCCGTTCAGCCGTGTGAGTAACAAACATCCATCCAGCCACCCATCCAAAATGTTCACATTTATAATATTAGTGGGATTATATAGTGGGATAGTGGGATTTAATATTATACATATATGTATGTATATATGTAACGTCACGACTTTTATCCCCATTCGGGGGTAGTCAGAGGCTTGAGTGGCCATACACCACCACATTGTGGAGGTACTAACCAACTCAAAGCCCACGTTTCACCAGATAGTCAGAACCCAACGTGACAGGTGGTGAACCTTGTCGCCGTGTATACAGGAACTGACTATTACCTAATCCCGAGGGATAGGTAGGTTTCCTCACGATGTTTTCCCTCACCGTCAGCGAACTGCAAATTACACACTGAACTGTATATTAAACATACTCCTCCTATAATAGTAGTTTTTTTCGTTAAGATTTTCAGTAGTTGGTCTACTTTAAGATTACTTAGATTGCGGCCCACCTAGTCCAAGTGCTTCATGCTTTTGGCCCACCAGTAACTTTGAGTTTGACGTGGCTGATATCCTACCTAGCTGATAAAAATTTCAAGTTTTCTGCATTTATGAGCACAAGTTTGGCTGGCTCACACCTCTGGATTTTTCGAAATCTATGTGTGGATCATAACTTTAATATGATTATCAATTGCTTACGGTGAAGGAAAACATCGTGAGGAAACCTGCATGTCTTTAGACATGTGAAATCCACCAACCCGCACTGGGCCAGCGTGGTGGATTATGGCCTGAATCCCCCTCGCATTGAGGGGAGGCCCGTGCCCAGTAGTGGGACGTTAAAAGGGCTAAATTATTAATTATTATTATTAGCACAAATTTATCGATTTTTAAGAGAAACACCATAGATATATATTGGTCTAGATGGATTCGGTTTAGTTGTAACATGCGGCAACGAATAATGCTCATATAAATGAGCATACGAGTCCAACTTGACGTAATCTCGTAGCAACCACTCTGTCACACTGATCTGCCGTGTTGACATTTTTCTTTAATTATATTTAGATAGTAAAATGCCGGCCTGCGCCGTAATATTATGCAGAAACAATCAATCAAACAATAAGAAAGACACTGGGATCACATACCATCAGTAAGTATTGCATAATATCCTAATTTCAACGAAAAATAACACCAACAATTAAAATGTCAAAGTATTTAAATTACACCGTTCAGTGATACCGCGTAATAAAACTTAATTTCCCCAAGGTTGCGATTTTTATTTTTCTGCAAATAAATAATTATTTTTATATAAGGTCGTAAGCTATAAATAGATATTTTGCAAGGCACCTTACTAAATGCTGAAGATGATGTATTCACCCTGCCATAAAAAAATAATCGCATGGTATAAATATTTTCGATCGCTTGGTTCAGCTGGTTAGTAACGAGCATTAAAAATTCCTTGGTAACGAGTGATTCAGTCAAAGGAACCCAACATATTTCTTTTTGTGGTAAGTATCACAGAGAACATAGAGGGAAGAGTTGTTCTTTTTTAAAAACTTTTATTTTTTAATTAATGGCCTCTTTCCATTCGGACCCAATGTGATTCTGACAATGTCAACGTCTTATTAGATTTACCTAAGAAACAACGTGTGACAATTTGCGCGGGTGAATGGGTCGTTGAGGACAGAGATAGGTGGAGGAGGATGGGAGAGACCTATGCCCAGCAGTGGGACGAAATAGGTAAATAAAAAATGGGAAACTTTTTTTTATACAGTCTACTAGTAAGTAGCTTATAAAATACATAAGTGAACGGTCAAATAAATGTCAAATGGTGAATGAATGTATATGAAAATACTTATTTTCCCACATTTAAAAAATCAGGTTTAGTGGAGGGGCGTACATTTTTATCTCTACCTTCATATACATTCATTCACCATTTGACATTTATTTGACTGTTCACTTACATTATGTATTTTATAAGCTACTTACATCAAAACAGCAACTAAGTATCTACTTACTTGTAGACTGTATAAAAAAACGTTTCCCATTTTTTATTTACCTATTTCGTCCCACTGCTGGGCATAGGTCTCTCCCATCCTCCTCCACCTATCTCTGTCCTCAACGACTCTTTGTCAGTCCTTCTCTAAGGCGTCAAGATCATCGCACCCTCTCTTTCTAGGCCTGCCGCAACGCGTCTTCCATCTTCCGGAACCCACTCGCTTGAAATTTTAGCCCACTTGTCAGGATCCATTCTATTCTATGGCCTGCCCATCTCCACTTAAGTTTGGTAGTCTTTGATTCATGGGGTAAAAGTTTAGAAGTTGACCACACTATTTACTCATGCTTGTGTGCGTTGACGCAATTAGTTACACACATTACAATATTGAGATTGCCGCATTCAAGGAGCTTTATTTCATATGACGTGCGGTGTCTTCCTAAAGCACGTCACTGAGAAACACTTATGTCATATAAATAATTCCCGTTGAATTTTTTGGCTTATGATAAATGTTTTGAGTTTACACGCATCTATGACGGTTTTCATGGTACTACGCGACCGAGCCAACTAGACACTCGGGTATAAATATCAAATGATTAAGACAATGATTCCACGGTCCGTCCACCACGTAGTGGGAGCTACTGCCACAAGAGTGCCGGCATTGGCCCAGGCTCACTACGTGGTGGACGGACCGCGGAATCATTGACTTATTATTGAAGTTGTCTATTTGTCGCGTGAATTTATCGGCGGAAATAACTATTGAAACTGTCTCCAAGTGTGCGTCCGTTAATCGCGATATTGCGAGAGATTGGTTCCCTTTATCTTGCTTATATCTGGCTGTTTTCAAAATTGATTCGGGCCACACAATGCTGAGTGGGCCGCATATTTGACATGACGGAGCTACATTACTTTTACTACTACCAAGCCAAATAGGAACTCGGATGGAATGCGGCTTCCCCGCCCGCACACCCGCCACCGCCTGCGGCTTCCCGCCCGCTACACCTCCCGCACACCGCCATCGCCTTGCAGTGCGGGTGACGTCACATTTGACAGGTTTCTAGTTGGCTTGGTGGAGTAGTACCTACGCGCTACGGTGAAATTTTAGAAACAAAAAGCTTTGTATTTTTGTCGGGCCCGTTGGCGTGGTTGGTTTAGATTCCGCCTATTACGCTGCAGGTCGTAGGTTCGATTCCTACCCGGGACATGCATTTGTGTGCATGAACATGTCTGCATGTCCCGAGTCTGGGTGTAATTATGTATATTTAAGTATAAGTATATTCACAAACAAAAAGTAGTAGGTATATGTAGTAGATAAATATCAGGGCTTACCACGACCTCTTATCGCAATTCAATTATAGGAACGTTTTAACGTTTCAGTGACTTTTTGTGCAATGACGTACTTTATTGTCATGACAATAAGAAACGTCATTGCACAAAAAGTCGCTGAAACGTTAAAACAATACTGCTAGGTGATGGTAGGGCCCCTGGTTTCCATAGTACAAGATCTGCTTAGTTTGGGATCTGGCAGCCGTGTAAAATAAAATAATGTCCCCTGATATTTATTATTATTTTATTAATTAAGAAATACTTATTAAAAAAAATCGAAAGAAGAAAGAAAGAAAGAAAAAACTAGACTTGCAACGAATATTCGGTATTCGGCCTATTCGGCTACTTTTATGCTATTCGGCCGAATACCGAATATCTACATACTATTCGGCCGAATACCGAATACTTAAGAATATAATGTTTTATTGAGATAAATGGTACAATGAAAGAAAATATTTATTTATTTTTATATTTCTCTGGAAGGATCGTCGATAGAAGCGGCGTCTAATAGAGATATGTGGAGTGTATTGGGGGAGACCTTTGCCCAGCAATGGGATAATGTAGGTTAAAAATATATAAAAAATCTCTTATAATCATTAAAGTAGTCACAGGTTTATAATCAACTTCTTTAATATAAAATATAACAAAAAATAACCAATGAAAAAAAATTTCATTGTCAATGCATTTGAATTATAATGCAGAAAGACAAACTTTTGTGCATTTTCGCGAAGTAGTTACTTAAGGAACTCAAGTAGTTACTCAAATAAGTACTATTTGTTTCTCGTAGACCATCCCAGCTTCAGGGAAAAGACGCTCTGAATAAACACTACTTCCTTTCGTTCCTTCCACACACCGGCCGAATACTTTTGCCGAATATTCGGCTATTCGGCCAGGAAGCTCGCCGAATATTCGGTATTCGGCGTATGGCCGAATATGCTATTCGTTGCAAGTCTAGAAAAAACATTAATTCGACACTGATCCCAACAATAATAAAACAAACATAGGAGACAGAAAAAAAGGGTCAGCGCGGACTGTGCCGAAAAGGTATTGGCTCAGCATGTGCTGGAGAAGAACGAGACTTCCCCAGCGCTGTTTTATGTATTATTTTAATTCTATTAAAATAATACATAAAACAGCGTATAATGCCTCTTTGCTCGCATAGTCGTACGCGCACGTTACGACGCGGCGACGCTGTAATACCTACGATGGTAGGTACAGAAGCGCTTTATATAATAACATCTAATAGGCCGGCTTGACGGTTTCTATTCAGCATTCCAACAGGGGTGACATTGATTTATTTGCTTGTAATAAATAAATGGTTATTATTATTATTATTAATAGACGGCAAACAATTTAATCAATCAATAGGTAGGTACATATTATTAAACAAAGTCCTCCGCCGCGTCTGTCTGTTCGCGATAAACTCAAAAACGACTGCACCTATTGTTATGCTGTTTTCATCAGTGGATAGAGTGGTTCTCGAGGAAGGTTTGAGTATATAATTTGTCAATGGCTAAAATATAATGATATTTATTGGAGGTGTCGGAAAAAAATAAGTTGTCTGGGAGCTTTCAACGAAAACGCTGCCTAAACCCTTTGAGATATAACAAAATGATGTATGGTGGAATTCTGTAGGTATCTTTTATAGGTCTACAGAAAAGTCCGCGATGGCATATGTCTATCTCTTAAGGATATAACGTCACGACTTTTATCCCCATTCGGGGGTAGACAGAAGCTTGAGTGGCCATACACCACCACATTGTGGAGGTATTAAGTCAACTCAAAGCCCACGTTTCACCAGATAGGTAGTCAGAACCCAACGTGACAGGTGGTGCACTTTGTCGCCGTGTATACAGGAACTGACTATTACCTAATCCCGAGGGATAGGTAGGTTTCCTCACGATGTTTTCCCTCACCGTAAGCGAACTGTAAATAATGCACATAGATGAAAATTCATCCATTGATGCATGCCCCACCGGGGATCGAACCTTGGACCTTCTGATTGCTAGCCCAACGTGTTTGCCCCTAGGCACAGTCGCTTATAAAACGCTCTTAAGGATAACATACCATATCCATTTTAATACTTTAAAAAATGGCTAATTATAAAGCGGTAATTGGAAAGCTATAGTACTGGGATAGATTATAGCCTGGAATAAGACATAGGCTATATTTATCCCTGGAATAGATTCCCATGAGTTGCGGGAACGGGATGAAAATTCCATGATTTCTTTTGGCCGCGATAACCGACATCCACGCGGGCGAAGCCGCGGGCATCAGCTGGTACCAAATAAACGCAATGCAGTTACTCAAATAAACAAATAACATTTGAACAGGTGGTGATCGTTGTGTGTAGTTACTATAAAAATGAAGAAAAAAATGATCAAAGTACAAACACAATGAATACTTTAACTGTGCTCCTTCTAGCAGCGGTAAGTTTATTAAATACTTAGCCCTTAACGTCCTACCACAACTATGTGATTCAGTAACCAACCATCTATACAACCATGACTTTAAGGCAGGGTTTTTACGAAAAAAACATCTTGTTTTAAACAGTGTTTAAAACATGTTTTAATCGTTTAAAACATGTTTTAATCGTTTAAAAAATGTTTTAATCGTTTAAAACATGTTTTAGACACGGTGATTTATTCCTTTTGATTTAAATCAATGTTTTAAACAATGATTTAAACACGTTTAAAACAGTTTTAATTTTAAATGTCCAGATTTTTTGCAACTCTGCTTTAAGGGCCTTAACACACTGGGACGCCATGGCGACGTCGCCAGCCACAATAGCCACCATTTTTTTTTTCAAAAAATTTCCCCACTCGTTTAAGAGGATATAGCCTCCAATCATGCTTGTTTTCGGCGAGCTCTGTTTGCAAAACGAACAGTTTACGCATGAATCCAAAACTACTGAAATTAGAGACATGAAATTTGGACAGTAGGTATATTTTATAACGTAGGCAAGCAATAAGTAGCGATTTTTTTAAAAATCTACCCCTAAGGAGGTTAAATGGGGTAACTTTCATCCCCTATTTAACACCCTTAGGGGTTAAACTTCAGACCTTCAGAGTATTTGGTAATAAAATGTAATAAATTTTGGACAAAATCAAATCAAAAATACGTTAGTAAATAGTATGTTGTTTTCAATCAACATTTTATTGCAAATTCTCTTCAGACAGATGAAATCATCACCATCACTATGATAAAGTAAATTTTAATATTTACAGGTATTGGCGGTGGCCGTCGCCTTTCCAAGGCCCAAAGGTGAGTTAATATTGTATTATTTTTCTAGTATTATATCGATGACTCCTAAAGGTGGTAGAGCCAAGCTGTAGCCAATTGACTGCAGCTCGTATACGGGCTGGCTCCACCGGGGTAGTACCCTGTCAGGGCTGGGCAGTATTTGAATTACTTGTAATTAAAATACGTAATTCAAATACAAATACGTATTTAGTATTTGTATTTTAATTATTTCTTAAAAATGTAATTTGTAATTAGTATTTCAAACACCTGACGCTGAGGCATTTTGTAGTTAGTATTTCAGATACTTATGGCTTCAAAATACATTTGAACATAAAGTTGGCAACACTGCACCTGTACTGTACGTCAAATTGCCAGTATCTTGTGAATTGTCATTTTCATTCTAACACCTAACTGTATTTTCGAATACAAAAAGTTAAAATACTGTACTTTGTATTTGATATTTCAAATACACGAGTTAAAAGTATTTTGTATTTCGTATTTAAATACATGCGAGATAGTATTTTGTAATTTGTATTTTAATGAAAGCAAAGTATGTATTTTGCCCAGCCCTGTACCCTGTACCTTGTACCACCCTCTCATAGAAGATCGGTGTAAAGCAGCTTTTACAGCTGCGTTTCGTACGATGAGTGAGAGAGCCGAAAGCCCAACCTCCCCCCTTCCCCTCCCTCCATCCCACTCCCCTTCAGGTTGGCAATGTGCGAGCAATGCCTTTTGTATTGTAAGCATCTATAGGCTACGGTAACTGCTTAACATCAGGTGGGTCGCACGCTTTTTTGCCACCGCAGTCCTATAAAATAAACTACTTTACAGGTCGAGCTTCAGTTTATAATTTGCTCGTATTAAGTGCATGTGTCACTGGGAACGCGCCCATTCCATTTTACTGGGCCCTTAAACAAGGGTTACATAGTTACCCCCAAATTTATAGAGATTTTAGCCAGTTTAAATTTGTTTTTTAAAAGCATTTCTAGTAAAGAATGTGTTTTCTAATGCCAGTGCAAGTCTATAACTTTGGGTATTGGTGTATTAATCTGGCGATATTTATAAATGATTATAACATAGGACCTAGAACACTTCCCTGTGGAACCCCACATATTTAAGCATATTTTGTAATTGTAAAATTTTATTTAAACGTAGTAATTATAATTTTGAGCAATATGTGCTCATGGCATTTGTCTATATTCAAAGCTATGTTTCGGTCTGTAAGAATCTCTTTAACTTTTAACTGATCGATCGAATCAAAGACTTTGGTTAAATCTGTTTTAATTTTCTTCCAGCCTCTGGTGGCGACGACTGTCATGGAGGCAATAATGTAGAGAAATGTGATTGCTCAGGTGATAAGGATGATAAAAAGGATTGCTCGCATGATAAGGATGATAAACATGATAAGGATGGCGAACACGATAAGTGTGATAAGGATGACAAGCATGACAAGGATGATAAGCATGATAAGTGTGATAAAGATGACAAGCATGATAAAAAGGATTGCTCGTACGATGATAAACACGATAAGGATGACAAGCACGATAAGTGTGATAAGGATGATAAACATGATACGTATGATCAGGATGATAAAAAAGATAAGTGTGATAATGATGGCAAGCATGATAAAAAGGATTGCTCGGACGATGATAAACACGATAAGGATGACAAGCACGATAAGTGTGATAAGGATGATAAACATGATACGTGTGATCAGGATGATAAACATGATAAGTGTGATAATGATGGCACGCATGAAAAAAATGATTGCTCGCACGATGATAAACATGATACATGTTATAAAGATGACAAGGATGACAAAAAGGATTGCTCGCACGATGATAAACACGATAAGTGTGATAAGGATGATAAATATGATAAGTGTGATTAGGATGATTAACATGATAAGTGTGATAAAGATGACAAGCATGATAAAAAGGATTGCTCGCACGATGATAAACACGATAAGGATGACAAGCACGATACGTGTGATAAGGATGATGAAATTCATAGACCAAAGCCGTAGACGCTATGCACCCACCACCTGCACACACACCTGAAGCCTCAAACGGACCAATCCAAGTTCGCAGTTTTCCTCGCTACCTCGCCCACTTTCAACAAGGGTTACTTATTTATTTTTATTTATTTATTCATATTTATATTCGCCGGGCCCGTTGGCGTGGTTGGTTTAGATTCCGCCTATCACGCTGCAGGTCGTAGGTTCGATTCCTACCCGGGACATGCATTTGTGTGCATGAACATGTCTGCATGCCCCGAGTCCGAGTGTAATTATGTATATTAAGTATGTGTTTACGAACAAAAAGTAGTAGGTATATGTATTAATATCAATTATCTGGTTTTCATGGTACAAGCTCTGCTTAGTTTGGGATCAGGTAGCCGTGTGTAAAGAATGTCCCAGGATATTTCGGCCAGTATATTGTATATTATATTGTATAGTATAGTATATTGTGTAGTATATTTATAGTATATTGTATTATTGGTCTGTTTTTAAATGTTAAAAGGCTTCCACTGACTTGTGCGAAAAACACGCGCGTATACGGTCTCCTTGCCAAAGTATAGAATAGACATTAGTTCAATGCAGACACTATTTCCGAAAAATAGCAAAAATTCAACAATTTGATTCGATTTGATGACTACAGAATTGTCTCCTTTATTTATTTTAATTCTTTAATCAATAATGAATAAGTAATTTTAATTGTATTTTGGTGTTAAATTGTATTTTTAACATAATAAATTAATGAGCATTCAAATATTCTTTTCTTCTCTATAAATATGTCACCTACCAAACTCGCTTGGCGCAGTGGTTCAAGCGTTGGCCGCTCGGCTCACTGCATCGGGTGGTTGCGAGTTCGATTCCCGCTAGAGGAAAAATTTCGGAACCAGCCTTTTCGAAGTTTGCACTGGTCTGGGTGTCACTGGGATCGCCCCCAGTCCATTGTATGGTATTCATAGTACAAGCGTTGCTTAGTTTATACTACAGTTGATGACAAAATAGAGAGTTTTGCCCAGTTTACAATGGTTTACAATGGATGAATTTTCATCTATGTGCATAATTTACAGTTCGCTAACGGTGAGGGAAAACATCGTGAGGAAACCTACCTATCCCTCGGGATTAGGTATTAGTCAGTTCCTGTATACACGGCGACAAGGTTCACCACCTGTCACGTTGGGTTCTGACTATCTGGTGAAACGTGGGCTTTGAGTTGGTTAATACCTCCACAATGTGGTGGTGTATGGCCACTCAAGCCTCTGACTACCCCCGAATGGGGATAAAAGTCGTGACGTTACACACATTTTTTTACAATGGTTTTAAAAATCATTTTTAGGAACAAAAGTGATTGGTAATGCTAGTGTAAGTCCATTATTACTTTTATTCAATTTGGGGGTTATTTTTGGGGTTCCGTACCCAAAGGGTGCCAGCGGGACCCTATTACTAAGCTTACGCCGTCTGTCTGTCCGTCTGTCAGCGGACAACACATCCGTACACTGTAGACATTACTTCGGCTCGTACCAAGCGTTTTGCTTCTACCTTCATCATGCGAACTGCTAAGGAATGGACACGTGCAAGTTGTGGAACGATCTCCCCCCCGAAGTCTTTCCTTGCACAACATGGGGTTCTTCAAAAGGCATGTTTACAGGTCCCTTAAAGGTCGGCGCCGCGTCTGCTCCCGTTAAGTTGCAGATGTCCTGGGCGGCGGCTTCCACTTACCAGCAGGTGGACCGACTGCCAGTGTGCCATCCTTGGCTATAAAAAAAAAACTCCTTGCCGGCGTCTTTGTTCCCCGTTGATTTCAATCTGGATGTTTTCAAGTCGCGAGTGAACAGGTACTGTCTGGGCAAGTATACTCCATCGTAGACCACATCGTCACTTACCATCAGGTGAGTTCGTGGTCAAATGCTTGCCTATTCATAAAAATGAATAAAATAAATTAAAATAACTAAGAGGTATTTTAGGCCTAGCCAAAGGTCTTCCTGTGCTTGACGCAGCACTATTTTTTTTATAAGTATATCGTATTTTTCTTGACACTGGCATAAGCGAAAAGCGACGCCATAACGTAGAAAAAAAATATTATGTAAGTATAGGTAAATGAAAAAAACCTACCACAAAAATATCATAGTTTTAGGCCCATATTAATAAATGCATCTCAAAGTTGAGATCGATCTTAAGATACAGTTTTGACGTTTAATGTATGGAACATCTGCCAAAAACAGCATCTCAAATTCTTGAGATCGATTTATTAATACGGGCCTTAACCTACTTCACAGATGAGTGTGTTTCAAAAACTATATCCGTTTCCTTCCCATACGAGTCAGTTACGCCAGCAGTGGGTTTTTTTTCTGCTGGTTTAATCAAAATTTGAATGATACAGATAATTAGTGCTCCATCTCGTGTAAATGTGCCGAAAATTTTAAATTTGTGCCTATCTCCGTTTTGGAGTTATTCACGAATATATGATCTTGCTGGCGTAACGTTACCGCAGCAGTGTGGTTTTTTCCTGCTGGACTAATCAAAATTTGAATGATACAGATGATTAGTGCTCCATGTCGCCTTTCATCGAGCGCGAACGAGCGAGACGCAGCATCAAAATCGCCGATCGCCGATGCTAAAAGTAGCAAGTATGCGGTGGCCCTAAAAAGAAACCTCAACACGAATTTTCATCATCCTAACTTCAAAAATGACGAACTTCCATACGAACTTTTATCCCTTATTTAACGCCCTTAGGGGTTAAATTTCAAAAAATCCTTTCCTAGTACACTTCTACCCACAGAGTAAAGACTAAAGAAAGAGGTGCCCTTATTAGATATATATATGAAAAAAAAACCGTGGTCATTGTTTTTTCATGTTCATTGTTCTATCTACCGGTAAATAGTTGAACTACTCGCTTCGTTTTATGTCGATATTAGTACTCGGCGGACCACTCGGCGACCACTCGGCGGAGTTGCTTAGGGCCAGTCCCCTTAGTAATTGGTCCATGCTTCTACCCATCAAGACACACACACCCTCAAAATTTCAAGTCCCTACGACCTGCGGTTTAGGCTGTGCGTTGTCTGTCAGTCAGTGAGTGAATGAGTCAGGACCACAGAGTAAAGGCTAAAGAAAGAGGTGCCCTTATTAGATATATGTATGAAAAAAAACGTGGTCATTGTTTTTTGAAAAAAAAAAAATGAAAAATATTTATTCAGCACAGCAGTACACACATTATAGGAAAAGAACAGCACGTATAAAAGAAGTAAAATAGATGGACATAAAATTTTAGAAAGCTATATTCCCTACAGTGTGAGCCGTGCTGAAAGGCATTTGGCTCAGCATGTGCTGGAGGGGAACGAGGTCTCCTCCAGCGCTGATTTTCAGCCAAAGCCTCCTCATACCCTATCTTACATACAACCTTGGTTACCCAAATGTAAATAAAACATACAGTGCACGACGCACTTAGCTATTACAACAAAATAAGTACTTACACTTAATAATAAATATAATATATATTTGGGTAAGTATAATCAAAAATATAAAGTGACAAATTGTTATAAAACAAAGTCATTGTGTGTGAATGTGAAGTATGCACCCACGACAAACGCCCGACTCGCCCGAGGCCCGCATCCCCACGTAGGTATATACCTAGGTTAGGTGCTTAGGTATAGGCCCAGCCAGGAAGCGACACTCCGGCGCATCCTCGTCATACATCCCAGTGACCCATCGCACTCACAGCCATACGCTGCGCTGTATGTAGCTGTGAAGCGGGCCTGCCTCTAAACTAAATCGTAACTAATAGACTAATAAACAGTGTCAGAGACGTGACTATGAACCAACGTAGTAGGTAGATAGGTACCTTTTCATTTTCATTGTTCTATCTACCGGTAAATAGTTGAACTACTCGCTTCGTTTTATGTCGATGTTAGTACTAGGCCGACCACTCGGCCGAGTTGCTTAGGGCCAGTCCCCTTAGTAATTGGTCCATGGTCAGGACTTTGATTCTTATATTTAGATATAGGTATATCAGATTTTTAAATGTGACATCACGAAACTTAGGACCCCTACCTAACCCTTGTCACACAATGTCACATTATTATACCCCCTCCCCTCCCCTTTATGTGTGACGTAATTTATGGCCCCTTAGTAGGTATATGTAGTGATATCAGTTATCTGGTTTCCATAGACAAGCTCTGCTTAGTTTGGGATCAGGTAGCCATGTGTAAAAGAATGTGTCAGGATATTTATTTATTTATTTTAGTATTTAATCACATCGAATCAAGATATCACTCGATAAGTGCTGTTAGTCTTTGGTGCCCCCTGTATCGGTGCCCCCTGTATCGGTGCCCCCAGTATCGGTGCTCCCTGTATCGGTGCTCCCTGTATTGGTGCCCCCTGTATCGGTGCCCCCTGTATCGGTGCCCCCTGTATTGGTGCTCCCTGTATCGGTGCCCCCTGTATTGTTGCTCGCTGGATCGGTGCCCGCTGTATTGTTGCTCGCTGGATCGGTGCCCGATGTATTCTTGCCCGCTGCCGCGCCGTCCGCTGCCGCGCCGTCCGCTGCGGCACCGTCTGCTGCCGCGCCGTCCGATGCCACGCCGTCCGCTGCCGCACCGTCCGCTGCCGCGCCGCCCGCTGCCGCGCCGTCCGCTGCGGCACCGTCTGCTGCCGCGCCGTCCGCTGCTGCGCCGTCTGCTGCTGCGCCGTCCGCCGATTTACCATTCCCGTTATCACAACCTACAAGTCATGAACATTAATATATTATATTATTATTATTATTTTTTATAGCACTGAGGTGACAAACAAGCATTCGGCCCGGCCCGCCTGAAGTTAAGCAGTTACCGTAGCCAGTGGCGGAGCAAGACCTAAATTTCTTGTGGGCGACATACATTTTGTGGGTGACATATATTTCGGATATCCGATAGTTTCGGTTACGGTTACGGATCTCCATAATGTCCCTGGTTACAACCAGAAGGGCTAGACAAGTGGCTGACGTCTACAAGCGTTCGTTCAAATCGCTACGCTTCATGTATGGAAATGACACATGTCACGTGATCTACATAGCGACGTTTGACATTTCCATACATTGTGAAGTCTATTCTATTCTATTCGATTAGCGTTCATGCCACTTGTCTAGCCCTTCTGGACCACTGGAATAATTTGAACTAGTACCACAGGCGAATATACAGGGTGTCCCACTTTGCCACATGGAGGGAAAGTATCATAAATACTGTAGATAGAACATTTTACTGAATGGAGACTTTATTTTTATTTAAAAACAATACGAACTGCATTCAAAGATTTTCGAAACGACTAAATTTCGAAAAAATAACACCTGTACTTTTAGGGCATCAATTGATAGGATCAATCATAAGGACCAAATCTCTCTAACAAACATGGTCAATTAAATGACAGGAAGACGATGAAATCTAAACTTATAAATTCAAGAATTCAAAGATAAAGTTTATCCAACAAAATGGAGCTGATTTCGAGCAACAAATTAATTAGTTTACCCCTTTTTTTCGTCCAATTAACTACGTGGTAAATGTTTACTACAATTAATTATGATTATTATATTATATTATATGATTATTAATTAATTATTGTGTAATTACTACAATTAATTATTACGTGGTAAATGTTTTATGGTTTTCCTTTCATTTCGAAAACTCGCTTGCCAGACTCGGGAATCGAACCGGCTAAAATCCGAATAATAACAGCCTGTACTTTTATGGCATTAATCGATAGGGTCGATCATAAGGATAACATCTCTCTAAGAGACATGGTAAATTAAATGAAAGGAACCCCATAAAATTTTAACTTATTTTAATTCTAGTAAGTTAAGATATCACGGTTTTCCTTTCATTTGATTTACCATGTTTGTAAGAGAGATTTGGTCCTTATGATTGAATCGATTGATGCCATAAAAGTACAGGATGTTATTTTTTCGGATTTTAACCGGTTCGATTCCCGAGTCTGGAAAGCGAGTTTTCGAAAATCTTTGAATGCAGTTCGTATTGTTTTTAAAATAAAAATGAAGTCTTCGTTCAGTAAAATTTTCTATCTACAGTTTTTAAGGTACTTCTCCTCCATGTGGCAAAGTCGTGGGACATTTTGTATATGTATTAAATAACTAGCTGTGCCCCGCGGCTTCGCCCGCGTGGAAATTGATGTGTAGGATTAGCCTATGTCTTATTCCACAGCTTACACTATCCACGTTTCAAATTCCATTAACATTGGTTCAGTAGTTATGGAGATACGTGGTAACAAACATTCACACACACTTTCGCATTTATAAAAGTAGGATGTGATATAATAGGATCATCATCATCATCATTTCAGCCGAAAGACGTCCACTGACATAGGCCATGGGCTGGGCATAGGCCTGGCCTGGGGAGTGGGATGGAGGGAGGCGGAGGGGGGGGTGGCCTTTCGGCCTATAATAGGATAGGGTAGAATTAATATTACCTGCAGTGTATTCCGGACCGTTTGGAGGTACGCTAGAAGAAAAATAACTTAGTTTTGGTACTTCCATACTAATAAATTAATAAGGGGGCGTCCATAAATTACGTGAGGTGATTTTTGGGATTTTCGACCCCCCTCCCCCCTTGGTGAGATTTCGTGAGATTTTGCTCGACCCCCTCCCTCCCCCTCTAATCTCACGTGAGATTTTTCAAAAGCTATATCCTAGAGGAGAAAAAAAAAGTAAAAGATAATGGTAAGTTTAGTTTAAAAAAAAAACTTAATTTAACCCAGTTTTCTTGCAATTTTACACTATTTCTTGGGGTAAAAAAAATGAGATTTTCCGAGACCCCCCCTCTCCCCCACGTGAGATTTTGCTCGACCCCCTCCCCCCATGAATGCCTCACGTAATTTATGGACGCCCCCTAATAATCCCTAGTTTGGGACCATACAGTTGGTGTGTTTGTTAGTTAGTTCGCTAGTGGTATGGAACATACATTTGGTGTGTTTGTTAGTTAGTTCGCTAGTGGTATGGACCATACAGTTGGTGTGTTTGTTAGTTATTTCGCTAGTGGTTTGGACCATACAGTTGGTGTGTTTGTTAGTTAGTTCGCTAGTGGTATGGACCATACAGTTGGTGTGTTTGTTAGTTATTTCGCTAGTGGTTTGGACCATACAGTTGGTGTGTTTGTTAGTTAGTTCGCTAGTGGTATGTACCATACAGTTGGTGTGTTTGTTAGTTAGTTCCCTAGTGGTATGGACCATACAGTTGGTGTGTTTGTTAGTTAGTTCGCTAGTGGTATGGACCATACAGTTGGTGTGTTTGTTAGTTAGTTCGCTAGTGGTATGGACCATACAGTTGGTGTGTTTGTTAGTTAGTTCGCTAGTGGTATGGACCATACAGTTGGTGTGTTTGTTAGTTAGTTCGCTAGTGGTATGGACCATACAGTTGGTGTGTTTGTTAGTTAGTTCGCTAGTGGTATGGACCATACAGTTGGTGTGTTTGTTAGTTAGTTCGCTAGTGGTATGGACCATACAGTTGGTGTGTTTGTTTAGTGGTTTTGCGATCCTTACTTGACTTCCATAAGCAACTTGGTGATGTTTTCAGATCCTACGTTGAACGTAGCTTGGAATACTCCGTCGTATACTGGGTCATAATATGGTATTATAACGGTTATAGCGCTTGCAGAGTACTGAAATATTAATAATATTAATTAACCCTTATAGTTAAGGGGGCGTCCATAAATTACGTGAGGTGATGTTTAAGATTTATCGACCCCCCCTTGGTGAGATTTCGTGAGATTTTGCTCGACCCCCTCCCTCCCCCTCTTATCTCACGTGAGATTTTTCAAAAGCTATATTCTAGAGGAGAAACATGTTTTACTTAATTTAACAAAAAATAAGTTTAGTTTTAATAGAAATCTTAATTTAACCCAGTTTTCTAGCAATTTTACACTGTTAAAAAAAATTACGTGAGATTTTCCGAGACCCCCCCTCTCCCCACGTGAGATTTGGTGAGATTTTGCTCGACCCCCTCCCCCCATAAATGCCTCACGTAATTTATGGACGCCCCCTAACCCTTTTAACGTCCCACTCCTGGGCACGGGCCTCCCCTCCATGCGAGGGGGATTCAGGCCACAATCCACCACGCTGGCCCAGTGCGGGTTGGTGGATTTCACATGTCTAAGACATGCAGGTTTCCTCACGATGTTTTCCTTCACCGCAAGCAAGTGATAATCATAATAAAGTTATGAATCGCACATGGATTTCGAGAAATCCAGAGGTGTGAGCCGGGGTTTGAACCCTGGACCTTAAGTACGCATGACGGCTTTCCACAACGCCCGGTCCTGTGCCACTTGCATCCAGCGGTTTCCCGCGACCTTCACTAGGTCGTCGGTCCACCTTGTGGGGGGCTACCCACGCTGCGTCTTCCGGTACGTGGTCGCCACTCAATAATCTTTCTGGCCCGTCGGCCATCGGTACCATATCTGCTAAAATTATACATCAACTGGCTTTTCCCCGCGACATCGTCCGCGTAGAATTTAAATTAATAAAAATCGGATCTCTGATTCCGGAGCCCGGATCCCCGATCCCGTATCGTATTTGCCAGTAAAAGACCCGTCAAAATCCGTCCAGCCGTTTCGGAGATTAGCCGGAATCGGTACCGCCATACAAACGTTTACCCCCTATTTTACCCCTTTAGGGGTTAAATTTTCAAAAACGCTGAAGTTAATATTTCTTTATTTATAAAAAGAAACCTCAACACGAATGTTCTTCATCCTAACTCAAAAATTACGAACTTCCATACAAACTCAGTCCGTCAGTGTGTCAGTTCCTGTATACAGGGCGACAAGGTTGACCACCTGTCACGTTGGGTTCTGACTATCTGGTGAAACGTGGGCTTTGAGTTGGTTAATACCTCCACAATGTGGTGGTGTGGCCACTCAAGCCTCTGACTACCCCCGAACGGGGATAAAAGTCGTGACGTTACATTCCATACAAACTTTCATCCCCTATTTAACGCCCTCAGGGGTTGAATTTCAAAAAATCCTTTCTTATGTCTCCTTCACACGCCGACGTCAGCGTGCCATTTCTATAGCAACATTGTGACGCGGCGTACGTGTGACGCTGTAAGCGGCCGATGACATGTAATAGGAGACCACGGCCTTAAGGCGGAAACCCACCGCGGCGCACGGAGAGGCCACGCACGTGGGTCAAGCTTCGCTTTGCAAGAAAATGTATACAATCGTGTCCACCGCGGCGCACGGAGAGGCTACGCACGAAATGACGTCATGCATATGTCGCCGCCAACTTGTTTAATACGCTATTCAATTGGGCGGCTAGGCCGTTCATTAAACGCCGACACTCAATTGGATGCCTAGGCCGTTCGTTGAATTGACACATATAGCAAAACATCCAACGAGTTGGCTGGTTGAAAGCTAGCCTTTTGGAGAAAGCTGAAACAAAAGCCGCCGGGTCATTTAAATTTAATTTCTTTTTCCACCACTGCAGCGCCAGTAGTGTGGCGTGTAGGGTTGTGCGTGGCCTCTCCGTGAGCCGCGGTGGGTATCCGGCTTACTTCAACTGTATTGTATCTTTTGTGGTGTGCCAAAAATGTTTATCTTTCTTTCTTTTCTTTCTTTTAGTAGTAGTAATGCCGTCTTGTCTGTTAAACTAATAACTTACCGTGTAATAAGCTACTGAAACCTCGAAGTTCCGCCTTGCGCTCAAAGGTGTTAAATGTATTCCATTCACGTGTAACTGTAAATGTAAAATGACTATTTGTAAGTGCCCCCGTAGGCCTAAACAAAATAAACGCTTTGACTTAGACAAAACAAATACAAAGTCAATATCATAGTAGAAAGAGTGGGGAAGTACACTGGACCGCAAAGAAAACGGGTCGGTTAGAAAATCTTCAATATCTTCAAAAGTACCAGACCTAGCTTTATGAAATAAAGACTAAATTAAAGAATATTTTACTGGCTTAAATGAAAACCAAAAAACCGGCCAAGTACGTGTTGGACTCGCACACAAAGGGTTCCGTACCACCGTAGAATAAAAACGTCAAAAATATAGTCTTTATTTTTAAATTTAGTTTTATTTTTACTATTTGTTGTTGTAGCGGCAACAGAAATACAAATGCTGTGAAAATTTTACTCTCTACCTATTACGGGTCATGAGATACAGCCCGCTGACAGACGGACGGACGAACGGACAGACGGACAGCGTAGGCTGAGTAATAGGGTCCCGTTGGCATCCTAAAAAATGAATTGACGCTTTTTATTTTTAATAAATCGTAGCGTCAGATTTTGTAAGCATCTATAGGCTACGGTAACTGCTTAACATCAGGCGGGCCGTACGCTTTATTGCCACCGCAGTCCAATAAAATAAAAAACAATTTCAGAGGGGGTGTTCAGTGAAACTTCCAGATGCTCCCATTTCTTAGGGGCCATCCATTAATAACGTCACACGAATTTCATGGTTTTTAAACCCCTTCCCGCTTGTCACGGCTGGTCACATTTGCGAGACTCCCCCCCTCCCTGTGTGACGTCACATATTTTTTACAATTTTCAGAAATTTTCAGTATTTTTCGGTTGCACTTCAAATTTCGGTTTTAATACTTGGATATATTAGATTTCTAAATGTGACGTCACTTAGGACCCCTCCCCCTTGTCACACAATGTCACACTTCGTCGACCCCCTCCCCCCTTTACGTGTGACGTAATTAATGGATGGCTTGGTTGCAGTCGACGCATCGACCGCCGACTGCTTGAGCGGTCCGCGTGTAATGTCAAATTTTGTATTGCAACTGCGGTCGACCGCAACCAACTGCTCTAGAGCTGTCGGCAAGCAGTCAGTGGTCAGTGTATGGCTAGACTTACACTCGCCACGGTGCACGGGTGCGTGCACGAGTAGCCTATCTCTTGCTGGAACAACGCCCCAGGTCTTGGAGACGTTAGTTGCGGTATCTTTGGGATTGTCACCTCTGGAAATACATAAATACCAAATAAATACTTAATCATACACCCGACGGGCCCGGTGGCGTGGTTGGCGTGATGGCGCCTTTCACGCTGCAGGTCGTAGGTTCGGTTCCTACCCGGGCCATGCATTTGTGTGCATGAACATGTCTGTATGTCCCGAGTCTGGGTGTAATGTATATTAAGTATGTATTTTTTTGTAAATAATAAAAAAGTAGTACCTATATGTAGTAATATCAGTTATCTGGTTTCCATAGTACAAGCTCTGCTTAGTAATATCAGTTATCTGGTTTCCATAGTACAAGCTCTGCTTAGTAATATCAGTTATCTGGTTTCCATAGTACAAGCTCTGCTTAGTAATATCAGTTATCTGGTTTCCATAGTACAAGCTCTGCTTAGTAATATCAGTTATCTGGTTTCCATAGTACAAGCTCTGCTTAGTTTGGGATCAGGTAGTCCCAGGATATTATTTATTTATTATTATTATTATTTATAGATTCATTTTAGTTTCCGCGAGGGCGCTCCAACTAGATGGAGCATGCAGGAATAAAATGCGGCAACTGATACCACACGAAATTTCGAGTACTTCAGTACATCTGACAGCAACCACTGTATGAAACTGACAGGTCGCAACGATAAGTTGCCGCATTTCTGGAAATGATTTTTCTTAGTAGGGCGGTATCTAGTTAAAGCGCACGCGCGAAACTTTTATAAATCTATGTACTGAATAAATAAATATTCTGGATCATTCTTTTACACACATTATTATTTCGACCTGAGAGCGTCATTTTGTAATATGACGGGACAGAAAAAGTCAATAAGTAAGAGGTGTTGGTATAGGTCCTGGGGGCTTACCACGTCCTCTTATCGCGATTCAATTACAGGAACGTTTTAACGTTTCAGTGACTTTTTGTGCAATGACGTACCTTATTGTCATGACAATAAGAAACGTGTCGCTGTAACGTTAAAACAATACTGCTATAAGAGGTGGTGGTAGGGCCCCTGATCCCAAACTAAGCAGAGCTTGTACTATGGAAACTAGATAACTGATATTATTACATATATACTACTTTTTTCTCACAAAGTATTCTTACATACATACATACATGAACCCTGAAAACAACAGCTACCAAGCTGTAGCCTCATATACGGGCTGGCTCGACCGGGGTAGGACCACCCTCTCACATAACATCGGCGTAAAGCAGCTATTACAGCTGCGTTTCGTACGATGAGTGAGAGAGCCGGAAGCCCAACACCTCCCCCTCCCGAACCCTCCCTCCCTCGTTCCCACTCCCCTTCAGATCGGTAAAGTGTGAACAATGCCTTTGGTATTGCAAACATCTATAGGCTACGGTAACTGCTTAACATCAGGCGGGCCAAACGCTTGTGTGCCACCTCAGTCCCATAAAAATATACTCTCATTTTATGGTCAGTCATGTTATAATGGATTACTTCTATTGTATGTGTTTAAAATTAAATAAAAAGAAACTCACTCGGTGCTGAAAAATAATAAAGATTATATTTTAAACAAAATTTACTTTAGAAACGGCCATGTGCGTGTGGGACTCGCACATAAAGGGTTCCGTACCATCGTAGCATATACAAGATTAACATCAAAGAAATAAGTTAGAAGCAAAAAACTTCAAAATATCGAGTTTCTTGTTTGGGATTTGGGGACCCCTTTTATATTTAAATTTTATTTTATTTGTTGTTGTAGCGGCAACAGAAATACACATTCTGTGACAATTGCAACTCTCTACCTATTACGGTTCGCGAGATACAGCCCGCTGAATGACGGACGGACAGCGGGGGCTTGTAAAAGGGTTCCGTTGGCACCCTTTGGTTACGGAACCCTAACTTAATTTTCTTTTTTAGGTGTAGATATACTTACAGGCATCTGAAAAAAGTTAAATAATGATAGTTAGTAGGTAGGTTCAATTTTAAAGCAGGTAACTCCTCAGATCAAATAAAAAGGTTAAGATAGAACGTTGCGCATAACAAAGTGAGGCCGGTTAAAACTACGCTTTTGTATGTATTACTTACTGAAAATAACTGCTAAAATCTCCTGGTATGTAATGTCTTCACGTTTAAAAACTCCCATATAAACACAGGAATAGATGTCATAGAAACTGTAAAACAAAGTCATATTAAAAAGTAATTTTTTTTATTCATGTAAGCTAGTTTACGTACAAAAAATACTATATTTTAGCGTTACCACGTTAGCGTTCGTAATGTTGATTCCATTGAGAAGGGCCGGCAAGAAACTCAATGGTTACTCTTTAAGAAAAAAACCGGACTAGTGCGAGTAGGACTCGCGCCCTGAGGGTTCCGTACAAATTGGGTCCCCATATACATTTCCACCCCTTATTTTACCCGTTTAGGGGTGGAATTTTCGAAAACGCTGAAATTACTATTTTTTATTTGTAATTAGTAGCTTAAGCTTTAGCTTTATTCCAGGTCTCTAGCTTCAAATAAATTTGAACTCTCATACAAACTTCTACCCCTTATTTTACCCCCTTAGGGGTGGAATTTACAAAATAACTGAAATCATTATTTATTATTTGTAATTAAAAGCCTAAATACAAATTTTCATATTTCTAACTACAGAAATGAGGGACTTTCATACAAACTTCTACCCCTTATTTTACCCCCTTAGGGGTGGAATTTTCCAAAATCCTTCTTATGCTCTCCTTCTAAGTTGTAAAAGGTACCTACTGTTTAAATTTCATGTATGTAACACTAGCGGTTTGGGCTGTGCACGTCTTGACAGACAGACGGACAACAAAGTGATCCTATAAGGGTTCAGTTTTTTCCTATTGAAGTACGAAATGTAATGTAACGTCACGACTTTTATCCCCGTTCGGGGGTAGTCAGAGGCTTGAGTGGCCATACACCACCACATTGTGGAGGTATTAACCAACTCAAAGGCTACGTTTCACCAGATAGTCAGAACCCAACGTGACAGGTCGTGAACCATGTCGCCGTGTATACAGGAACTGACTATTACCTAATCCCGAGGGATAGGTAGGTTTCCTCACGATGTTTTCCCTCACCGTCAGCGAACTATAAATTATGCACATAGATGAAAATTCATCCATTGGTGCATGCCCCACCGGGGATCGAACCTGGGACCTTCTGATTGTTAGCCCAACCTGTTCACCCCTAGGCTACAGTCACTATATGAAGTACGGAACCCCAAAAAGAGGACTAGTTACCTATTTTTTTTATAAATATCGCCAAACTTATACATACCAACTGTATGGTCCCAAACTAAGCAACGCTTGTACTATGGCTACCATACAATGGACTGGGGTGACCAGTGACACCCAGACCAGGGCAAAATACGAAAAGACCGTTTTCCAAATTTTGCCTCTGGCGGGAATCGAACCCGCGACCACCCGATGCAGTGACCCGAGCGGCCAACGCTCCAACCACTGCGCCGTGCGGTCGTCAAATAAAATTGAAGAGTCCGTTTGTAATGAGTAATGAAAAAATAACGGCGTTTTATATCTTTTTGTCTGTCTGCCTGGATGTTTGTTCCGGGTAATCTCCGAAACGACTGGACCGATTTTGAGAGGACTTTGACTGGCAGATAGCTGATATTATAAGGTGTACTTAGGTGTACTAAGGTGTACTAAGGTGTACTTAGGGGTACTTAGGCTTTTATTTTATAATTAGGGTTCCACGTAAAACCCCATTAAGTTCCACGCGGGCTTAAACGCGGGTAATCCTATCCTACTTCCTACTTCCTATCCTACTAATATTATAAATGCGAAAGTAACTGTGTGTGTGTGTGTGTGTGTGTGTGTGTGTGAATGTTTGTTACCACGTATCTTCATAACTACTGCACCGATTTTAATGAAATTTGATACGTAGATAGTGTAAACTCTGGTAGGAGACATAGGCTAATCATACCTATAAATTTCAACCCCTAAGAGGGTTAAATAGGGGATGAAAGTTTGTATGTAGGTTCGTCATTTTTGAATTTAGAATTATTAAAATTTGTGATTAGGTGTCTTTTAAAAAATAAAAATTAGTAATTTCAGCGTTCTTGAAAATTCAACCCCTAAGGGGGTAAAATGGGGGATGAAAGTTTTGAATGTTATTTTGCATGGATGTTTGTCAGTTTTGAAGTTAGAACTGTGAAAATTGGTGTTTAGGTTTCTTTTTATATATGTAAAAATATAATTCCAGGGTTTTTGAAAATTATCCCCTAAGGGGGTTAAATAAGGGATGAAAGTTTGTATGCAAGTTCGTCATTTTTCAAGTTAGAATTATGAAAATTTGTAATTAGGTGTCTTTAAAAAAATTAAAAATAGTAATTTCAGCGTTTTTGGAAATTCAACCTCTATGGGGGTAAAATAGGGGATGAAAGTTTGTATGTTATTTTGCATGGATGTTTATCAGTTTTGAAGTTAGAATTGTGAAAATTGGTGTTTAGGTTTATTTTTATATAAGTAAAAAAAATATTTCAGCGTTTTTGAAAATTCATCCCCTAAGGGGGTTAAATAAGGGATGAAAGTTTGTATGCAAGTTCGTCATTTTTCAAGTTAGAAGTATGAAAATTGGTGATTAGGTGTCTTCTTAAAAATACAAGTCGGTTTTGGGATACGTGATATATACGGTAAACGGGATCCGGTATCAGGGATACGGGATATCCGGGATATTGGGTCTGGTATCCGGAATCAAGGATTATGGGATACGGGATCCGGCAAATGCGATCCGGGATCCGGGAAACGAGATCCGAGATACGATGTCCGGGATCCGGGATCAGAGATACGGGATCCGGGAAACGAGATCCTGGAAACGGGATCCAGGATACGGGATCTGGGATATGGGATCCGGCAAACCGGATCTGGGATCCAGCAAACCGGATCCGGGACCCGGGAAACGGGATCGAGTCCGTTTTTTTTTTTAATTTAAATTTTGCGCCGACTAAGTCGCAGGTAAAAGCTAAATAAGTGTATGTGTCTGTATGTTTGAATGTTTGTTGCCACGTCGGTATCTCCATAACTACTAAACTGATTTTAATGTGAAACGCAGATAGTGTAGGCTCTGGAATAAGACAGACTAATCATAAACATCAACTTCCACGCGGGCGAAGCCGCGGGCACAGCTAGTCTTAAATAAACTAGGCGCTCATAGCCAGTTGCAATCACTGATCGATAAACGATTGGAGGTTAAGCAACGCTTGGCAAGGTCAGTCAGAGATGGGTGACCATTTAGTGGCATTTGAACTGAGCGCCTCCGAGCTTCGGAGGGCACGTAAAAAGTCGGTCCCGGTAGTTGTCATCTAGGCAGTCGTTAAGCCGTGTCAGAGGCCGCCCGGCTTGAACAACTCTGACACCAGGTACCAGGGAACCATACGATAAGAAGTAGTTAAATAAGGGGCCATCCATTAATTACGTCACACGTAAAGGGGGGGAGGGGGTCGACGAAATGTGACATTGTGTGACGAGGGGGTGGGAGGGGTCCTAAGTTTTGTGACGTCACATTTAAATATCTAATCTATCTAAGTATTAAAACCGAAATTCGAATTTTCAACGAATTTTTTTGAAAAATTCTTAAAACTTTAAAAATATGTGACGTCACACAGGGAGGGGGGGAGTCTCGCAAATGTGACCAGCTGTGACAAGGGGCGGAGGGGTCTAAAAATCATGAAATTCGTGTGACGTAATTAATCGATGGCCCCTAAACTTACGCAGGAAAGTTAAAATTGACTGTTTTGGAATTCGGGATGCTGGTAATTCTTCCGGCCGTTACTACACTATCACCATCGCATAGTATGTCGACCAGCTCGCAATCGGAGCAGCTATACTTCAACGTCTTGTCGAAGTGCTCCCCCGTGTTCGCTGAGAAGGACAACGGCTCCACTTTGAAGTCTGTGGAAACACGTTTAAAGGTCAGAGCCAAGCTGTAGCCAATTGACTGCAGCGGGCAAAATTTAATTGCAATTAAGTAATTGCAAATCGCAGGTGCTGTCACAATTAACAATTAATCGTGATTTGTTCGCGATTGCAAACAAATCAAAACTAATTGTGACACCACATGCAATTTGCAATTAATTAATTGCAATAAAATTTTGCCCAATTCGAAATTCGTTTAAAGGTGGTAGAGCCAAGCTGTAGCCAATTGACTGCAGCGGGCAAAATTAAATTGCAATTAAGTAATTGCAAATCGCAGGTAGTGTCACAAAATCGTGATTTGTTCGCGATTGCAAACAATTCAAAATTAATTGTGACACCACATGCAATTTGCAATTAATTAATGCAATTAAATTTTGCCCAACTCGAAATACGTTTAAGGGTGGTAGAGCCAAGCTGTAGGCAATTGACTGCAGCTCATATACGGGCTGGCTCGACCGGGGTAGTACCTCACTCTCATAATATCGGCGTAAAGCAGCTATTACAGCTGCGTTTCGTACGATGAGTGAGAGAGACCGAAAGCCCAACACCCTCCGTCCCCTCCCTCCATCCCGCTCCCCTTCAGCAGGGTTATTACGTATCTCAGTTGACAACTGACGTCGGTTGTACACCGAACTTTGATAGTAAATTAGAATGACATAACATTGGTATTACGTATTTCGGTGATGGATATTAAGGTACAGTGAAAGAATTATAGAGAGGGACCCACCACTCACCCTCGGAATTGTCAACCTCCAATATTATAAACCAAATGAATTGATCGATAATAGAAGAAGCCAACAAGACCTAACTCCCTGTCAGTCGAGAGTATGTCTGTCATGAGTCATGGACCCTAACAATTAGCAATTCTCCGCAGAAAAAGCGAATCCTAAATAAATTCGACACGTGTTTCGCCTCTAACGAGGCATCCTCAGGAAAGCTGGACTGCGACTGAGCCAAAACAGTGAGTACAGTGAGTTTAGGTTAGGTTAGCCCTGCAAGAAATACGTAATACCAATGTTATGTAATTCTAATTTACCATCAAAGTTCGGTGAACAACCGAAGCCAGTTGACAACTGACACACGTAATAGCCCTGCAGGTCGGCAATGTGCGAGCAATGCCTTTGGTATTGCAAGCATCTATAGGCTACGGTAACGGATTAACATCAGGC
The DNA here is from genome assembly GCA_947859195.1 of Drymonia ruficornis. Lineage (NCBI taxonomy): Eukaryota > Metazoa > Arthropoda > Insecta > Lepidoptera > Notodontidae > Drymonia > Drymonia ruficornis. The sequence continues at coordinate 11,941,474 of OX401917.1, forward strand.
CGTACGCTCTTTTGCCACCGCAGTCCTATAAACAAAAAGTGTTGAGGCTTGAAAATTGATGGGGGCGCGTAGCCTTGTCACTTCAGACAGAGCTGAAACATAGGCGAGCAATGAAATAAATAAATAAATATCCTGGGACATTCTTTTACACATGGCTACCTAAGAGCTTGTACTATGATAACCAAATAACTGATATTACGATGAACATATACTTACTACTTTTTGTTTGAAAATACATACTTAATATACATAATTACACCCAGACTCGGGACATGTAGACATGTTCATGCACACAAATGCATGTCCCGGGTAGGAATCGAACCTACGACCTGCAGCGTGATAGGTGGATTCTAAGGGTGCGTTTCCACGCACGCGGAGCGGAGCGGACCGTGAATTGGCCAATCACAGTGCTCGAAATCACCACTCCGCTCTTGGCCCATCACAGTTGGCCAATCACAGTCCGCCGCGCGCCGCTCCGCCCCGCTCCGCCCAGTCGAAAAGTGACATTAGCACCTGCCATTTTACTCCGTCTGTTTAGCAATTCGAGTATAGTACCTAACAAATATTAAAAATCTCTGTACTTACATTTGCCTAAAAAAATAATTAATTATTAGTTATTATCAACTTTGTATTATCTCCATGTACATAAAATAAAATATAATAATTACCGTCGTCTGAAAAAAAACGAAAGTTATTAAAAGACGAAATTATAATGAAAAATAATTTATCGGGAAAAATGGTCACGCCGCAGTGTAGGCACAATACTGCCTACCCCATAAAGATTAGAGAGGTGAACGTATTCAAAAAATGTTACCTTTTACTGTAAAAAGAGAAATAAATAATTATTTATTTTCTAGCTTTAGGCCGTGGACTCCTATTAAATGCCATCGGCCGCTTACAGCGTCACGCGTACGCCGCGTCACAATGCTTACTATAGAAATAAATGTACTGTTGTGGTCTCCTTCACACGCCGACGTCACTATAAGTCTGATTTTTAATTAGACGAAGCTAACTGACAGCTATAAATGTCACTGTTCTATGAATTTGAACCTTATTTGTTCTATTTATATCGAAAAGTGACATTAGCACCTGTCAGTTTACTTCGTTTAATTAAAAATCAGACTTCGTCTAATTAAGAATCAGTGGTGGTGTATGGCCACTCAAGCCTCTGACTACCCCCGAATGGGGATAAAAGTCGTGACGTTACACATTTACACACACACACATAGTAAAATTGTGACGCGACGTGACGCTGTAAGCGGCCGATGAATTACAAGCCTGGTAAAGGCTTGTAATTTATATAAATCATTAAAACATGGCTAGTGAACATACCAGGTGCTAGAAATAAAAGAATTAAAAAATTAAAATCACCTGCAAACAATCACCCGTCTTTGTTTGGCGTACTGAGTTAGAAGGAGATAGCATTACCGGTGACAGTCATGACTTTAATTCTCTCTTCGCCGTTGTCTTCGTTCTGTATTATCGCGAAGTAATCACCAAAGTCCCGCGGTCTCACTTCTTTCAGGTCTATTTCTATGTACGATTGCCTGAAAACAAAAATCCAATCCTGAAAAATACTTTAACACACGGCTACCTGATCCCAAACTAAGCAGACCTTGTATTACGGAAACCAGATACCTGATAATACTACATATTATACTACTTTTTGTTTGTATAACACTCAGACTCAGGATATGCAGTCATGTTCATGCATACAAATGCATGTCCTGGGTAGAAATCGAACCTTCGAAGTCCGGGATCCGGGATCAGAGATCCGGGAAACGAAATCCGGGAAACGGGATCCTGGAAACGGGATCAGAGATACGGGATACGGAATCAATGATTATGGGATCCGGGATCCGGAAAACAGGATCCGGGAAACGAGATTCGGGATACGGTGTCTGGGATCCGAGATCAAAATTAAAAAAAAATAACAAAATCCGAGAAGTAGATCTGGGATATGGGATCCGGCAAACTGGATCTGGGATCCGGCAAACAGGATCGAGTCCAATTTTTTTTAATTTAAATTTTGCGCGGACTACGTTGCGAGCAAAAGCTAAATAAATGTGTGTGTCTGTATGTGTGGATGTTAATTACCATGTATCTCCATAACTACTAAACCGAGTTTAATGAATTTTGAAACTTAGATAGTGTAGGCTCTGGAATAAGACAGACTAATCTTACACATCAATTTCCACGCGGGCGAAGCCGCGGGCACAGCTAGTACTACATAAATATTATTATATTATACTACTTTTTGTTTGTATTACACTCAGACTCAGGATATGCAGACATGTTCATGCATACAAATGCATGTCCCGGGTAGGAATCGAACCTTCGAACCTTCGAACTGCAGCGTGTTAGGCGGAATCACGCCAGCGGGCCCGTCAACATACCGATCATTTCAAAAGTACGAAATAATAATTTCGTACTATTGAGACACTCTGTATAGGTACTTTATAACATGGTCCAACCACAGTTTGGACTCCGTTCTAGGAATAACTGGCATCAAAATACACTACAGGGTGAATTTGAAATCATGGGCATCCTTTTAAACTATACACATGATTCAGAAAATTTTGGGAAAATAAATAAAAAAATCTATTGATGAAAAAATATTGCTCGAGTAAGCAAATAAGCAAACCCGCTAACTGTTATTCCTTACCGGGGCAAAATTTTTTTATCAATTGATTTGTTGATTAATATTCCCTAATAGTACGAGATACGTTCACCCATCGACTTACCGGAGCAACCCTAGATTTTATCAAATAAAATATGTTTCTGAACATATACCAATAGGGTTGCCGTAAAAAATATGCTCATGGCTATGATAAATTAAAATTATAAAAACCATTTTTTTAACAATTTTCACCGACTTGCTTGCCAAATGAAAGTTATATCAAAATGAAGGCAATTTTATTGCGAATTAAGTTTATAGTGTTCCTTGCGAAAATCCAGTCAAGTATAACGGTAGCCGGGCTGTGAAATTAAAAAAAGTGGAGCAAGCAAAAATGTATGACAGAGAAGCATTGCGCATCCGCGTTCTATTTGATGCGATAGAGGAGGACGCAGTACAACAGCTGCGGGCGACGAAGCCGTGCATGCTTTTAGCTTTTTTTTACCCTTAAGCATGTTCTTTATGGCAACCCTATGGGTATATGTTCAGACACATATTTTATTTGATAAAATCTAGGGTTGATCCGGTAAGTCGATGGGTGAAGGTCGCTCTTCGGAGTATCTTACACCATCATAAGTATTCTGAGTCATGTGTAGAATCACCGTTTAAAAGGATGCCCATTTCAAATTCACCCTGTATAAAATTTAAGTCAGTATTTTTTTTTTATTCATGTAAGCTAGAGGTAGTACTTAATAAGTACTACCTCTCGCTTGTATTGTAGTAGTACTTATGAATTCGAATGTAAGTAGTACTTATGAATCGTTAACATAACATCAATATTTTAGCGTTACCACCGGTTCGTAATGTTGCTTCCATTGAGAAGAGCCGGCAAGAAACTCAATGGTCAATGGGTTTCAGTAACTAAAACCCGGTCAAGTGCGTCTCGGATTCGCACATAAAGGGTTCCGTACCGTAGAAAAAAAAGGTCAAATATATCAAGTTTCTTGTATGGGGATCCCCTTTATTTTAAATTTTTATTTTATTTTTAGTATTTTTTGTTGTAGCGGCAACAGAAATACACATTCTGTGAAAATTTCAACTTTCCACCTATTACGGTTCGTGAGATACAGCCTGCTAACAGACGGACAGACGGTTAGCGTAGGCTTAGTAATAGGGTCCCGTTGGCACCCTTTGGGTACGGAACCCTAAAAAAGCATTTTCAAACAGCAACGCTATTTGAGCAGACAGGCATTAAGACGAGGGTTCGAAATTTGGTTGATTTTCTATTCTACTTTTTCTTTAAGTAAGTATGTGGACTAGGAATCTTATATTTAGATGTATGATTTTTGACTATAATATCATGAGTATCTTTAAATCCAAATCACGATTTGATGAAATTTTCTCGATAAAAAAAAAATATGAAATGAGCTCTAATTATTTACAATTTTCCTTGCTACCACGATGTTTTTACGATTTAGATCACGAAATTATTTCTAAAACATAGCAAATAATGATATCTAAACTACCCTTCAACCATATTTTAATTCATGAAGTAGTTTTTTTTTAATTCAAGAAAATGTGGTTTAGCGCTTACGTTGTTTATTTCCGAGCGCGCGCACAATATCGCCATCTCACATTTTAAGTACTTGAACTAACCATGTCTCTCTCTAACTTTGTATTGTCAGTGTCCAGTCGGACTTGTTCGACGTCGGACCTGTGAAGGATTTTTTAAAAAATATTACGAAAAAATATTACGGTCGTGCCACATTACAGGTACAGTACAGTATTTACAGTCCGCCGACGCCTATGATAAATAAATAAATATCCTTGGAAATTATTTTACACATGACTACCTGATCCCAAACTAAGCAGAGCTTGTACTATGGAAACCAGATAACTGATATTACTACATATACTACTTTTTGTTTGTAAATACAAACTAAATATACACTTAATTACACCTAGACTCGGGACATGCGGACATGTTCATGCACACAAATGCATGTCCTGGGCAGGAATCGAACCTACGACCTGCACTGCAGCGTGATTTTCGTTTGCTTTTCCTTGTCTTGTGTAATTTCTTTTCATCTCTTGTCATTTTGTGTCATCTGTTGTCATTTTGTGTCATCTCTTGTCATTTTGTGTCATCTCTTGTCATTTCATAGTTATTCGTGTCATTTCTGTAAAAACTCCCTATTTCGCTTACTGTTATATACTTGCAGCATGGTCTTGGGCCGACAGTGGGAATACATTGCTTGTCAAAACAATGGAGTCGCTTTATTGCGTTTGTTGTAGGTATGGATGGGCAAGTAATAAATATATCATACATCAATAAATTATCGTAAAAAATAACATTACAGATATGGATAGGAAAATGTTTGTCCGTCCTATTCAATCTATTATATTATAAACGAAAGTAACTCTGTCTGTTACCTTTTCACGGCTAAACCGCTGAACCAATGTTGATGAATTTTGGTATGGAGATAGACTGGGTCTTGGCGGAGAACATAGGCTACTTTTTAGGGTTCCAAAGGGTGCTAACGGGACCCTATTACTAGGCCTACGCTGTCCGTCTGTCTGTCTGTCCGTCTGTCAGCGCGGGCTGTATCTCACGAACCGTAACATGTAGAGAGTTGAAATTTTCACTGAATGTGTATTTCTGTTGCCGGTGCAGAACAAATACTAAAAATATAATAACATTTAAAAATAAATATCAAGTCTCAAACTTGATATTTTTGATGTGTTTATTCTACGGTGGTACGGAACCCTTTATGTGCGAGTCCGACGCCTTCAGATCTTATGAATGTTTTCTTGAAATAAATATAGTGTATTTTAAGTAATTAACTGGCGAACCCTCAGGTCCTACCTACCATGTTAGGATCTTTTTCGTTCTAGCGGGTGTAAACCGTGATTTAACGAGTTAATGTGATAATTTTTGTATTTAAATTATTCAATTCAATGTATTTGTTTCAGACATAGTCCAATATTGATTATTAAAATTATTATAATTTCACAATAAATATAAAACAATAAATAAAAGTAAAATTAAATTTAAAAAATATATATATTTATTTTTATTTTTCATGTTTTATCATTAAAATACAATATAATATAACATAAATTAAAATAAAATACAATAAAATAAAAACCTACCCCTAATTAAACAAATACCGTCCGCGTGGGATACTGGCTGCATGTCCTCCCTGTATTCAAGCTGTTCCTGTTGTCAAGCTAATTTTTTGAGCAAGGAAAGAGCCAGCCCTTTTGTCACCTGTGGCGGTAACCAGTCTAAGGGTGATTTTGATAGATAAAAAAATAAAGATAAAAAGATAAACAAAAAATAAATGCATGGTTAAATCAATAAAATTAATAAAAACTGAAAATAAAATTAAAAAAAAAATAAATATGGTAAAAAAAAATATTATGACAACGCTGATGACTTCATGATCGGCATCGAAGTTAAGTACCAAAGTATTCCTTTGCCTACGAAACATGAAAAAGATACTCATATCCGGCAGTCAGTCACTGACACAGAGTATGTACATTTTTACCCGACTACGGTGGGCGGAGGGTTATGATTTTGACCGATATGTATGTATGTTCATCTGCTCCCGTATAACGTCCAAACTATTTTTATCATAATAATTTGACTAATGAGATATCGTTGGACGCGTCTGGATCGTCCGCTGGTTATAGGCTATTATACGATCGAAATATTGTTATACGTATCTATCAGCATATTGTAGGTATCGTTTGTCTTCTTTTGACTTACTTTGTCTTCAGCAATAAAAACAACATAGAAATTAAATTATTTTTTTCAAATACACTCGACATAAAAATCCCATATAAAACGAAAAAAATATATTTGAATATTTTCATCCATTTCATCTATTTTAAAAGGTGCACTGGGACATATTATTTTAATTGTACGAATTAAACAATATTGTTCCTTCAAAAATTAACTATACTATAGTCTACTCCATAGCTGTTCTGTCCTAGCTAAGCGAGAGGGATATATCCTTCGGCAGCTCACGCGACGCTAGCCACACCCCGAAACTAAAATTCATTTTTTTCTTGTATCGTCTTAACACAATATGAAATAACAATACGGCAAAATACATAAACCCCTCCCACAGAATATCGGCGTAAAGCAGCTATTACAGCTGGATTTCGTACGATGAGTGAGAGAGCCGAAAGCCCAACACCCCCTCCCCTTCCCCTCCCTCCTTCCCACTCCCCTTCAGGTCGGCAAAGTGGGAGCAATGCCTTTGGTATTTTAAGCATCTAGGCTACGGTAACTGCTTAACAGCAGGAGGGCTGTACACATGTTTTACACCCCAGTCCTATAAAAAAAAATAGGTATAAAAATATACTCACTCTTTTCCTTGCCTAAAAATAATAATTTAAAATGTTAATGTTTAAAATGTTATTTTTAACGATAATGAAAAGCCCTTGTAATGTCCCACTCCTGGGCACGAGCCTCCCCTCAATGCGAGGGGGATTACGGCTACAATCCACCACGCTGGCCGAGTGCGGGTTGGTGGAAAATCCACGCGTGCGAAGTGAGTTTGTCGTTACAGAATAGCTAGGCTGAATCTAATCCTAATTTTTGAGATCCTTTCGTTATTAGATTTTTTTTCATATCCCATTTTTGTCAACCGATTTTTTACCAAACCCACTTTTTATCTCAACTATTTTTGTTAGATTTTTTTGTCAGATCCTATTTTTTTCAGAACCTATTATTTGTCATAACCTTTTTTGTCAGATCCTATTATTTGTCATAACCTTTTTTTGTCAGACCCTATTATTTGTCATAACCTTTTTTTTGTCAGTACCTTTTTTGTCAGATCCTATTTTTTTCCGGCCCACTTATTTGTCATAACATTTTTTTGTCAAATCCTATTATTTGTCAAAACCTTTTTTTGTCAGTACCTTTTTTTGTCAGACCCTATTATTTGTCATAACCTTTTTATTGTCAGTACCTTGTTTTGTCAGACCCTATTATTTGACATAACCGTTTTTTGTCAGACCCTATTATTTGTCATAACCTTGTTTTTGTCAGACCCATTTTTTCTCATCACGGGACTCACTCGTTAATAAACTTCTTAATGCGGTACTGCGTGAGGGGGAGGTTCTCCACGCTGCCGTCATCTGCACGCAGCGTGATGCCGCGCACGATGCATTTGTTGCAGCGGTACGGCAGCGACGTGGTATTGCCGTGCTGGCCCGGCATCAGCACCAGGTAGGTGGTCTTGAACTTGGTGAAACCCACCTCTGGAAACCAAATTCCGTCAGCTGATGGTGGTGATGATGGTGATGATGATGGTGGTGGTGATGATGATGATGATGATGGTGGTGGTGATGATGTTGGTGATGGTGGTGATGACGATGATGATGATCATAATGATGATGATGATGGTGATTATGTTGGTGATGGTGGTGATGATGATGATGATGATGATGGTGGTGTTGGTGGTGGTGATAATCGTGATAGTGATGATGATGGTGATGATGTTGGTGGTGATGATGATGATTTGTAACGTACGCAAAGTAAGGAATCTGATGTACTGGGGCCGTTTGGATGACCTCCTGACAGGCTCGAAGCGCACGTAGTAGGAGCCTACATTGTCCGGCGCCACGGGTTCGAAGCCCAAAGAGACACGCACGTGCGAATGGCCGAAGTACGAGTGCGATGCCTTTATGTTTTTCTGTAATCATACCTCTTCTACAGGGTCATTGGTAAAACACTAACAACCTTGCAGGGGCATATTACTGACATCAAACTCATGGGATCTTCTCAGAATACTTAGTTTAAAAATAAATAAAGTTAGCAGAATGTGTACAAATAAAGTGGGTGCAAACTGTAAGTGCAGTAAGCAATTTTCTTGTAAATAGCTTTCCCCGCGACTTCGTCCGCGTAGAATTTAAATTTTAAAAAATCGGATCTCTGATCCCGTATCCCGTATCCCGGATCCCAAAAAATGTAGCCTATGTTACTCAGGGATAATGTAGCATTGTAATGGTGAAATAATTTTTGAAATCGGTTCAGTAGTTTTTGGGTTTACTCATAATAGTAGGGGAGCCGTAGAAGGGGTTTCTGGATTTGCACGAGCGCGTCAGATTAAGATAAGGGAGATAGCTTACATATTGATAAGAATCTCAAAAAATTATGAGCCCTTAATATTGGTGGGTTTGCTCAGGGGAACCAAAAAAAAAATAGACCATCTTAAAATACTCGAACTCGTCAGATTAAGATAAAGGGGATTCATTACTAGCTAAGAAGTATCAAAGTGTCAATTTTGCTAATTTGATCGCCAGTCTAAGAAATGGGAGCATCTGGAAGTTTCAGTTTTTCACCCCCTCAGTTCTTTTTTTTTATATTGGACTGCTGTGGCAAAAAAACGTACGGCCCGCCTGATTTTAAGCAGTTACCGTAGCCTATAGATGCTTACAAATTCTGACGCGCCCGAGTATTTTTTTCTTTTCAATTTATCATGTTGGAGCATGAAAAGTATCAATATCTGACACGCTTGAGTATTTTTATGTCATTGCTTTTTATAAAAAAAAAAAAAAAAAAAAAAAAAAAAAAAAAAAAAAAAAAAAATATATATATATATTTTATTAGAATCCCATCTAGAACAATGTATTCTTCCTATCATCTCATCTACCGAATCTACTAGGTTTAGACGACGCTCGTGCAAATCCACGAATTGCACGCTCGCCTCCCCATCTATAACAAACATCCATACAAACATACATACAAATCTTCTCTCTTTATAATATTAATAATAATTAGTATATTAGTATAGAGTATAGATAACAAAATAAAGTCGCTGATTTTTATCCATTGCAAAAACCACGGGACTCGAGTCCCTTAACCACACAGACGGAAATCCCACCACGGCCTCGAGTCCAACCACTGTTCTGTAATATCATCTTCGTATTCTTCATGGTAAATCGGTCGGTAAATGTTGTCGGTAAGGGGATTGCTAAGGGACATGCTACTTTTGCATCGGCGATCGGCGATTTTGCGTCTGTATCATGCTACATCGCGATTTTGCGACTCTGCGTTCGGACGCAGAGACTGCTCCGATAATAAAAGCGACTAAATCGCCGATCGCCGATGCAAAAAGTAGCATGTCTGCAGTGATCGATGGCCGACAGACTCGGGGCCCAGACAGTTGTCAAAAGCCAAGCGATTCTTAATTCGGCATATTTGGAGTATAGTATTGTACCTAAATACTTACTGGAATGCACTGAAATTGTATGTATATGTATATTATTAAATGTCTTTTGTATACAGGCTGACTGGTTGAACACTTTAGATATTGATATATAGTGCTCAAATGATAATAATAATAATAATATCCTGGGACATTTTTGTACACACGGCTACCTGATCCCAAACTAAGCAGAGCTTGTACTATGGAAACCAGATAACTGATATTAATACATATACTACTTTTTGTTTGTAAATACATACTTAATATACATATACACCCAGACTCCGGACATACAGACATGTTCATGCACACAAATGCATGTCTCGGGTAGGAATCGAACCTACGACGTGCAGCGTGAAAGGCGCCTCCGCGCCAACCACGCTAACGGGCCCGTCAATAATAATAAGTCATTGATTCCGCAGTCCTTCCACCACGTAGTGGGAGCTACTGCCACAGGAGTGCCCAGGCATTGGCCCAGACTCACTACGTGTTGGTAGGACCGCGGAATCATGGACTGATGATCATTTGATATTTGTACCCGAGTGCCTAGTTGGCTTGGTGGATTAGTATAAGTTTTTTGACTAACCTCAGTTTCATCGGGATTATCCTGAAAGAAATATCATTTAGGTATTAGTATTTAAGTAGTATAGTATAAGCCCTCTTGACGTCCCACTCCTGGGCACGGGCCTCCCCTCAATGCGAGGGGGATTCAGGCCATAATCCACCACGCTGGCCTAGTGCGGGTTGGTGGATTTCACATGTCTAAGACATGCAGGTTTCCTCACGATGTTTTCCTTCACCATAAGCAAGTGATAATCATATTAAAGTTATGATTCGCACATAGATTCTGAAAAATCCAGCGATGTGAGCCGGGGTTTGAACCCTGGACCTTAATACCACAAGGCGCGTGCTTAACCAATCGGCTATGACTGCTTAACTATTAGTAATTAATAATAATATACCTAATAATAATATACCTGATAATTATATACCTAATAATAATATACCTTATAATAATATTAGCCCTTTTAACGTCCCACTGCTGGGCACGGACCTCCCCTCAATGCGAGGGGGATTCAGGTGGGTTACTCCGAAATACGTCGCTGACGGATTCGATATACGATCAAAACAATGTCAAATGGTAGAGAAAAACGAAAGAAGAAATGTCACATCACGACAATCCGTCAGCCGAAACGTTAGGTTCGTATTTCGGAGTAGGCCAGCTGGCCATAACCCACCACGCTGGCCCAGTGCGGGTTGGTGGATTTCACATATTTAAGACATGCAGGTTTCCTCACGATGTTTTCCTTCACCGTAATAAGCAATTATTATTTATTATTTATACACGTTTACCACAAGTAGACGTTATGTCAACGTGGTCAGACGTCAAAACTGCCGGACGCATCGCTCGGCACTTGTGAACGCCGCCAGTTTAATGTACATACCGGTTTCACAGAGCAGTATCGTTGCTGAAATAAAAAACAATTTTAAACGTTATAAATAATAATTAATTCATTTATTTCAGGAATGTTATGTTGTATTTCGAAACAATTAAAAATTAAGGTGTTGAAGCCAAGCTGTAGCCAATTGGCTGCAGCTCATATACAGGGTTATTGGTAAAACACTAAAAACCCTGCAGGGGCGTATTACTGACATCAAAAACAACAACTTTTGTTCTATGACTATTTACAAAACAAAACAAAAATACAAAAAATCACACTCTAAAATGTATGAAACAAGAAAATATGCTCATCTAAATTCTAGAGATTCTAGAGGATAGCCGTGGTCCGTTTAGGTACTTGGTGGAATACAACCACGTACCATGGCTTTCCTCAAGATGAGAAAAAAAATCATACATTTTAGAAAGTGATTTTTTGTTACCTTTTTTTTGTTTTGTATAAAGTCATAGAACAAAAGTTGTTGTTTTTGATGTCAGTAATACGCCCCTGCAAGGTTGTTAGTGTTTTACCAATAACCCTGTATATGGGCTGGCTCGAATGGGGTACACCCCCGCTCACAAAAGATCGACGTAAATAAGTTATTTTAGCTGCGCATCGTATGAGTGAGAGACTCCAAACCCTCCCTAGTCATTTTATCCCACTCCCCTTCAGGTTGGCAACGTGCGAGCGATGCCTTTATGCAAGCAAGCAAGCATCTATAGACTACGGTAACTGCTTAACATCAGGGCGCCGAGTCGCTTAGCCATTCAACTGCCACTGTAGCGTTTTGCTATTCTGATCGACCATTCGATTCATCATTTCAGCCAAAGGACGTCCACTGTTGGACATAGGCCTCCCCAAGGATTTCCACAACGACCAGTCCTGTGCCACTTGCATCCAGCGGTTTCCCGCGATCTTCACTAGGTCGTCGGTCCACCTTGTGGGGGCTACCCACGCTTCGTGTTCCGGTACGTGGTCGCCACTCAAGAACCTTTCTGCCCCATCGGCCATCAGTTCTTCGGGCGATGTGCCCCGCCCACTGCCACTACAGCCTACTCATCCTGTACCTACTAAACATAGAACGAACCTACGTCCCATAGAGCACTTACCCAGATCCATTCACTTAGGTGCTAATAAGACGTTGAAGTTGAAAGCGAAATTATGAACTATATACTTTTTACCCATCCCAAGATAGGACACGTGACGTGTCGCTCCGAATCTGTCGCATTTTCGATGAGTACACGTGACCTGACGCGAGTTTAACATTTTTTACCCATCCCAAGAAAAGTGCACAACGCCGCTAAAGAAGTTTTCACTTCAAGAAGGTAAAAATAGGGAAACCTACCAGTCTCTCCTCGTCGTCCGTGAGGTACTTCCCGGTGCCACTGTAAGTGTATCCCTCTGGGATGGGGATCTTGCGACGACTCGACTTATAGTCCTGGTCCGTTATGACGAACTCGACGATGCTGTCCTCTAGAGACACGGACCAACGACGAAATAAATAAAAAATGTAAAGTCACGACTTTTATCCCCATTCGGGAGTAGTCAGAGGCTTGAGTGGCACACCACCACATTGTGGAGGTATTAACCAACTCAACGCCCACGTTTCACCAGATAGTCAGAACCCAACGTGACAGGTGGTGAACCTTGTCGCCGTGTATACAGGAACTGACTATTACTTAATCCCGAGGGATAGGTAGGTTTCCTCACGATGTTTTCCCTCACCGTTAAATAAATAAGATTATTCTTCTTATCGTATGATTCCCTGGTGCCTGGTGTCAGAGTTGTTCAAGCGGGGCGGCCTCTGACAAGGCTTAACGTGTAGATGACAACAAACAGGACCGATTTTTTACGTGCCCTCCAAAGCCCGGAGACGCTCAGTACAAATGCCACTTAATGGTCACCCATCTCGGACTGACCTTGGGAAGCGTCGCTTAGCCTCCGATCGTTTACCGATCAGTGATTGCAGCTGGCTATGAGCGCCTCTACTACGTTATTGCAATAAGCACATTACCACACATCACCATTAATTACGTGAGGCGTTGAGGGGAAGTGTCGAGCCGAATCTCACCCAATCTCACGTGGAGAAGAGGACGAAACAGTGTAATTTTGGTCAGTGAATATATACCTTAGGGGCGCTAAGAAAAATAAACACGACTGCCCTGACAAAAAACGAACTTAAAAGTAAAAAACAAGTTCTATTATTAAATGGTCATTGCATTCGGGGGAGCGTTCTGTGGAACACTTTTTGAAAATGGAGCCGTTATGCTGCCAAATAGATTTTTATTTAAAAAAAAGTTGTGGTGGCACATGGAATCTCACATACATGAACACTTAAAACATATACACTCCTTCTTGGGCAGTCGTGTATTAAATACATTATTGCTATAAATAAGCATATCACCATTAATTACGTGAGGCGTTTAGGGGAAGTGTCGAGCCGAATCTCATCCAATCTCACGTGCAGAAGTGGAAGAAACGGTGTATTTTTTTAATGATAGAGACTGATAAAAATAAATCCTTCATTGCATTAAAAGCAGTGATAGCCGAATGGTAAAGCACGCGACCGGCATACTTAAGGTCTAGGGTTCAAATCCCGGCTCGAACCTCTGAGATTTTTGAATTTTAACTTAAAATATTCTTACCCGGGATTGGTGCTATTATTTCTGAAAATAAAAATATTATAAATTATTTTTTGTGACTTATTTGACAAACAAGCGTACGACCCGCTTGATGTTAAGCAGTTACCGTAGCCATAGATGCTTGCAATATCAAAGGCATCGCTCGCAAATTGCCGATCTTAGGGCCACCGCAGACTTGCTACTGTTAGCATCGGCGATCGGCGATTTTGATGCTGCGTCTCGCTCGTTCGCGCTCGAAGAAACGCGACGCAACATCGATACGTCACAAAATCGACGGTCGCCGATGCTAAAAGTAGCAAGTCTGTGGAGGCCCTTATGGGAAGTGGGACAGAGGGAGGGTAAGGGGGTGTGAGCTTCCCACTCTCTCACTCATCGTATGTACTATGGACAAACTTACGCTTGACCGCCTTAAGGTTGTATTTTGCGTGCAGTGACCGGCGGCTACCTACGGCTAGCTTGGTTATCTAAATCTAGAATCTTACGGGCCGCCACATACATACGGAATTCCGTTTCAGAATTCCGAAACGAAATCGAATCGGGATCGAGCTTATCCCACACGTACGTTTATTCCGTATGTGGCGGGCCTACAAGTCGTAAAATAAATAAAAGCAAAAGGTTTTACGATAAAGGGCTTTTGTTTTAACAGATAGTTCACATCTTATTAGACAACGACCTAAGCGGGGCGAGCTATGAATATTGCCTGCAAGCGAAAAGTTTGTAAAACTGATGAGGCTTCAAGTTTGTTAATTGTACATCGTACGTATATGAGTGTGTGTGTAACGTCACGACTTTTATCCCCATTCGGGGGTAGTCAGAGGCTTGAGTGGCCATACACCACCACATTGTGTAGGTATTCACCAACTCAAAGCCCACGTTTCACCAGATAGTCAGAACCCAACGTGACAGGTGGTGAACCTTGTCGCCGTGTATACAGGAACTGACTATTACCTAATCTCGAGGGTTAGATAGGTTTTCTCACGATGTTTTCCCTCACCGTCAGCGAACTGTAAACGTTACGTATATGAGCTGTAGTCAGTTGGCTACTGCTTGGCTCTATCACCAATAAGGAAAAGAAAGCAAAGAAGAATGTACGCGAAGATCTATAAGTAGGTAGACAATATTAATAATTTTAAAATTCATTACCATCCTCTGAAAGAAATGGGTTACAAAACATTAGAAAATATGTTTGTACAGCCCCCCTAGACAAGTGGCATGAACGCTAATCGAATAGAATAGAATAGACTTCGCAATGTATAGAAATGTCTAACGTCGCTATGTAGATCAACAACAAGTTGCTATGTAGATCACGTGAGTTATTTCATTTCCATACATGAAGCGTAGCGATTTGAAGGAACGCTTGTAGACGTCAGCCACTTGTCTTGCTCTTCAGGATTAGTAGGCTGAAGTGGCAGTGGGCGGGGCACATAGCCCGAAGAACTGATGGCCGATGGGGCAGAAAGGTGCTTGAGTGGCGACCACGTACCGGAAGACGCAGCGTGGGTAGTCCCCACAAGGTGGACCGACGACCTAGTGAAGGTCGCGGGAAATCGCTGGATGCAAGTGGCACAGGACCGGGCGTTGTGGGACACCGCGGGGGAGGCCTATGTCCAACAGTGGTCGTTTTTTGTCCTACATGATGATGATGATGATGATGTAAGGATTATTTCACCTAACTGTGGTATTAGTAAGAAAGAAGGTATACAAAAATTGTTCTTACTTTCTACTTCTGAAAAGACAATCAATAAAGACATTTAGAGTAAATATTTTATCATTATTAGAAATACAAAGATGTAAACCTTAAGGGCCTCCGCAGACTAGCTACGTTCGCGCTCGAAGAAACGCGACGCAGCATCGATACGTCACGAAATCGCCGGTCGCCGATGCTAAAAGTAGCTAGACGCGTCTTAACGCGTTTATTTTAAGTTATTTATTTATTGGCAACATAAATACAAGGTACCTGTACCTGCACGGAAACTACCTGACACCCAGTTTGTCACATACCACCCATCGTCGTGGATGCACGGATGCACACGCGTGCTCGCCAAATTTTGTATTTTTTTGTAAATAGTAATTATAATATACTAGCTTTTTTCTGCAACTTAATCGGCGCATAATTAAAAAATATGTAGCCTATGTGCTATTCCAGACTATAATCTATCTCTGTGCCAAATTTCATCCAGATCTGTTCAGCCGTTCTGGCGTGATTGAGTAACAAACATCCATCCATCCATCCATCGATCCATCTAAACTTTCACATTTATAATATTAGTGGGATAGTGGGATTTAATAGTCAATGTAAGCAATTACAATGTATATTCATCTCTTTCTAACTAAGGTTAGGCGTATATGGCTAGTATTTGTTGATAATGTAGGTATAGTATAATGCGCTGTTTTTGTGTGACGGGCCCGTTGGCGTGGCTGGCGTGATGGCGCCTTTCACGCTGCAGGTCGTAGGTTCGATTCCTACCCGGGACATGCATTTGTGTGCATGAACATGTCTGTATGTCCCGAGTCTGGGTGAATATGTATATTCAGTATGTATTTACAAATAAAAAAGTAGTATATGTAGTAATATCAGTTATCTGGTTTCCATAGTACAAGCTCTGGTTAGTTTGGGATCAGGTAGCCGTGTGTAAAAAAATGACCCAGGATATTATTAAGGGCCTCCGCAGACTAGCTACTTTTAGCATCGGCGATCGGCGATTTTGATGCTGCGTCTCGCTCGTTCGCGCTCGAAGAAACGCGACGCAGCATCGATACGTCACCAAATCGCTGGTCGCCGATGCTAAAAGTAGCTAGTCTGCGGAGGCCCTAAGGTAAGGATATACAACGACACTGGACACTTAGACACAGATAGTGTACATCGAGTGTCCGCGTGTGTACACCACTGCGACTCCTTGTTACAATGTATGCGATGTCGGTACACTGAGTGTCTAGTATCTAGTGTTCCGTGCTTCGGAGGGCATGTAAAAAGTCGGTCCCGGTTGTTGTCATCTAGGCACTCGTTAAGCCTTGTCAGAGGCCTTCGGGCGGCTTGAAGAACCCTGACAATAGGTTGGCCACTAACCATATGATAAGAAGAAGAAGTGCCTAGTGTCATCGTGTATCCTTACCTTTAATAATAATAATAATATCCTGGGACATTTTTACACACGGCTACCTGATCCCAAACTAAGCAGAGCTTGTACTATGGAAACCAGATAACTGATATACTACATATACTACCTTTTTTATTTGTAAATACATACTTAATATACATATACACCCAGACTCGAGACATACAGACATGTTCATGCACACAAATGCATGTCCCTGGTAGGAATCGAACCTACGACCTGCAGCGTGAAAGGCGCCATCACGCCAACCACGCCAACGGGCCCGTCATTTAGAGAACTAATGCTCGTGTAGGTATAATATAAAACGTCATGGTAAAAATAACGTGATAAGTATTTACCTTCGAACTCTGGAATAGTAAAAATGTTAAGGTTAATTAGAAAAAAATGAAAATTAAAAAAAAAACCGACAAACAGACGCGGTGGCGAAAAATAAATCTACTTAATAACTGACTGACTGACTTAAAACATAAACAGCACTAGTAGTAATAGCCGACCGTGACATGACAAAACGCGAGATAAATCGATTTTGACTCATTCTCTCCTATACAATAAGGTAGAGAAAGAGAGCAATTCGGTGCGACAAAGTTACGTTGCCATCCATAAATAACGTCACACGTTTAGGGGGGAGGGGTCGACGAAATGTGACATTGTGTGACAAGGGGGGAGAGGTCCTAAGTGAAGTGACGTCACATTTAAAAATCGAATATATCCAAGTATACAAAACGAAAAATTTTGAAAAGGTCTGAAAATTGAAAAAAAGATGTGACGTCACACAGGGAGGGGGGAGTCTCGCAAATCCACCACAGCCAGACCTTGTCGCAGACCAGCTGTGACAAGGGGGGAGTGGTCTAAAAATCATGAAATTCGTGTGACGTAATTTATGGATGGCCCCTAGGTCAAGAAGTATGAAATCTTGCACATTACTTGTTTATGTAGCAGAGATGAGCACTAAGAAAGGATTTTTGAACATTCGTTTTGTGATGATACCTAGTAGTTTTATGTACCTATAGTGCCACTTCTTTCTCAATGCAACGTAAAAGTCTTATGCTAAGGATACACGACGCCACTGCACAATAAACACTCAGTGTATATGTCGCAGGCAAATTGAATGATTCCGCATTTTACATATGGCGTCGTCTGTTTACTAACGCTTGCTGTTTTGTAATATGCCGAAGGCAACATGTAAAACACCTTGTCATTATATAATATGCCGAAACATTTGATGGTCAGTTCATATGCCGTTTACAAATTGCCGCGGCAAATTGAAGTATTTAGTTCTATTTTTTACCATGCGCGGCGCTGCTAGTCAAAACAAGCAAAATGGCGTCGAATAGTGAATGAATCCTAAGGTGTCCATGGAATCTGGTACTCGGAGGACCATTAAAAGTTTAAAATTCGCAATTTGAGTTACCAGCATAATCCTATATCTTATATCTGAATAAGGATAGACGATGGCACGCGTGAGCGAGCGAAGCGAAGCGAGCTCGGGAATTCTGGGCACTTGACTAGGCTGGTTTAGTCTCGAAGGCCAGGTAAACCCCGTCATTCCCTTCGTGTTAGGTTACTGGTGACCCTGAATGCAGAAATAGGAGCCTCGCGAAGCGGGGCTCCGTCGACTTTGTCATGGACTGTTTTTATGATGGCCACCCTACAATTACAATTAATGTCGAAAATATAACGATTGAACGAGTTGCCAATTTGCCTCCGGCATATTGCAAAACAGCGAGCGTTAGTAATTATAGTAATTATAGGATTTGCCTGCGACATATACATCGAGTGTCTAGCTCTAGTGTCTAGTATATCCCTAGCATAAGGGGGCGTCCATAAATTAAGTGAGGTGATTTTTGTGTTTTTTCGACCCCCTCCCTCCCCCTCTAATATCACGTGAGATTTTTCAAAAGCTATATCCTAGAGGAGAAACATGTTTTACTTCATTTAACCCAGTTTACTTGCAATTTTACACTGTTTCATGCGGTAAAAAAAATTACGTCAGATTTGCCGAGATCCCCCCTCTCCCCCACGTGAGATTTGGTGAGATTTTGCTCGACCCCCTCCCCCCTAAATGCCTCATGTAATTTAGAGAGAGTAGAGACCAAAGAGTTTATAGCAATATTTTCCTATTGTCTATGATAGAGATGGACCGCCACCGCGTCCGCGTCAGTCTGAGGCATGCCTTACATACTTTCGTCTGTAAAAAAATAAAACGACATGAATTAATATTAATAAAATAACTGCATCATTCTTAGACTACAGAGGGCCTACGAAATTTCGGACAAAATTCGAGTATTTCCTACTACGTTTCTCATTGATTCCGACATTTCTTACGAACGAAAATTGTTTGACGTTTAGTTTCGACGACGATGAAGACGCCAAACAATTTTCGGAGTGGAGGTTTCTTCGTATCTTCTTCCACTCTAGTTTTAGATATTTTTTTGTAACGTCACGACTCTTATCCCCATTCGGGGGTAGTCAGAGGCTTGAGTGGCCATACACCACCACATTGTGGAGGTATTAACCAACTCAAAGCCCACGTTTCACCAGATAGTCAGAACCCAACGTGACAGGTGGTGAACCTTGCCGTGTATACAGGAACTGACTATTACCTAATCCCGAGGGATAAGTAGGTTTCCTCGCGATGTTTTC
This sequence comes from Drymonia ruficornis, assembly GCA_947859195.1. Taxonomy (NCBI): domain Eukaryota; kingdom Metazoa; phylum Arthropoda; class Insecta; order Lepidoptera; family Notodontidae; genus Drymonia; species Drymonia ruficornis. The sequence goes on from OX401917.1 coordinate 11,961,154, forward strand.
CCTCACCGTTAGCGAACTGTAAATTATGCACATAGATGAAAATTAATCCATTGGTGCATGCCCCACCGGGGATCGAACCTGGGACCTTCTGATTGCTAGCCCAACCTGTACCTGTATTTTTTTTTATAAAATTTTAAATTAATTCTTACCGTAATCATCTGAAAGTAATAAAAATAATATTTACTTGAGCACATAAATATGTTTACTAGCACAATGTCACGACGAATCCAGACACGCACGCACACAAACACAGATCGATCGTTACTAGACAAATATTAGTGCGCGTGGATATAATGCCAAGTGTCCACTTGCAAGAAATCTTGGACAAGTTGACTTGAGCAAGCGACTTCCAATGTGTAAACGCTCGCGCAAGTGGACTTCTGCGACTTGCCGAACTTGCTGCAAGTCCCACATGTACACGGTTGTGTAAAAATTGCAGTCAGTGGAAACACGTCGGCAAGTGACTTCTGCAAGAAATTGTGGAAGTTACTTGCCAGAGGACACTTGGTATAAAACCTGTCTTCCTAAGGCGAGGCCCCACTAGCGCGTTGCGCTGCGTCGTCGCAACGGATCAAAGGCTCAACGAGCGAGAGACACAAAATCTTGCGACGACGCAACGCAACGCGCTAATGGGGCCTCGCCCTAATGTGGTATCTGAAAACGTTCGCCCTATAAATGTGTCTACTGGATATGAAGTCGATGTTATAACATATCATTTGCGCCACAGAGTAAAGACTAAAGAAAGAGGTGCCCTTATTAGATATATGTATGAAAAAAACGTGGTCATTGTTTTTTCATTTTCATTGTTCTATCTACCGGTAAATAGTTGAACTACTCGCTTCGTTTTATGTCGATGTTAGTACTAGGCCGACCACTCGGCCGACTTGCTTAGGGCCAGTCCCCTTAGTAACTGGTCCATGATTTGCGCACTGGTTATTTTTTCATGTATATTTTTTTTTTCCTTTTACGCGTTTCGCTTTTTTTTTATGTTACTAAGGTGGCAAACAAAGCGTACGGCCCGCCTGATGTTAAACAGTTACCGTAGCCAATAGATGCTTGTAATACCAAAGGTATCGCTCGCACGTTGCCGACCTGAAGGGGAGTGGGACAGAGCGAAGGCAAGAGGGTGTTAGGTTTCCGGCTCTCTCAATCTTCGTACGAAACTCAGCTGTAATACTTTACGCCGATCTTCTGTGAGCATATAGCCAGTGGTTGTATTACTCACGCCAGATCTCGTTGGCTGGTGTGGCGGTGTCCTGGGAGGGGAGGCTGTAGATGTACCCGATCTGGCATGGGCTCCAGTGGTCACACATCTCCCGGTCAGGGTCCAACTCAGTCACGTACTTATACGTCTGTAACACATAACGTAAGATTACGTAGCGACCTCACATCACGACGCCACCAACAGATGGCGCTTCGTGCACGCTCCAGTAGAACATAGAAGTCCTGAATCACGGTATCAAGATTCGCGAGGCACATCGCTATATAAGACCCATGAATAACATCCCTAGTAGCATTACGACGTACGTCTTCGTCATAAAGACGTAGGTTTACGGCACTGACCCTAAATTGACCTCAGATTGACGACTTTTTTCGTCGCCAACCTTATTTGCTACCTGGGAGATGTCTGTCCCCGACCCACTCACCGTTCTCCTTAACTCGGATGCTGACGAAACCGACACACGCACACTCCCCACCAGACACTGACCTCGCCGGCGAGGTCAACGTATCCCCACTTCTGCTATTAGCTACATCTAACACCTAAGCCCGCTGCGTTTCTTGCCGGATCTTCTCAGTGAGGTCGCGTAGTGATCCAGTGGTAATTATTGCAAATGTCTCAATTAGATAGCAGTCCAAGCCGAGGCCGAGCCCTACGCCCTGGAGCCAGCTATCCACCTGCCTCTCTGGCTGGAGCGCACTTTACGTTCGTCCTTTGCCTGGTGAAGTTGTAAAAGCTACAACGTAGGTATAAGTAGTAGTCAATAAAAAACAAAAAAGAAATGTGTGAATTTCGCCGCAATAAAAAAATTACGACAACAAAATGGTTTTTGTAATTCCTAGTAGTGTTTTAATATGTTTTACTAAACGTTTTGTATTTACAGCAAATGTTTTATGTAATGTCTCGAATTTATAAAACATTTGTTGTAAATACAAAACTTTTAGTAAGGGCCTCCGCAGACTAGCTACTTTTAGCATCGGCGACCGGCGATTTTGTGACGTATCGATGCTGCATCGCGTTTCTTCGAGCGCGAACGAGCGAGACGCAGCATCAAAATCGCCGATCGCCGATGCTAAAAGCTAGTCTGCGGAGGCCCTAAAACATACACATACTACTAGGAACTGCAAAAACCATTTTGTTTTCGTTTTTTTTTTTCTCAGTGTACTTAGTAATTGCAATGTTAGGAGGTACTATATCTATTAAATAATACATCAATAGTCCTTACCCTGTCAGGGTAGTATCGGTAATGCACCACCACGTCAGCTGTGTCCTCCAGCGCGCACTTCAGGCTGGTGTAGTTCAGAGAGGTCCTCTCGGTCGGAGAGCAGGCTATGACTGTGCTGCCGTTGCGGGGCAGGTCCGGACCCTCGATCTTATGACCTAGAGATGACGGGCCATCCATAAATTACGTCACACGTAAAGGGGGGGGGTCGACGAAATGGTACATTGTGTGACAAGGGGGTGGGAGGGGTCCTACGTTTTGTGACGTCACATTTAAAAATCTAATTTTGCTAAGTATTAAAAGCGAAATTTGAATTTTTAACGAACATTTTTGAAAATTTCTCAAAAATTGTAAAAAAATATGTGACCTCACACAGGGAGGGGGGTTTAGATTCGACGACAAGGAAGTCGTCAAACAAGTTTCGTTCGTAAGAAATGTCGGAATCAATGAGAAACGTAGTAGGAACTACGCGAATTTCGTCCGAAATTTCGTTTTCGTTTGTAAAAGAGTATGCCCTCAGTAACGTAAACGTACGCCTTTATGACGACGATTTGCTACTGGGGAGTCGTGTACAGCTTTCTAGTCTAGATTTTTTTTTAAAATGTAACGTCACGACTTTTATCCCCATTCGGGGGTAGTCAGAGGCTTGAGTGGCCATACGCCACCACATTGTGGAGGTATTAACCAACTCAAAGCCCACGTTTCACCAGATAGTCAGAACCCAACGTGACAGGTGGTGAACCTTGTCGCCGTGTATACAGGAACTGACTATTACCTAATCCCGAGGGATAGGTAGGTTTCCTCACGATGTTTTCCCTCACCGTCAGCGAACTGTAAATTAAGATAATAATTGTAATTAGATTTATTTAATTATTATTTAAATACCTAATTCTGTTTTGTTTATTCACAATGTGTTGCCTGCCTGTTCACGTAGCGTTGCCGTTTGAAAATATATACAATTATTATTTTACTTTTGAAAAGAGTAACCATTGAGTTTCTTGCCGGCTCTTCTCAATGGAAGCAACATTACGAACCGGTGGTAACGCTGAAATATTTTTGCTAATATGACGATTTATAAATGCTAATACTAATAGATCCATAAATAAATAGGCCATCCATTACGTCACACGAATTTCATGATTTTTAGACCCTCCCTCTCCCTTGTCACAGCTGGTCACATTTGCGAGACTCCCCCCCCCCATGTGTGACGTCACATATTTTTAAAATTTTAAGAATTTTTCAAAAAAATTCGCTGAAAATTCAAATTTCGATTTTAATACTCAGATATATTAGATTTTTAAATGTGACGTCACAAAACTTAGGAACCCTCCCACCCCCTTGTCACACAATGTCACCTTTCATCGACCCCCTCCGCCCCCTTTACGTGTGACGTAATTAATGGATGGCCACTTACATGAATAAAACGATTTTGAGTTTGAGTTTGAGTTTGTAAAAAGTGTTACTTACGGTTGCAGAAGAAGTATTTGTTATCAGCAATGAACAGTTCCTTGTCCTCCGCGTTGAGACACGACTCGTACATGATGGGAGACGGCTCGATGCCGTCTTCGCACATGATGACCCCGGAGCCGTCAGGCTCCTTCGGCGGACGGTTGGTCGGGCAGCGGTATAGGAGGCCTGGGGAACGAATATTTAGGCGTGTCTACAACATGCACATGCCGCGCGAGGCTGCTCATCCATGCCTCGCGCAGTGTTGCCAACTCCTAAAATAAAAGAGCACTAAAATCAAGATGAAATAGCCCTAAATAGCCCTAATGCAATCATCAAAAGCCCCAAAAAAATCCCTAAATTGTGTACCTATTTAAGCGTATTGTTTAAATAATGAGTTTCCTGTTTTATTAATAAACTATAACTTAGTTTTAATGACTTTTCATTATAACTTATTATAACTAATAAAAGATTCAAATTATCGATAATCGTTAGTAAATCGTTAAGTCCCGACTTGGCGTTGTATTTGAGCTTTCGGAATACTCATACAAGTGCAACATTTTAATAATACACTGTACAAGGAGGACACCTCACATAGTACCATAGACGTTTTGCCTTTTTTTTACTTGATTTGGTCAATCAAATTAGTGGTGCAAGAAATATTATTTATGGCCCCAAAAAATTATGGTTCTAAAAATAGCCCTAAATTTTTCTTGACCCTAAAAAAGCCCAACATGCATGTTTTGGCCCTAAATTTAGGGCTAAAAGCCCTAAGTCGGCAACACTGGCCTCGCGTAACACGACGTTTGCCTCACTCGCATACTGAAGGAAATGGCGAGACAACTACACTCTAGACAGGGAAGGGTATACCCGAGCAATCAGTTTGCCACGTTTGACATCGTTCTGTCTCATGACTATGCCAAACTAGGCGAGGCAAATGACGGCGCTAAGGTGAGGCAGGACGCGCATTTGCCGCGCGCGAGGCAAGTCAAACTTCGTGAGGCAAATTGCCTCGCGCGGCATGTGAGACATCTGGACGTGGTTATGACGCTAAAACACTAACCCCCAAAATAGAGATTTTAGCCAGTTTACAAAAGGGTATACAAAGCATTACTAGTAACAAAAGTAATTTGTAATAAGTCCATTATAAGTTATAACTTTCTTTAAATTTGGGGTATAGCTACGATCTTCTTCTTATCTATGGTTAGTGGCCAACGTATTGTCAGAGTTGTTCACGCCGCTCGAAGGCCTCTGACAAGGCTTAACGACTGCTGCCTAGAAGATAACAACCGGGACCGACTTTTTACGTGCCCTCCGAGGTACGGAGACGCTCAGTTCAAATGCCACTAAATGGTCACCCATCTCTGACTGACCTTGCCAAGTGTTGCTTAACCTCCGATTTTTTACCGATCAGTGGTTGCAACTGGCTATGAGCGTCTCAAAGCTACGATAATAATATTCTTTATTCCATAATATAAAAGTACTTTGTGGTTTTTGTCCAATCAGAACATAACAAACCCAGCGTGCCTTATTAATGTAAGCCAACTTATGAACGGTCAGAAACTACCACAGATTCGGAGTCTCCTACCGGTTTGGGAATCTACCACGGCTTCGGAATCTACCACCGTTCGGAGTCTACCACCGCGGCACCGGTTCGGAGTCTACCACCGGCTCGGAATCTACCACCGGTTCGGAATCTACCACCGATTCGGAATCTACCATCGGTTCGGAGTCTCCTACCGGTTTGGGAATCTACCACGGCTTCGGAATCTACCACCGTTCGGAGTCTACCACCGCGGCACCGGTTCGGAGTCTACCACCGGCTCGGAATCTACCACCGGTTCGGAATCTACCACCGATTCGGAATCTACCATCGGTTCGGAGTCTACCACCGGTTTGGAATCTACCACCGGTTCGGAATCTACCAACGAGGTCCCGGTCTGTGTGTCACGGGGATCGCCCCCAGTCCATTGCACGGTACACATAGTACAAGCGTTGCTTAGTTTGGGACCATACAGTTGTTCTATTTACCTACCTATCCCTCGGGATTAGGTAATAGTCAGTTCCTGTATACACGGCGACAAGGTTCACCACCTGTCACGTTGGGTTCTGACTATCTGGTGAAACATGGGCTTTGAGTTGGTTAATACCTCCACAATGTGGTGTATGGCCACTCAAGCCTCTGACTACCCCCGGGGATAAAAGTCGTGACGTTACATTCATCTATTTACCTTTCCTGATAATAGCGGGTGGTTTGTTCCTGATCTCGGCGATAGTGACACCTTTCTCTCCGTTCTGTATGGCTGTCATGACCCGCTTGTACAGCGTCGTGCGCCGCTCTTGTTCAGCTATTATATACGGCAGCAGCTCCTCGGAGAGTACATCTACTTTCTTCTTAGCGTCGGCGTTCATCTGGAGTTCAAAAAACCGGCCAAGTGGTAGTCGGACTCGCACATAAACGGTTCCGTACCACCGTAGAATAAAAACGTCAAAAATATCAAGTTTCTTGTATGGGGACCCCCTTTATTTTTGAATTTTATTTTTAGTATTTGTTGTTGTAGCGGCAACAGAAATACACATTCTGTGACAATTTCAAGTCTCTACCTATTACGGTTCGTGAGATACAGCCCGCTGACAGACGGACAGCGTAGGCTTAGAATAGGGTCCCTTTGGCACCCTTTTGGGTACGGAAACCTAAAAATGGACCATTCTTCATCTCATTCTCCATGTGACCTCGGTGGCAAGATTTTTGCTTTATAAAATAGAGAAATCCAAAGAAGTTTTAAAAAATACAGCAGGCGGGAAAGGGGGTTGGGCTTCTGGCTCTCTCACTCATCGCTTGCAACGCTGTTGTCGCTATTCTACGCCGATCTTCTGTGAGAGGGAGTTACTACCTAAGCCAAGCCAGCCCATATATGAGCTGCAGTCAGACAAATCAATTATGCAAGCATAATTCCAGCCTGTAGGTGCTCGAATACATAACTCAATTATGCTCACAAAATTGATTAATCCATTTAAAAAACAACCACTGAGGTCACACGGTCACAAGGTCACACGGTGAAAGGTCAGACGAAGAATGACACAAATACACCATCACGCCTTAGTCCCCGAAGGAATTAACGAAAAGGTTTCATATCCTAAGACACACGTTTCCTCACGATGTTTACTTGTGCTATAAATTCTGATTAAGGGCTATACGGCACCAGTGGTAGCGCAACCAGTCGCTCCACCAACAGAATGTACAGAGCTGTATGGAGGGTATCGCCTGGTGTCCGCTTGGTAGCGCAACCAATTCGGTGTCGGCTACCGAATCACCCACTAGTGGCGCCAGCAGTGCCTCGTGCGATATCGCGCTAAATCTGTAGTACATCTTACCCTGTCTGCATCCTTGTTAAAATGAACTCCAGTGCCATCCTAAGAAAATGGAAATGAGTATGTTAAAGGCCATAACCATAGACGAACCATATAAAGGACTGGGTCTAAGCTACCAGGCCGCGTTGCTATTACATCGCACAGGGGGGCTAAGGCCGTCACAATAATGAATTGCGGCAATTCTGCTAAAGCAATTAATTTTTCCAACCCTCCAGCAGAATCCCCTAAATTTCCGTGAAACTGTAACGAATGGCGTAAAATGTGTCACTATTCTACAGAAATTTAGCGGAATTGCTAAGGATTCCTCAGAAAATCAGAAAAATGAATTGCAATGCAATTCATTAGCAATATTGCATAACGACCGCCTTAGGTCCGCAGCTCGGCCGGTGACGTCATCACAGTAGGCGTGGCTTAAGTCAGTGTGCTGTTGGCGTTCGTCCTGTGCAGACGTCTTGCCAACGTTCGCATCCCAAATATAATTCTATTCGACACTAGATGGCGACCCTCGGTACGTTTTTTATATGAACCTACACGTAGTGACATCTAGTGTGAAAAAGTTAAACTACGTACTAACATCGAAATAAAACGAACCCAGTAGTTATGCTATTTACCGGTAGATCGGGGGGCGGAGCTTGTAAATTGCCCTCCCAGTTTTTTATCCCCACCACCCGCGCCACCCCGCGCAAAATTTCCACGCGTTGTTTCATAGGGAAATCTAATAAGGGCACCTCTATCTTTAGTCTTTACTCTATGGCCATAACACACCGGGTAGCCATGGCGACGTCGCCAGCCACGCATCCAACTAAGGGCGAGACCCCACTAGCGCGTTGCGCTGCGTCGTCGCAACTGATCAAAGGGTGAACGAGCGAGAGACGAAGCGGGGGAAGGTGATGCGCCAGTACAAAATCTTGCGACGACGCAACGCAACGCGCTAATGGGGCCTCGCCCTAATTCGTATTGAAATGTATGACAGGTAACACACCTGGCGACGTCGCCAGTCCGACGCCAGCCATACATATCATTGGCTACGGTGGCTGGCGACGTCGCCATGGCCACCCGGTGTGTTATGGCCCTTATGGGATTCAAGCCTGAATCCCCCTCGCACTGAGGGGAGGCCCCTGCCCTGGAATGGGACGATTAAGGGGATACCTATTAAGTATGTTGAAGAATTCACTCGTTCACAAAAAACAAAACCTTATGTCCAAGCTTTATTTTTTTATAAGGCTGCGGTGGCAAAAATTCGTACGACCCGCCTGATGGTAAGCAGTTACTGTAGCCTATAGACGCTTGCAATACCCAAGGTACCTATTGCTCGCACATTTTCGACCTGAAAGGGAGTGGGATGGTGGAATGGAGGGAGGGAGAGGGGGGTGGGGGTGTTGGGCTTTTGGCTCTCATACTCATCGTACGAAACGCAGCTGTAATAGCTACTTTACGCCGATCTTCTGTGAGAGGGTGGTACTATCCAGGTCGAGCCAGCCCGTACATGAGCTGCAGTCAATTGGCTACAGCTTGGCTCTATCAAATGGTCTGTCCGTGGTTTGAGGTATTTATTAGCGTACTTACCACAGCCTGTCTCCTTGCAATGTTGGCTAGATATCGACCGCGTCGCGACGCGGGCAGCAATACGCTTCCCGATTGAACTTCATCACCTATCTGTTAAGAAGTTAAAAAAAAACAAATATACGTCACGACTTTTATCCTCATTCGGGGGTAGTCAGAGGCTTGAGTGGCCATACACCACTACATTGTGGAGGTATTAACCAACTCAAAGCCCACATTTCACCAGATAGTCAGAACCCAACGTGACAGGTGGTGAGCCTTGTCGCCGTGTATACAGGAACTGACTATTACCTAATCCCGAGGGATAGGTAGGTTTCCTCACGATGTTTTCCCTCACCGTCATTATAGTAGTATTTGAATTACTTGTAATTAAAATACGTAATTGAAATACAAATACGTATTTTGTATTTGTATTTTAATTACTACTTAAAAATGTAATTTGTAATTAGTATTTCAAACACCTGACGCTGATGTATTTTGTAGTTATACAGGAACTGACTATTACCTAATCCCGAGGGATAGGTAGGTTTCCTCACGATGTTTTCCCTCACCGTCATTATAGTAGTATTTGAATTACTTGTAATTAAAATACGTAATTGAAATACAAATACGTATTTTGTATTTGTATTTTAATTACTACTTAAAAATGTAATTTGTAATTAGTATTTCAAACACCTGACGCTGATGTATTTTGTAGTTATACAGGAACTGACTATTACCTAATCCCGAGGGATAGGTAGGAAGTTATAATAAACAAATATGTTTCATCATCATCATCTTGTCAGCCAAAAGACGTCCACTGTTCGACATAGGCCTCCCCCAAGGTTTTCGACAACGCCCGGTCCTGTGCAGCTTGCATCCAGTGGTTTCCCGCGACCTTCACTAGGTCGTCGGTCCACCTTGTGGGGGCTACTCACGCTGCGTGTTCCAGTACGTGGTCGCCTACCTTAAGATGCTTACCGCGCTTATTTTGGCGACATGAGTGCAAGGTAACTACCCGATATCCATTTAGTCACGCGGCAGCCAGCGTCCGCGGCCGCACGCGCTTGCGCTAATGATTATACAGGGTGTAACTGAAATCATGGGCATCCTTTTAAACGCAACACACGATTCAGGATATTTAGGGAATATTAATCAACAAATCAATTGATAAAAAATTATTGCCAGGGTAAGGTATAACAGTTAACTGGTTTGCTTATTTGCTTACTCGAGCAATATTTTTTTTATCAATAGATTTTTTTTATTATTTAGCAACATATTTTGAATCATCTGTAGAGATAGTTTTAAAGGATGCCCATGATTTCAAATTCACCCTGTATAGCTAATAACTCTACAATATACAGGGTTATTGGTAAAACACTGACAACCTTGCAGGACTGTATTACTGACATCAAAAACAACAACTTTTGTTCTATGACTTTTTACAAAACAAAAAAAAAATCAACAAAAAATCACTTTCTAAAATGTATGAACATTTTTTTTTCTCATCTAGAGGAAAGCCATGGTACGTGGTTGTATTCCACTTTGCCCTAAAGTACCTAAACGGACCACGGCTATTCTCTAGATGAGCATATTTTCTTGTTTCATATATTTCAGAGTGCGTTTTTTTGTTATTTTTTTTTTGTTTTGTAAAAAGTCATAGAACAAAAGTTGTTGTTTTGGATGTCAGTAATACGCCCCTGCAAGGTTGTTAATGTTTTTCCAATAACCCTGTATATTAATCTCTTTCTAATAACAGGTCTGGCGTAGTGGCTTGTATTCATTGATATGTAGGTATAATTTCATGTTCGTGTATGTCAGGTCTATTGTATAAAACATCATTGATAAAAGCGACGTTTGATTAATAATTGCTTCTTTACGTTGATCTTCTGTGACAAGGTGGTTCTACCCTCAACGGAGGGAAGTGGATAATCTTCTTCCAACTCCTATCCTTTCTTTTGATTAAATTCGTGCGGGTTCCAAGATAACTGAGCTGGTCCCCGGGACTCGTCGAGGGTCACACCTCGGCGTCATCGTTGGACACTGTCGATCCTGACTTACAGGAGTAACAGTGGTGGGAGTATATACCTATGCGAGTACGGAAATCCTACTAATATTATAAATACGAAAGTGTCTGTGAATGTTTGTTACCACGTATCTCCATAACTACTAAATCGATTTTAATGAAATTTGAAACGTAGATAGTGTAGGCTCTGGAATAAGGCAGGCTAATCTTACACATTAATGTCGATGCGGGCGATGCCGCGGGGCACAGCTAGTAATAATAAGTAGGTATTCTTACCGGTGGAAATCCACAGTAAATTAAATGAAAATGCCAATAATATATCAAAATAAATATCACTAAGTTGTACATAGTCCCCCGCCGTGTAACACACTAAATTCTATTCGAATATGAGAATCGATAAAAATAATTGGTTTCAATAAAATAATGAATCAATTAAGATTTTGAAGTTTTCCTAATTGGATCGGCAACTTTAATGCTTCTGCAGTCCTACTAGTTGAGGCGTAGAGTGCAGACGGCGACTAGGGCCGCAAGTCTGCTAATATTTAATTTGTCAACAACACACAACGGCCCAGAATTTACGGCTAAATTTAAATTTCCGGCCAAGAATTTAAATGCTAGCGGACTCCAGGCCCTGAGCCTCGAGTATAGATGTAAAGCCGGTTTAAAACCAATTAAACCAATCAGTTTGAAACGAAAAAAGCCGTTTAAAACCGAAATAAACCATTTTTTCCGATTTAAAACGGTTGGTGTTGATGACTATGTTTTTCTTAATTATAACTACATTTTTAGATTGGGATATGACGGAGTACCTATAAACTGTGTAAAGATATTTTAAACGTCGATTTTTTAAGTTATAGTCGAATTATAACCTCTAAAATCCGCTTGTACGTTAGGGCATGCATATTTATTCTGTGGTTAGGGGCAATCTATAAATTACGTCTCAAGTAAAGGGGGGGAGGGGTCGACGAAATGTGACATTGTGTGACAAGGTTGTGGGAGGAGTCCTAAATTTTGTGACGTCACATTTAAAAGTCTAATATATCTAAGTATGAAAACAGAAATTTAATTTTTTTGCGAAAAATTTTGCAAATTTCTGAAAATTGTAAAGAATATGTGACGTCACACAGGGAGTCTCGCAAATGCATGAACGTAATACCATTGAACGAGGACTGTGGACTACAAACTTTATTTTCCTTTCATTCATTCAAAAATAAACCTTATCTGACGGACTTAACGCCCACGATGCAGGCTTTATAAAAACCGGTCCCAGCCAGATACCTATAACTGCGCCTTCTTTCCCTTTCTAACAGTACAACCTTTCAACCCTTGTGTTGCCAGTTAATATTTATTCGATCACCTTAAACTTGGTACATTTTCATGTTAAGAATAATAAACAATAAAGTCGATTAATGAAATACCAATGGTAAAGTATAAGAATATCCTAAGATTAAAATTTCAAATATAAATAAATATCTGGAAATAAGTACTTACCTTCTTTAATAATTCGCTTGTAATTGTCAGTTCCGTGATGTCTATAGGAATCGTAGCAGAAATAAAATTAAAAACTTGAAACACAGAACGTCAATTTGCGTGACACACGACATTTTCAGCTAATTTTAAATCTAGAGGATTGTGCTGAATTTTCTCATAAAAATAGGTAGAATATGCGTAATGCAAGGGTGTAAAAGCGAATATTATCCGAATTAAGGATTATCTTAACATAGGTAAGTGGGTAACTATGTTTTCCACGTTAAGTACATTTTAGATGTTCGGGTGACATAAATTTCGCTAGTAAAAAGGACTATAATATAAATCTTATTATGTGTCTGTGTTAACTGAGGAATATCGTCCACGGGAACTGTTTGCAGCGATAAAGTCGCGCTTTTCGTTGCCGCACGACTACATCGCTACTTTTTGAAGTCGGTCGCATTTGCAACGCGCGACAGACCACACGCTGGTAAAACGCGACGCTCATGCCGCGTTGTCACGGCTCGCCGGGCTCGCACACGGCGTTCGCGTCGTTCACACGCTCGAGGAACGCGCACGTCTAGGGCCAGATTAACCCTTGTAGGGACACATGTAATTATGTGAGGCGAAGTATAAGGTAAACAAACAAAGTATAAAGAGTGTGAGGGTATGAAAGGCGAGAGAGTTACTACGCGCTGTCCCGACTGAACGGTTGTCGCCCGGGGGTTTACATAGTGGAAATAAATTTACGTTTTTAAATTGGATTTTGGGACTATTTATTTAACTACCATATAATTATTTGAGAACGGACAATAGCCATTGGTGTGAGTGAGTTTTGTGATAAATAAAATAACGACATACGAAGGACGTTAAACCCTTTCAGGCAATGTAATTCTCGGGGCCCCTTTCCTTTACCCTTTTGTTACTTTTTAATAGTACATTACTGCCACGGTCTGTAATGAGTGTGTTGCTGGGCGCGTTGTTGATGGCCGAAAGCGCGGCGCAGCGCAGCTCCAGGCCTCCACAGCGCGGTCAGCATTGCAACCCTTGATGGACAATATAAAATAAAGGCCGAGACCGATGGTTTGTCGATTGAAATTGTTTGCAATTGGGACGACTTTTGACTTTACACTTCCCGATTACTCCTAAGCAATAAAAAACAAAAAAACAATTTTGTCTTTTACAGATCCCAGGCGTGTAAATTGGTTACAACAAATACCTATTGGCTACAGAAAAATTACCCAAAATTCCGTCATATACAGCAAGCATTTTAAGCCGACAGATTATGTCCCTAATTTAACACAACGAGTTTTAAAGGAAAATGCCCTGCCCTCACTGTTCCTTTTCGTTAGCACAAAGGACAATGGGCAAAAATGGTCCAAATGTACACCACTTCCGAGACCTACGTCACTCGATAGACCACTATATACTGAGTAACTTTTGCAAAGGCAGTTCAACAAAATAGGCTGTCAGTAAAAAAAATATGAGTAGTTTAAAAAAATATTTTAATTTTTTTATTTCACACTTAGTGTTATGTCTTATACATTTTTTTCGAAAGGCAACAATATAAATACACATTCTAACATTAAATACAAATAAAATAACCTGTCAGAAAGCAAAAAATGCCGTAAAATATATTTTATTATTATTTTTGTTACCTGATGATAAGTGAATTAAAAAGTAAGGTACGCATAGAAGGTACCTGCTTATTTATTTTATAGAAGCGCTTGTTGTTCACTTTTCATCAGGTAACAAAAATAATAATAAAAACTTTCCACGGCATTTTTTGCTTTCTGACAGCTTATTTTATTTTTATTTAATGTTAGTAAGAGTATTTATATTGTTGCCTTTCGAAAAAAATTTATAAACATAATACTAATGGTGAAATCATATTATTTTTTTGAACTACCCGTATTTTTTTACTTACAGCTTATTTTGTTGAACTGTCTTTGTAAAAGTTACTCAGTATTTAGTGGTCTATCGGGTTACGTAGGTCTCGTCAGTGGTGGATATTTGGACCAAGTCCCATACAGTTTTGCCTATTGTCCTTTAATTTTGTCTTATGGTCTAATTAGTTAGATATTCTTAGGGTACCGTACCTAATAAGGAAAAAAACTAAACCCTAATATGATAACTTTGTTGTTCGTCTGTCTGTCTCTATGTCCGTCTGTCACAACTTGCACAGCCCAAATCAAACATAACATGTTAACAGTAGTAGGTACCTTTTATAGCATAGAAAAAGAGTAAGTATAGGAAAGATAAGTATAGGAAAAAACCATAGATATGGAGAGCCTAGAAAACGTCCAAGCGTGTGAAGTGTCATGTTACTTTATATTACAAAGTGGCAAAATCTACGATCTTAAATACTATTTTGTATCTCCATTTGGGTTGCCACGATACAGACAGGCACTCGCGTAGTTTGGCCACCGCAGACTAATTTATTGTACCTACTCATGTTTTTATGAAAATAAACATCCTTTTGCCTTATTTTCTTATTATTTTCCTATCATAACAATCTTGGAACAATATAACGTTTTCACCAGATAGCCATGGGGACGTTCTCCAAATGTCAAAATATTATGGTCACTCTTGTTGGCAAAGGAAACAACGTTCAGTGTGGTATATCGCTGTCGGCTTCACTTTTGCTGGCAAGTCATCATTCCAGGTGTTAGAGACTTAAAACTTCCTTGCGCAAATGTGACCAGCTGTGACAAGGGGGGGAGGGGTCTAAAAATCATTAATTTCGTGTGACGTAATTAATGGATGGCCCTTTACTTCTATGTTACTGGTATCGTTTATTATTATGTTACTCTTCGCGTTGCGTCTGCGTTACTGTAACATACGGCCTCGCGAGTTTTAAACCGGTTTAAATGGGATATTTGGGGTTTAAAACGGCAAAATTTTATTTTAAACGTTTTAAATCGGTTTTTTTACATCTATAGCCACGAGTCTCTTAACAATTGTCCATTGTAAAAACACTGGTATTTAATTATCTTCATGAATTCTTTATTGTAAATCGCAAATTCTTCGCGGTCGGCATATTGTCGGTAAGGGAACAGGTAGACATGTAACCGCCAAGAATGTACGATTTATAATGAAGAATTCACGAACATTATATTAGATACCAGTGGTTTCGCAATGAACAATTGTTATGAGACTCGATGCCCGGGGCCCCAAGTCTATTAATATTTAATTTGTCAGCCATTTTCGCAGTACTATGGCCGACCGCCAGGAATTTTACAATGAAGAATCTACGAAGATGTTATTAGAGATCAGTAGTTTTGCAATGGTTAAATGCTAGCGAACTAGGGGCCTTGTTCGGCATGCCTTTGGCAAAACATCTATAGGCTACGATAACTGATTAACATCATCCGGGCCGTCCGTTCACCGCTTTATTTATATTTAAAAAATTACCAACATTCGAGATATGCCTCCAAAATAAAACAAAATATTCATTTAATCGTTTATTACTTTCCGTTATATACTTATATAATATAATTACAAAAGGTATCACTTAAATCTAAATTACACACGATTATATTTGACAGTGGACGTCGTTTTGGCTGAAATGATGATGATGATGATATATTTGACAGCTGTCATGCCAAACTTTTTTTTTTCTTCGTTTTGGCGTCGCTTTTCGCATATGCCAGTGTCAAGTAAAATATAATATTACAATTTGTTTGCTGCGTCAAGCACAGGGACACCTTTGGCTAGGCCTAAAATACCCCCCCAAACCCTATCAGTAAAGTGGCGGATACTTTACTGACAAATTACTAGACTTTTTGGAGGAACCCGAAAATTATGTTTTACCACTTTTGTTCCATTTGCCCACACTCACGCACATTTATGAACATATAATGGTTAATATTCCACCAACATTACACATTATAATACACGGAAACACAAGTTATGGAAATTAAAACAAAAATGACAACATCACTTTTCCACTTCCCGCCAAAAAGCCATCCATGCCAAACTTGACGCTTGACGTTTATCGCGACTTCAACGAACTGAATCAATCATGCGGGTTGATGATGATGATGATGATGTTGTTAGTATCACCGAGCCTTGCGCTCGCGCAGGTGTCTGAGCGCGCATCGCGCGGCAGTTCCCTTGGAAATGCGGTAGTTAATTATTGCCCAACTCTGATTGATGGCAGATCGTCGGTCGAAGTTGAATCAATCATGATGATGATGATGATGTTGTTGGTATCACCGGTAGATCGATGATCTATTGATAGACAGTCAATGATCGATTGCCGGTGAATGTTGAATCAATCATGCAGGTTGATGATGATGATGTTGTTAGTATCACCGAGCCTTGCGCTCGCGCAGGTGTCTGAGCGCGCATCGCGCGGCGGTGCCCTTGGCGATGCGGTAGTTCCTGCCGACGCCCTTGAACGCGCCGCGGCCGAACACTTCCACGCACACGCGCACGCGCCGCCCATCCGCCAGACGCTCCGGCTTGCTGCACACGGTAGAAACAAGCTTAGATTTATGCAGGGATAGATACGAATAAATAAATAAAATGATTAAATAGTATAAGAGCCTCATAGCTGATCGATCGTAGAGTGTTTAAACTATCGATTCACCCTCACCCAAAGGTGGCTAAACTAACCCTCATTCAAACTTGGCTGTACTCACCTTCACTCAAACTTGACTGAATCACCCTCACACGAACTTGGCTGATCTCACCCTTTCTCAAACTTGCCTGAACTCACGATCACCCAAACTTGGCTGTAATCACCCTCACTCAAACATGTCTGAACTCACCCTTACTCAATCTTGGCTGAACTCACCCTCACTCAAACTTGTTGGTACTCGCCATCACTCAAACTTGGCTGAACTCACCCTTACTCAAACTTGACTGAACTCATCCTCACTCAAACTTGTCTGTACTCACCCACACTCAAACTTGGCTGAACTCACCCTCACTCAAAGTTGTCTGTACTCACGCTCACTCAAAGTTGTCTGTACTCACACTCACTCAAACTTGTCTGTACTCACCCTCACTCAAACTTGTCTGTAATCACACTCACTCAAACTAGACGTTACTCACCATCACTCAAACTTGGCTGTACTCACCATCACTCAAACTTGGCTGTACTCACCATCACTCAAACTTGGCTGTACTCACCTTCACTCAAACTTGTCTGAACTCACCCTCACTCAAACTTGGCCGAACCCACCCTCACCGAAACTTGGCTGTACTCACCCTCACCCAAACTTGGTCGAACTCACCGTCACTTGTCTGTACTCACCCGAACTTGGCGGTGTCGGGCTCCGCCTCGAGCAGCTCCCGCACGGGCGACTTGGGCGCGGCGGCGCTGAACGCCTCCAGCTCGGCGCCCATCAGCGTCACGTACGACCGCCACACCGCGTCCAGGGACATGCCTGCAACACAACACAACATACGGAATTCCGTTTCGGAATATCGAATCGGGATTCCGAACGCAGTAAATCCATCCAAATGTTCGGACGTATCACTTACGTACGGTATTTTTCCGTTCGAAATCTTTCCGTTTCGGAATTCCGAATGGTAGCCTGTGCGTCCGGAATTATTCTGAACGGAAATAAAAGTATGTGAGTGATAAGATTACGGAATCCCGATTCGATATTGCGAAACGTAATTCCGCATGTATGTGGCGGCCCTAACACATTTTATATTGTGTGCGGCCGGCACGAGTGACGTCACACGGCCGGATCGGCTTGAAGTCGCGTTGTGCCCGCGCCGCCATTCACTACAAAGCGCGCGTGGTCCAAGTGACGTCACAACAACCGCGCGCGAACTTCGCTAGTAATATGGTCATAACTTCGTCATTTTTTGTCGTAGAACAACAATCTTTGCACTGTATGTTATGGATTTCTTAACTCTATAAATCTGCATTCTCAACTTAATTCGTTATGGATCCTCATTTTATTTATTTGTAGTGCGTAGGAAAGGCAGTTTTTTTATAGGACTGCGGTGGCAAAAAAAGCGTCCGGCCCGCCTGATGTTAAGCAGTTACCGTAGCCTATAGATGCTTGCAATACCAAAGGCATTGACCATTGGCGACATGAAAGGGAGTGGAATGGAGGGAGGGGTAGGGGGTTGGGCTTTCGACTCTCTCACTCATCGTAAGAAACGCAGCTGTAATAGCTGTTTTACGCCTTCTGTGAGAGGGTGGTAGTACCCCGGTCGAGCCCGTATATGAGCTGCAGTCAATTGTCTTTCTCACCGGAGTCGAGGAATATGGCGCCGGCCACGGACTCGAACAGGTCTCCGAGCGCCTTCGGCACCTCGACGTCCTCGGCTTGCTCCATCTCGTCCTCTTGGATCAAGTAGTGCTGACAAACAATGAGAATCAATACTAGGTCAACAAATCAACTCATAACCAACACTATAGTTAACACTAAGCTTTCTTATCAATATAGTTTTGAAATCATCGAAATCGATCCATCCGTTGCGATTTTTCAAAACATTTTATGTAATGTGCGGCCGGCACGTGTGTCGTCACACGGGGACGTCGGATTGAAAGCGCTGTACCTGAGCCGCCGTTCATTAGAAAGCGCGCGTGGCTCAAATGACGTCACAACAACTGCGCGCGAACTTCGTTAGTAACTTGGCTCATGCTTCGTCAATTTTTGTCGTAGACCAAAAATGTTTGCACTGTATGTTATGGATTTCTTAGCTCTATAAATCTGCGTTCTCAACTAAATTCGTTACGGATCTCGATTATAAAGGGTGGACTTTCGAGACGGGACAGTAGTAAGGGCAGGTACGTCAACCGTTGTAGTTACAGGAAAACGTTCCTAGGAGACCATCCATAACTTTTTGAGATATTCTGAACTGCATTCACACATTATGGAAAAAGTGTACAGTCAGCGAAAAAAATGCTAAAATACCAAAATATTTTTTATTATTCCCATCGATCCCATTTCATGTAGGGATCAAAAGACTATCGAACCATTTAAGGTTTCAGTACTAGAAATGACAGAAATCGCCAAAAACTTTTCTCATACATTTGGTACTGAAAACCGATGAAACACCTCGAAATATTTTTTGTTGCCTCTGCCAAACTCTGGGCCATGATGTGTACATACCTCTTCACTGATGGAATGTCCATTTTCTTCTTGTATCTTGACATACTTGGTCAGTACCTCGTTGAGGCCCGGGGACATATGTCTGAAGTACCTGAACACAAGAAAATACGGTCACGTAAAAAGTCGGTCCCGGTTGTTGTCATCTAGCAGAGTTGGGCAAAATTTAATTGCGATTAATTAATTGCAAATTGCAGGTGATGTCACAATTAACAATAAATTGTGATTTGTTCGCGATTGTCAACAAATCAAAATTAATTGTTAATTGTGACACCACATGCAATTTGCAATTAATTAATTGCAATGAATTTTTTCCCAACTCTGTCATCTAGGCAGCAATTGTTGAGCTTTGTCAGAGGTCTTCGGGCGGCTTGAACAACTTTGACATTAGGAGTCTCTTCTTATCATCTCTTAACAATTATTGTCCATTACGAAACCAATGGACTCTAGTATTATGGTGTCGGTCGGTGTCGGTGTCGGTGTCAGTGTCAGTGTCGTTGTCGGTGTCGGTGTCAGTGTCGGTGTCGGTGTCGGTGTCGGTGTCAGTGTCGTTGTCGGTGTCGGTGTCGGTGTCGGTGTCAGTTTCGGTGTCGGTGTCGGTGTCAGTGTCGTTGTCGGTGTCGGTGTCAGTGTCGGTGTCGGTGTCGGTGTCAGTGTCGTTGTCGGTGTCGGTGTCGGTGTCGGTGTCAGTGTCGTTGTCGGTGTCGGCGTCGGTGTCAGTGTCGTTGTCGGTGTCAGTGTCAGTGTCGGTGTAGGTGTCAGTGTCGGTGTAGGTGTCGGTGTCGGTGTGTAGTACTGACTTGTGGAAGCCGTGCCTGGCGGCGAGCGTCGCGAATATGGTGTTGTTGACGAGCGCCGAGCGCAGGTCGGTGAGCGCGCCGGGCGAGTGACGCCGCGGGTCTTCGTAAAGGTGCCGCGTGATCAGGTAGTCTGCGACATGTATCATCATCATCATCATAGTATTAATACGTGAAGCAAATCCGTTCGGTACCTGTATTTCGAAGATGCGTGGTATGAAATTTGGCATAGTAAAAGTATATTTTCATAAAAAGTGCATTATAAGTGCACCAAATTAATAAAAGAAAACGTTACACTACATACAATTTCACTCAAGGGAGGTCGTTGGTTTGACGTTTCACATATTCACATATACACACATATATATTAGCATAGACTTTTACATATTTTTGGCACTGTCACTTTGTATTTTTTTTTAAAGGCCAGTACTTTTTCAAACATTATGAACGGTTTTAGTCTTTGGAGGAGGGACGATTTGTGATTGATGTATGGAAGAGGTTTTAAATCAAAGGTTAGTCTTTGACAATAGAACCTTACTAACGTTTCAACCTCCAATTTAAATGAATAATGGTCGAATTTCGACCACTCGGCGGTCAGTAGTACAGGATAAAATTTTAATTTGTATACTGGGCAAAATTTTAATTTGTATACAGGGCTAAATTTTAATTTGTATACAGGGCTAAATTTTAATTTGTATACAGGTCTAAATTTTAATTTGTATACAGGGCTAAATTTTAATTTGTATACACGGCCAAATTTTAATTTGTATACCGGACTAAATTTTAATTTGTATACAGGGCTAAATTTTAATTTGTATACAGGGATAAATTTTAATTTATATACAGGGCTAAATTTTAATTTGTATACAGGGCTAAATTTTAATTTCTATACACAGCTAAATTTTAATTTGTAAACAGATTCATTTTTAATTTTTATACAGGAAACATTTTAACATGTATACAGGATAAATTTTTAACCGCAATTTTTTTGTGAAATGTTCACGAATGGGTAAAATGTGGGACTATTTTACAGAAAAATTGCTAAGAAAAAATCAACTAGAAAATCTGAAAAATCTATTACGTATCCAGGGCCCTAAGTCGCTCAGCCATTGCCATTGAGCTGCTTATTGGTCGGTCGGAATCAACTGACCAATCAGAGGGTCGCTTCATCCCAGGGCCCTCTCGGCCCAGTTGGTGTGTACATTGTCAACTGACCCAGTATAGCGTCTCCGAGGAACTCGAGCCGCTGGTAGCAGTCGGTGAGTCGGTTGCTATGGTGGGAGGCGTGCGTCATCGCCTGCAGCAACAACGACCGGTCCCTAAACCGGTACTGTAACGTCCGCTCCAGTGCGTCGTAACCTTAACACAAACCACACCTTTAGTTACAGAGGGCCTAGTCTTTTAGAAACGAAAACGATAGTTCGGACGAAATTCGCGTATTTCCTACTATGTTTGACGTCTTCGTCGTCGTCGAATCTAAACGTCAAACAATTTTCGTTCGTAAGAAATGTCGGAATCAATGAGAAGAATGAGAGGTTTCGTTTTCGTTTGTAAAAGAGTAGGCCCCCCGCCTTTTTATACAGAGTGAATTGTTCAAGTGTGCGTGGATGGTCAAATCCGAACCTATGAGGAATAGCGAAAAGTACTCAAAGGAGTCTCGGGGCCGATTTTGAAAATTTAAGTAAAATATTATTATAAAATATTTTATTCATTTTACTTAAAATAAACCTAATTTAATTAATTTTAATCTTATTTGATTACGTTGCAAAAAAAAATATCGATATAAACTACCTGCTACATGATGCCACATCACTAGAAAAATATCATCCCGACCTGTCGCCTACTATACCTGACAGCATCTGTTCGAGCTCCCCCTCGGGGTCTTCAATGTATCTCAGCAGGGGGGAGGGGGGCGCCTTCAGCTCGCCGAATATAGGCTGCAACAAATACAAATAAGTTCAAAAACTAAAACTCGACTGCTGAAAAATTCAAAAATCACGCTCTAAAAAGTATGAAGCAAGAAAATATTGTCACCTAGAACAAACTTTTTTGTCTAATAGACCCCTTTCCATATTTTTCGGTTTAGCCAGTACTGTCTCCCCCTCCCCCTCCCCCCACTGACCTGCATCCACCTGCCCCGGTCGTCCCGGTACGGTCGCAGCGACCCCACCTGGCGGCCGCGCCACGACCAGTCCGGCTCGGGCAGCGGCTCGCGTCGTCGCGCGCTCCACGACGATGACGAGCAGTCGGACGATGAAGAAGAACTCCGCTGGCGGCGAGGAGACGCCGGGGATGACGGCTTCTGGCGAATACGAGGGGGTGAGGAAACCGGTCAATGACTCTGTGACATCGTCCAGTAACTGTGCGACCGTGGCTAATTACTGCAACGGCGGCCAGTGACTGTGCGACCGTGGTCAATAACTGCAACGGCGGCCAGTGACTGTGTTACACCGTCCAGTAACTGTGCGACCGTGGCTAATAACTGCAACGGCGGCCAGTCACTGTGTGATACCGTCCAGTAACTGTGCGACCGTGGCTAATAACTGCAACGGCGGCCAGTAACTGTGTGACACCGTCCAGTAACTGTGCGACCGGGGCCAGTAACTGCAACGGGGGCCAGTGACGGCGTGACATCGTCCAGTAACTGTGCGACCGTGGCCAGTAACTGCAACGGCGGCCAGTGACTGTGACGGCGGCTAGTAACTGAATGATGGGGCCAGTGACGGTGCGACGTTGGAGTTTGTGGCGGGAAGTGGAAAAGTGATGTTGTCATTTTTGATTTTATTTCCAAAACTTGTGTTTTCTTATATTATAATGTGTGTAATGTTGGTGGAATATTAACCATTATTTGTTTATAAGTATGCGTGAGTGTGGACAATTGGAACAAAAGTGGTGTAACATGATTTTCGGGTTCCCTCAAGAAGTCTGGTAATTTGAAAGTAAAGTATCCTTTACTGATAAGTTTTGGCGGGAGATTTTAGGCGTAGCCAAAGATCTTCCAATGCTTGACGCAGCTAAAAAAATGAAATATATATTTTACTTGACACTGTCTATATGCGAAAAGCAACGCCATAACGAAAAGAAATAACTGGGCGACGCCGACCAGTAGCCCGATTCACGTAACCAAAACCGTAACGATGTCTCAGCGATATAGTCGTTGATAGCCTTTTTGTATTAGGAAAAAGCTATCAACGACTATATCGCTGAGACATCGTTACGGTTTTGGTTACGTGAATCGGGCTACAGTTATTGTGTCACCGTTCAGTAACTGTACGACACCGGCTAGCAACTGAGCGACTTCGGCTAGTAACTGTTCCACCGTCTAGTGACTGTGCCACCGTCCAGTAACTGTGCCACCGTCTAGTAACTGCACAACTCCATCCAGTGACTGTGCCACCGCCCAGTAACTGTAACGCCGGTTAGTAACTGCGCAACTCCGTCCAGTAACTGTGCCACCGTCCAATAACTGCGCATCTACTACTATTACCTGCGTGTCATCGCAGCGGGTGGCAGCGGCTACGTAGGGGTGCCCGTCGGGCAGCGGCACTCGGTGGCAGGGCAGCACGCGAATTCCGAGCCACGCCATGAACAGTAACGCGCCGCGCGGACCGCACTCTAGTAAGTACGCGCCTATAAGCGCTTCCACGCAATCCGCTATCGATTTGTCTGAGGGAACGAGATACCATCACGCCTGCATTCCCCGAAAGGGTGTGTAGGAGTACATACATTATTTTGACAGACCGTATTTATTTTACTAAATGCATATGAAAGTAGTTACCTATAACAATAGACAAAAAAAACGTTCATTAAAATTAATGTCATTTTTAATTTAAGTACCTACAATTTTTTATTTTATTTTTTATTTTATCTGTCTGGATAATTCCTGATAATCTCCGAAACGGCTGGACCGATTTTGACAGACTTTTATTGGCAGATAGCTGATGATATAAGGAGTAACTTAGGCTACTTTTATTTTAGCAAAATAAATACGAGTTCCGCGCAAAAAATATTAAAACCCATTAAATTCCAAGCGCACCTAGTCGCGGGTAATCTTAAAAAAAATGCATTCGAAGTCGCGGGCAGAGCTAGTTCTTGCATATAAGGGCTATATCGCACGAGGGCACCAGTGGTAGCGCAACCAGTCGCTCCACCAACACCAATAAAATGTATAGAGCTGTATGGAGGATATCGCACCTGGTGTCCGCTTGGTAACGCAACCAATTCGGTGTCGGCTACCGAATCACCCACTGGTGGCGCCACCATGGTTGCGCGACAGAGATAAGTTCCCAAAAAACCTCTCTCTCGCACGCTTAGCCAAATAACATACCTGGTATACTGTGCTGGGTTATCAAATTGTATGGTATGAAGCATCCGGTCGCGTCTTGGGGTGCATCCGGGTTCGGAGTGTCCACCTAGCAAATAGTCCAATTTAATCATAATTCATTTATTTTAATTAAAGGCCTACAAATCACTTAGTTACTCTTTTCTGGTAACTTGAAATAATTATCCCAATAAGGCCCGCCACATGCATACGGAATTTTCCGTACGGAATTCCGTTTCGAAATATCGAATCGGGGATTCCGAGCGCAGTAAATCCATCCAAATGTATGGGCGTACTGCGACTGTAGCCTAGGGGCGAACACGTTGGGCTAGCAATCAGAAGGTCCCAGGTTCGATCCCCGGTGGGGCATGCACCAATGGATGAATTTTCATCTATGTGCATAATTTACAGTTCGCTTACGGTGAGGGAAAACATCGTGAGGAAACCTACCTATCCCTCGGGATTAGGTAATAGTCAGTTCCTGTATACACGGCGAAAAGGTTCACCACCTGTCACGTTGGGTTCTGACTATCTGGTGAAACGTGCGCTTTGAGTTGGTTAATACCTCCACAATGTGGTGGTGTATGGCCACTCAAGCCTCTGACTACCCCCGAGTGGGGATAAAAGTCGTGACGTTACATTTATTTATTTATATGTATGGGCGTATCGCGTTCGGAAACCCCGATTCGATATTTCGAATTATCGGCCGTACGCTTTTTTGCCACCGCAGTCCTATAAAAAAAAAAACAAAATCTGATGGGGTGAAAAAGTGAAACTTCCAGATGCTCCCATTTCTTAGACCAACGATCAAATTAGCAAAATTGTCATTTTTGACACTTCTTAGCTAGTAATGAATCCCCCTTATCTTAATCTGACGAGTTCGAGTATTTTAAGACGGTCAATTATTTTTTTGTTCCCCTGAGCGTACCCACCAATATTAAGGGCTCATACTGGTTGGAGGTTCTTATCAATATGTAAGCTATCTCCCTTATCTTAATCTGACGCGCTCGAGTAAATCCAGAAAATCCTTCTACGGCTCCCCATCTAAAAGTTCGGTGTACAACCGACGCCAGTTGTCAACTGAGATAAGTAATAGCCCTGCTGATCAGAGACCCTAAGTTCACAAACCCCTCTGTTCAGACTACCATGTTAACAGATCCCCTTTCACAGACTCCCCTGTTCCCAGGCCCCTCTATCCAGTAGTGTGTGTGTGTGTGTGTGTGTGTGTGTGTGCGTGTGTGTGTGCGTGTGCGTGTGTGCGTGTGTGTGTGCGTGTGCGTGTGTGCGTGTGTGTGTGTGTGTACTCGCGTGTGCATGTGTGTGTACTCACGTGCGCGTGGTGGTGCGTGTGCGGCGGGCGGTGGCAGGGCGGCAGCCAGTTGTCGTGCGGCTCGAACTTGGACGCGATCATGCGCGCGCCGAGCCGCCGCCCGCGACCCAGACGGTACAGGTTCAGGTTCGACACCTGGCCGGGACAACCACAACCACCATTACCACAATACAGCTGATGACGAACTAGGAGTTTAGCCCCCTTATGCATATAGATTTTAGCCAGTTTAAAATGGTTTCGAAAAGCATTTTTAGGAACAATAGTACATTGTTATCCGAGGGGCAAAGTAACTTATTAATTGGTCCCGAGACGGTACGCTCGGGCGCTAATAGTTCGAGGGACCAATAATAAGTTACTTTAACCCGAGGTAAACACTATGATTTTCATCACGAATACAAGGAAAGTAAAAATAAAAACATAAATTAAGTAGCTAATTAAAAAATGAGTGAGCTATACTTCTACAACTCGAAAAAATAAATGAAGATCGCATCGCCGCTTACCCGTCATTTTGTTTTTTTTAGTGGTTGTAAGAAGGTTGGAACTATTACATTCTCTTGGTTCTCTTCGAACATGGTTCAATAAAAATGTGAAAATAGAACTCGTATTTTTTATAATTTGACATAATTGTTGACAGAACGGGCACAACCGTATTGGATATACGATTGTACCTGTTCTGTCAACGAATTTGCCCGACCTAAAAAGTATCACCTTCTGTCGGCTCTTCAGGCACCTTTCGACCTACTTTCCGCGTATGAGTGATGAAAATGTGATTTGTGATTCCACTGCAAGTCGATCATAACTTTCTATGAATAAGGGGGTAGGACGAAACTAAACTAAACTAAACTAATCACACTAAAGATACAACCGACCAGAGTCAGGTCGGTA
The DNA here is from genome assembly GCA_947859195.1 of Drymonia ruficornis. Lineage (NCBI taxonomy): Eukaryota > Metazoa > Arthropoda > Insecta > Lepidoptera > Notodontidae > Drymonia > Drymonia ruficornis. The sequence continues at coordinate 11,987,863 of OX401917.1, forward strand.
ACAATAGCAAAACGCTAGTGGCAGTTGAATGGCTAAGCGACTCGGCGCCCTATCCGTGTGCTTAGTTCGGAAATAAAGGATATAAAAAACTTTAAGACCTAACTTGGCAAATATCTAGGGTAAATAGAGACCAAACATGACATATATCTGCGGTTAACGGCGACCAAACTTGGAGACGAAACTTGGCAAATGTCTGGGGTAAATGGAGACTAAACTTGGCAAATATGTAGGGTAATTCGACACCAAATTTTACAAATATAAAGGGTAAAGTGAGACCAAACTTGGCATATATCTGCGGTAAACGGCGACCAAACTTGGAGACGAACCTTGGCAAATGTCCAAGGTAAATTGAGACAAAACTTGGCAAATATGTAGGGTAATTCGACACCAAATTTTGCAAATATAAAGGGTAAAGTGAGACCAAACTTGGCATATATCTTCGGTAAACGGCGACCAAACTTGGAGACGAAACTTGGCAAATGTCTAAGGTAAATTGAGACAAAACTTGGCAAATATGTAGGGTAATTCGACACCAAATTTTGCAAATATAAAGGGTAAAGTGAGACCAAACTTGGCATATATCTTCGGTAAACGGCGACCAAACTTGGAGACGAACCTTGACAAATGTCCAAGGTAAATTGAGACCAAACTTGGCAAATATGTAGGGTAATTCGACACCAAATTTTGCAAATATAAAGGGTAAATTGAGACTAAACTTGGCAAATATGTAGGGAGGATTGAGACTGGGCAAATATGAAGGGTAATTCGCCACCAAATTTTGTAAATGTAGAGGGTAAAGTGAGACCAAACTTGGCAAATATCTGGGGTAAACTAAAACTAGGGGTGAAGTAAAGGGTACGCGGAGGGGTAATACCTGCTTGCTGCGCATATGGCTTAGCTTGCCCTCGTGCACGGTGGGGTGTGCGCAGTACAGGTACGCGGTGATCGCGAACTTAAGGAAGCTGTCGCCGATCGTTTCTAGCCGCTCCAGGTTGATACCGTCGTTCGCGTTCGACATCGTAAGGGCCTGTGGTATTAAAAAAAATATGAATAGTCATTAATTTAGACCTCCACTTTCGAATTGTATTTTTTTTTTCTCTAATCAAAACCAACACTATAGTGTTATAATAAACTTTCATATAAATATAATTTAGAAATGATCGATATCGGTCCATCCGTTGCAATTTTGTAACACATTTTATATGATGTGCGACCGGCACGTGTGACGTCACACGGTCCCATAGGCTTGAAGGCGCGCTGTGCCCGCGCCGCCATTCACTACAAAGTGCGCGAACCTCGCTAGTAATTTCGTTATAATTTCGTGAAATTTGGTAGTAGATCGACATTTTTTGCACTGTATGTTATGGATTTCTTAGCTCTATAAATCTGCGTTCTCAACTAAATTCGTTACGGATTCCCATTGACTCCAGCTGGGTTCTACCACCAATACTGACGGGCCCGTTGGCGTGGTTGGTTAGATTCCGCCTATCACACCGCAGGTCGTAGGTTGGATTCGACATGCATTTGTGTGCATGAACATGTCTGCATGTCCCGAGTCTGGGTGTAATTATGTATATTAAGTATGTATTTACGAACAAAAAGTAGTATATGTAGTAATATCAGTTATCTGGTTTTCATAGTACAAGCTCTGCTTATTTTGGGATCAGGTAGCCGTGTGTAAAAAGGATGTCCCAGGATATTTATTATTATTTAATAAAAGTATACCGATGTGACGGTGAGGGAAAACATCGTGAGGAAACCTACCTATCCCTCGGGATTAGGTAATAGTCAGTTCCTGTATACACGGCGACAAGGTTCACCACCTGTCACGTTGGGTTCTGACTATCTGGTGAAACGTGGGCTTTGAGTTGGATAATACCTCCACAATATGGTGGTGTGGCCACTCAAGCATCAGACTACCCCCGAATGGGGATAAAAAAGTCGTGACGTTACATTTATTTTATTCATTTTTATTTTTTTAAAGTATACCTCACCTGCAAAATAACACTAGGGCTCGGCCCCGGGTGCCCCTCCAACTTCGGCTGGTAATCAAAATCGAACTCCTTCTTCTCTTCCTTCCCTTTCCTCTGCTCATAGTACGGCACGAACTCCCTCTCCCCTTCCGCTTCCTCATATTTCTGCCGCTCATCGAACCCAACATTCACCAACTTCTCATTGACGTAATCCGGAGAATCTACATCTATGTCGACCATAGAGAAACAATTCATCTTTTTTATTACTTCACTAGGCAGAGATTCTTTTAGTTTTTTTAATAAAACTCTTTTGTTCTGTTCAATACTTTCAATATTAATTTGTCCGTTTTGTATTTTTAATTTCTCGGTTGTGTACGGGAATATTTGGGCGATGGTCTGGTCTGTGGCGGTCTGGTGGTCTGGTCTGGTCTGGTTTTTGGTCGGGGGTAGTATTTGGGTGATTTTTTGGTTTTGGGTGATGAGGTGTCCCTTGGCGATGATGTCTTCCTTGTGTTTTGTTACGGAATCTCGAAACTTTTGTATGTACTGAAACCAAAAGACATTATAATATTTATTTTTTGTAACATCCAAGTCAATTTGTCATCCAATTTGGACCATCCGGCATATAAAATGGGTTTAAATTTGGACCAACATCTAAATTTCACCCAATTATAACCATTTGTAAAGTCATTAAGACTATTCGTTACGTACCAATGACGATTTATATATTATACACATGATACCACAGAGTAAAGCCTAAAGACAGAGGTGCCCTTATTAGATATATGTATGAAAAAAACGTGGTCATTGTTTTTTCATTTTCATTGTTCTATCTACCGGTAAATAGTTGAACTACTCGCTTCGTTTTATGTCGATGTTAGTACTAGGCCGACCACTCGGCCGACTTGCTTAGGGCCAGTCCCCTTAGTAATTGGTCCATGCATGATACACACGCACTTTCGCTAGTTATTTGTTCATAACTTCGTAATTTTTTGTCGTAGAACAACAATGTTTGCACTGTATGTTATGGATTTCTTAGCTCTATAAATCTGCATTCTCAACTAAATTCGTTACGGATCCTCATTACTACTTATAGAATATATTAGGCAGTGTGACCGTTTTTGGTATATTCAGTGCCAAATTAGTATAATTTTGTCTCCACAAAATGAAGATTTAAGGACTCTACCCACTACAACGTATCATACCATGACCGTGCTATGAACGTATCAGACACGACAAGCAACACGATACGCTCTACTATGCCCACTAGAGCGTATCAATTACGTATCAAAGTCGTATGTATCGGCTTTAATGTCATGCACAGAGCGTATCGCCACCGGCAAAATATTCTCGCCGACAATACTTGCCGCTCCGTGCATGGCACGCTACGGTGCTGGTCGGTAACGGAACGGGCTAGTGGGCATGGTCTCATACTTTTTAATACAGAGAATATTTTTTTGCCTGACACGTTCATAGCACGGTCATAGTATGATACTGTGTAGTGGGCAGAGAGCTTTACAATACAATTTCAAATGCAATAATGTGATTTATTTTAGTATAATTTTAGTATAATTCTGCATGTATTTTAGTATTTTTTAGTACTGACAATCTCATTGTTTTAGTTGATCACCTTTTTTTAAAACGGTCACACTGATATTAGGCCCATTTGTCACTGACCTGGTGGGGCGCAGTCCCCGCCCGGATGAGCCGCTCGTGCGCGGCGCGGTCGGCGGCGTCGTCGGCCGGGTCCGGTAATGGCGCCGGGTTCACCTTCTGACTGCGCTCCAGGTCTACAGCCTCAGCTTCGTGGGCTGTTTTATATTCTATGCGAACACCCATCGCGGCTGGGAGACAGACAATATATCATGGTACTTGGTACTTAATGGGGAAGTGTCATAGACATTAGAATTATCTTAGAATAGCGTTCAAAAATCTAATCGCCAAAATACTTATTAACATCGAAATAGTACTTTATAGCTGCTTTTCATACGATGCTTGAGAGCCGGAAGGGCCTCCCCCCTCCCCCACCCTCTGTCCCACTCCCCTTCAGGTCGGCAAAGTGCCAGCACTTTGGTATTGCAAGCATCTATAGGCTACGGTAACTGCTTGACATCAGGCGGGCCGTACGCTCGTTTGCCTATTCAGTCCTATAAAATAATAAAAATAAGAAGAAGTATTTTGTCTATTATGCTTTCACGACTAAGCCGCTACACCGAATTTGATGAATTTTGGTATAGAGATAGGACCTTGGAGCAGAACATAGGCTACTTTGTATCCCGGAAAAATATCAGGTCTTGTGGGATTTTAAAGTTAACGCGGACGAAGTCGCCGACAGAAGCTAGTAGTATATAAATATGAAAGTAGCTCTCTGTCTGTCTTTTCACAGCTAAACCACTAAACTAATTTTAATTAATTTTGGTAAAGAGATAGACAGGATCTTGAAGAAGGAAAGAAAAACATGAAGGGAGTGAAATAGGGGATGAAAGTTTGTATGGGAAACCAATCATTTCTCAAAGATAGATTAAAGTTTAAAGAAAAAAATAGACTACCAAAGTGCAAATTCTATGCATACGAAAATGCGGGCCGAAGCTAGTAATATATTTTTATTTTATTTGTGACTAAGGTGGCAAACAAGCGTACTACCCGCCTGATGTTAAGCAGTTACCGTAGCCTATAGACGCTTGTTATACCAAAGGCATCGCTCGCACGTTGCCGACCTAAAGGGGAGTGGGACAGAGGGAGGGGAAGGGGGACAAATCACCGTGTATAGTCGAATGGTTGTCGAGTGTCGGCCGCGCACCGGCGCTAGGCGTGGGTAGCCTCCCACAAGGTGGACCGACGACCTGGTGGAGGTGCCGGAATCCGCTGGATGCAAGTGGCACAGGATCGGGCATTGTGGAATACCTTGGGGGAGGTATATGTAATATCCTGGTACATTTTTACACACGGCTACCTGATTCCAAACTAAGCAGAGCTTGTACTATGGGAAACCAGATAACTGATATTACTACATATACTACTTTTTTATTTGTAAATACATACTTAATATACATATACACCCAGACTCGGGACATACAGACATGTTCATGCACACAAATGCATGTCCCGGGTAGGAATCGAACCTACGACCTGTAGCGTGAAAGGCGCCACCACGCCAACCACGCCAACGGGCCCGTCAAAGTGTCCAGCATTGGACGTCTTTCGGCTGAGATGATGATGAGGATAGTCGTGATCATACTCACCATTGGAATTCTTACTGCTACAGAAGCCACTAGTGTCCGTGTCCTCGTCGCTGCCATTGAAATCCAGGTCTGAGTCGTCTGTATCCAGATCACTGGAACAATATTCTCATGTCATTTATTCTAATTACTTAGAAATAGTCATCTTTAAGTTAAGGTGAATTTTTCAAAGGTTCATGGATGGCCAAATTTGAAACTATAGGGAAACGCGAAAAAAGTGCGTGTCGGACTCGCACATTATGGGTTCCGTACCACCGTAGAATAAAAACGTCAAAAATATCAGTTGTCTTGTATGAGGACCAACTTTATTTTTTAATTATATTTCATTTTTAGGGTTCCGTACCCAAAGGGTGCCAACGGGACCCTATTACTAAGCCTACGCTGTCCGTCTGTCTGTCTGTCTGTCTGTCTGTGTCCGTCCGTCTGTCTGTCAGCGGGCTGTATCTAACGAACGGTAACAGGTAGAGACTTGAAATTTTCACAGAATGTGTATTTCTGTTGCCGCTACAACAACAAATACTAAAAATAAAATAAAACTTAAAAATAAAGGGGGTCCCCATACAATAAACTCGATATTTTCGACGTTTTTATTTATAACTCATAAATTAAACAATATATAAAGAGAAAACAAACATTTTAACCATGAGTGATCATTATGACAGCTTTTACATAAATTGTTGAAAAATAAATAAAAAAATTGTAAAACTACATTTTTGACCCATAAATAAGTATTAAATTAATAGTACCAGTCACAGTAGCGCCATCTAGTCATATATGGCTAAACTGATTTATACAACGTGTTTACGGGTTCAAGTTTCGAATGTGTTTGCAGTATTAAGCTCAGAGTATAGCTAGATGGTGTTGTAGTAAATTGAAATTTTTACAGAATTTATTCGAAATATTAACAATTTAATATAATTTATACGGTGGTACGGAACCCTCTATGTGCGAGTCCGACACGCACTTGGCCGGTATTAGTTGTTGTTGTAGCGGCAACAGAAATACACATTTGTGGTCGGTCCGTGGTTAGTGCTAGTACCTGGATATGAAGGAACAGTCGCTGTCAGCCACAGAGAAGGCCCTGGACGGGTTGAACTGACTCTTCGGCTTCTCTATGGGGTCGTACCAGTTCGCACCACCTACGGACAACAACTGTATACTGTAACGTCACGACTTTCATCCCCATTCGGGGGTAGTCAGAGGCTTGAGTGGCCATACACCACCACATTGTGGAGGTATTAACCAACTCAAAGCCCACGTTTCACCAGATAGTCAGAACCCAACGTGACAGGTGGTGAACCTTGTCGCCGTGTATACAGGAACTGACTATTACCTAATCCCGAGGGATAGGTAGGTTTCCTCACGATGTTTTCCCTCACCGTCAGCGCACTGTAAATTATGCACATAGATGAAAATTCATCCATTGGTGCATGCCCCACCGGGGTTCGAACCTGGGACCTTGTGATTGCTAGCCCAACCTGTTCACCCCTAGGCTACAGTCGCTTGTCGCTGCGGACAACAACTGCTTGAGAAAATAGTTAACTAATTCCAAAACCTGGGACATTCTTTACACACGGCTACCTGATCCCAAACTAAGCAGAGCTTGTACTATGGAAACCAGATAACTGATATTACTACATATACTACTTTTTGTTTGTAAATACATACTTAATATACCTACATAATTACAATCAGACTCGGGACATACAGACATGTTCATGCACACGAATGCATGTTCCGGGTAGGAATCGAACCCACGACCGGCAGCGTCTCCGTGTTTCGGAGAGCACGTCAAAAGTCGGTCCCGGTTGTTGTCATCTAGACAGTCGTTAAGCCTTGTCAGAGGCGAGCAGCTTGAACAACTCTGACACCAGGTACCAGGGAACCATACGATAAGAAGAAGTTGGTTAGTAATGGTGGTGTGCTGACCGGAAGCGGAAGTGCAGAAGGTGAGGTTGGGCGGCAGCGGCTGCAACATCTCGTCCTCCTCGCCGGCTTCCGGTAGCGACGACGCCATCTCGTTGCTCCACGTGCCAATCTCGAAACCCTGGAGTGGTCAATTTAAATAAATAAATATCGCCAGACTTCCACACCAACTGTATGGTCCCAAACTAAGCAACGCTTGTACTATGGGCACCGTACAATGGACTGGGGGCGATCCCAGTGACACCCAGACCAGGGGAAATTTCGAAAACGCAGAATTTGCCTCTAGCGGGATACGAACCCGCGACTACCCGATGCAGTGAGAGCGCCAAGCGGTCGCCATATTGTTCCTTAGAACATATTTATCTATCACATATTTCAGAAGGTCTACTGACCCTTCCAGATAAAATAAATATCCTGGGACATTCTTTTACACACGGTTACCTGATCCCAAACTAAGCAGAGCTTGTACTATGGAAACCAGATAACTGATATTACTACATATACTACTTTTTGTTTGTAAATACATACTTAATATACATAATTACACCCAGACTCGGGACCACAGAGTAAAGACTAAAGAAAGAGGTGCCCTTATTAGATATATGTATGAAAAAAAACGTGGTCATTGTTTTTTCATTTTCATTGTTCTGTCTACCGGTAAATAGTTGAACTACTCGCTTCGTTTTATGTCGATGTTAGTACTAGGCCGACCACTCGGCCGAGTTACTTAGGGCCAGTCCCCTTAGTAATTGGTCCATGCTCGGGACATACAGACATGTTCATACACACAAATGCATGTCCCGGGTAGGAATCGAACCTACGAGCTGCAGCGTGATAGTCGACCCAGATAGGCCTTCTCGGTGGGCCACCCTGTATACGGTATTGTAATAGGGACTGGATCATTTTTTTTTTTTTTATAGTACTGCGGTGGCAAAAAAGCGTACGGCCCGCCTGATGTTAAGCAGTTACCGTAGCCTATAGATGCTTACAATACCCAATCTGATCTTTGTAAAATGTAACGATCCGTTAGCCTTTTAAGCATAGACAAATAAAACACTCACACTCTCTGCGTCTTCCTTCTCCTGCAGTATATCGTTGATCGTCTTCTCTTTCCTTTCTTCTGGTATCTTCTCTTCCTGCTCCTGTTTCTCTTCTCTGAAACAAAATCCATACAAAAAAAATAAAATAATAAAGTGTTTGTCATGTCAAAATAACAGTTTTTTAGTAAATAGATACATATACATAAAACAAAAAATGTGTTGTCTGTCAGTCTGTCTGTTTGTTTCAGCTAATCTCCGAAGCGGCTGGACCGATTTTGACGGGACTTTCACTGGCAGATAGCTCATGTTATAAGGATTAACTAAGGCTACTTTTATTTTATCCACGCGTACGAAGTCGCGGGTACAGCTAGTATATCAATAAATATCGCCTAACACCAACTGTATGGTGTCATACTCAGCTACATACGTTATTTCCGTCTCTTTCTGTTCCTTCTTAGATTCTTCTTCTTCTCTTTTCTTCTCGTTCTTCTCTGAATCCGCGCTAAGTACCTGAAAGAAGTACATCATTCAAATAACCCAATCTACTCTATGGAAATTATAAATATAACAGTATTTTTTTGTGCTAAATATTGTTTTTTATGTTACTAAAATGGCTAAATAACTAAATAAATATGCCCGCTTTATGTTGAAAGGCGTCGTTTTACACGTTGCCGACCTGAAAGCGAGTTGGACAGAGGGAGGGGAAGGGGGGGGGAGTTAGTCGGGCTTCTGGCTCTCTCACTCATCGTACGAAACGCAGCTGTAACAATTACTTTACGGCGATCTTAATGTATTTCGGTAAGAAATCGGTGAATAAGTGTGAACAGGGGGCTTACCACAAGCTCTTATTGCGATTCAATTATAGGGACGTTTTAACGACGTTTTAATGACGTTTCTTATTGTCATGACAATAAGGTACGTCATTGCACAAAAAGTCGCTGAAACGTTAATACGTTCCTGTAATTGAATCGCAATAAGAGCTTGTGGTAAGCTCCCAGCTCCATATAAAATGTTCTGCCATTAGAGCAGTCGATTTTCTGTCGCAAGTGGTGACGGGCCGTTAGCAGTTTGACGGCCCGTTCCCACTTGTCGGGTGCCGGCAGCTTCGATCGGATCCGACAACCGACAAATGTGAACACATGCCCCGACACCCGACAAGTGGGAACGAACTGTAAGTGTGACTTAAATATTTGAGTAGCCTTCGAGTATTCGGCCGTTAGTCTCACTGACCTCTGCGAGACTCCATCCGAAGTCTAGCGGCGGCCACTGGAAGCCCGTCATGGTGGACTCCGTGACCTTGGGTATAGTATAGTCTCACTCACCTCTGCGAGACTCCATCCGAAGTCGAGCGGCGGCCACTGGAAGCCCGGCATGGTGGACTCCGTGACCTTGGGTATAGTATAGTCTCACTGACCTCTGCGAGACTCCATCCGAAGTCTAGCGGCGGCCACTGGAAGCCCGGCATGGTGGACTCCGTGACCTTGGGTATAGGATAGTCTCACTGACCACTGCGAGACTCCATCCGAAGTCTAGCGGCGGCCACTGGAAGCCCGGCATGGTGGACTCCGTGACCTTGGGTATAGTATAGTCTCACTCACCTCTGCGAGACTCCATCCGAAGTCTAGCGGCGGCCACTGGAAGCCCGGCATGGTGGACTCCGTGATCTTGGGTATAGTATAGTCTCACTGACCTCTGCGATACTCCATCCGAAGTCTAGCGGCGGCCACTGGAAGCCCGTCATGGTGGACTCCGTGACCTTGGGTATAGTATAGTCTCACTGACCTCTGCGAGACTCCATCCGAAGTCTAGCGGCGGCCACTGGAAGCCCGGCATGGTGGACTCCGTGACCTTGGGTATAGTATAGTCTCACTGACCTCTGCGAGACTCCATCCGAAGTCTAGCGGCGGCCACTGGAAGCCCGGCATGGTGGACTCCGTGACCTTGGGTATAGTATAGTCTCACTGACCTCTGCGAGACTCCATCCGAAGTCTAGCGGCGGCCACTGGAAGCCCGGCATGGTGGACTCCGTGACCTTGGGTATAGTATAGTCTCACTGACCTCTGCGAGACTCCATCCGAAGTCGAGCGGCGGCCACTGGAAGCCCGGCATGGTGGACTCCGTGACCTTGGGTATAGTATAGTCTCACTCACCTCTGCGAGACTCCATCCGAAGTCTAGCGGCGGCCACTGGAAGCCCGGCATGGTGGACTCCGTGACCTTGGGTATAGTATAGTCTCACTGACCTCTGCGAGACTCCATCCGAAGTCTAGCGGCGGCCACTGGAAGCCCGGCATGGTGGACTCCGTGACCTTGGGTATAGTATAGTCTCACTGACCTCTGCGAGACTCCATCCGAAGTCGAGCGGCGGCCACTGGAAGCCCGGCATGGTGGACTCCGTGACCTTGGGTATAGTATAGTCTCACTGACCTCTGCGAGACTCCATCCGAAGTCGAGCGGCGGCCACTGGAAGCCCGGCATGGTGGACTCTGTGACCTTGGGTATAGTATAGTCTCACTGACCTCTGCGAGACTCCATCCGAAGTCGAGCGGCGGCCACTGGAAGCCCGGCATGGTGGACTCCGTGACCTTGGGTATAGTATAGTCTCACTCACCTCTGCGAGACTCCATCCGAAGTCTAGCGGCGGCCACTGGAAGCCCGGCATGGTGGACTCCGTGACCTTGGGTATAGTATAGTCTCACTGACCTCTGCGAGACTCCATCCGAAGTCTAGCGGCGGCCACTGGAAGCCCGGCATGGTGGACTCCGTGACCTTGGGTATAGTATAGTCTCACTGACCTCTGCGAGACTCCATCCGAAGTCGAGCGGCGGCCACTGGAAGCCCGGCATGGTGGACTCCGTGACCTTGGGTATAGTATAGTCTCACTGACCTCTGCGAGACTCCATCCGAAGTCGAGCGGCGGCCACTGGAAGCCCGGCATGGTGGACTCTGTGACCTTGGGTATAGTATAGTCTCACTGACCTCTGCGAGACTCCATCCGAAGTCGAGCGGCGGCCACTGGAAGCCCGGCATGGTGGACTCCGTGATCTTGGGTATACCAAGTCCTACATCAATGGCGACCGCGCGACGAATCTCGTCGGCTATCAGAAGCGCGTTTATTCTGGAAACAACAGTCACAACCATGGACCAATTACTAAGGGCACTGGGTCTAAGCAACTCAGCCGCATGGCTCAACTAGGCCGTTGACATCATCACAGTAGGCGTGGCTTAGGTCAGTGTGCTGTTGGCGTTCGTCCTGTGCACACGTCTTGCCAACAACGTTCGCATCCCAAATATATGGCGACCCTCTGTATGTCTTTCTTTATCACCCTACACTTAGTGACATCTAGTGTGAAAAAGTTAAACTACGTACTAACATCGACATAACACGAAGCGAGTAGTTATGCTGTTGACCGATAGATAGATGCCACACATTTCTTAACCCCCACCACCCGCGCCATCCCACGCAAATTACCACTCGTTGTTTAATAGCGAAATCTACTAAGAACACATCCACTCTCTAATAGCTTCATGGTCACAACCCAGAGATTACGTTGTACCTACTTTACAACTGGGGGTCAAAGGGTGCCAACGGTACCCTATTACTAAGCCTACGCTGTCCATCCGTCCGTCCGTCTGTTAGCGGGCTGTATCTCACGAACCGTAATAGGTAGAGACTTGAAATGTTCACAGAATGTGTATTTCTGTTGCCGCTACAACGACAAATACTAAAAATAAAATAAAATTTAAAATAAAGGAGGTCCCCATACAAGAAACTTGATATTTACTTATTGATATTATTAATTTTTCTTTGATATTATTATGTATTTTTATGGTCGGTCTCCATACAAAAGACTTCAACGTATGACTCAAAAGATTACCATTTTCTTTATATTCTACGTTGGTACAACTATATTATAGTGTTTATCTTCATAGAAACGCACCGCGCGCGGTTTGTATGTGTGCGCCACGCGTATCTATGCGTCGCGCACGCACACTCAAACAAAATATTGACCAAATGTCAGTGCGCCAGTCAGGGCTAACACCGCACAAGGTTCGCACGTCACGTCACGAAAAATGTGTGATAATCGCAGGAGAACTTATTGCTGTGAGTTTGGCTGTCTAAATACTTCATCGATTCCAGAGTTGTCTCTGTTCAGATTACCTACTGAACAGGAAAGGTAAGCAAGTCACTTATTCTAGCATACCTACCTATAATTTTTACTTGATGAGTGAGATACCCACTTATTTTTTTGTCTTATTAGGTAGTTTACTATCAGACAGACGAAGTAGGCAGGCCTACTTTCCCACTAGAATGTATTACCTAGGTATTTTTGATCTGTCTATTGATATGCCGCTAATGCTTTGTTTACGTTTAGTCATGCCGATTTCTCAGTATTGTAGGTATAGTATTGATTTTTCTTTTCTATTTTCTTTCCTTTATTTCTAGGCTGAATTGAAATTTAGCTAAAAGTGACAACCCTGAGACAATGGCGGATTGTCCCGGAGATAGCCTATTTCACTCATTCTACTATGGTACAACCCTTTTTTCAACATTATTAATTTTAATTCTTATACTTTATCATTACATTTTTCGTGTATTACAGGGAGTAGGGGGGGGGGAATGTCTCATAGGCCTAGGGCAGCCAGCGTATCAAATCCGCCCTTGCCTGTACTGTACTGTCGCGAACGGGTACCTGTACCTCAGTACCTCTATCTACACTTGTAACCTGGTACAAGGGTACCTGGTACTCTGTACCTATACAGGGTTATTGGTAAAACACTAACAACCTTTCAGGGGCGTATTATTGACATCAAAAACAACAACTTTTATTCTATTACTTTTTACAAAACAAAAAAAAACGAAAAATCACACTCTAAAATGTATGAAACAAGAAAATATGTTACTTTAGGGCAAAGTGGAATACAACCACGTACTTTGGCTTTCCTCTAGATGAGAAAAAAATATTTTTTCATACATTTTAGAATGTGATTTTTTGTTTTGTTTTGTAAAAAGTCATAGAACAAAAGTTGTTGTTTTTGATGGCAGTAATACGCCCCTGCAAGGTTGTTAGTGTGTTACCAATAACCCTGTATACCTGTACCCCTGTACCTTCGTAGCTGTACCCCTGCCCCTCGTACCTGTATAGCACGCAGGGTAACGCGACGGTCGCGAACCAGAGCGGCGCCGCGAAGGGATGCACGCGGCACAGCTCGGGCACCAGGATCTGCTTCTGGTCCAACCTGTCCCGCTTGGCCCGTCTGGTCCGCTCAGAGGACACGGGCAGGGCCACGCCCTTGCGGTTCACGTATCTGTTAAAAGTTGAAAAGGGGGACAAAATAAGCATAGGGTGACATTGTGGTCAAAGGGTGACATTGTGATAAAATGGTGACATTATGGTCAACGGGTTACAATGGTCCAGCGTGATAATTAATATCAAAAGTTACAAAATCTTCAATGGTTAGTTAATATTCTTGTCTAAAAGTGCCATAATAATGCAAGGTGACAATATGGACACCAGTTACGGAATTATCCAAAGTGGCATAATGGTTGAAGTATGACACTATGGACCAAGGGTTACATAATGGACTCATGGTTACACCGTAGTCAAAGGGTGTCATGACCGTCCAGGTTGACATAATAATTAAATGGTTACAAAATGGTCCAAGTTTAACATAATGATCAAAGAGTGACATAATGGTCAAAGGGTGACAAAATGGTCAAAAGGTAAATGGCTTAATTATCTAGGTTATAAGATCATCCACCACTTGATGCCTATCGTCGATATATGCCTGTAGTCAAGCTGCTGGCGGCGCGGTTTGGAAATGGATGGGTCACCTGGGCGTCAGCAGGTTGAGCCTGGCGCTGGTGTGGTCCACGTCGAGTAGAGGCTGGTCTGCCTGGGTGAGGGTCACGCCGTACTTGCTGGTGTAGTAGTCGCGGAAGCTGCTGTGGGTGGCGGACGGGAACGCGGAGTCCGGGGTTAGGTTCCCGCAGATCTCGGCCACTAGGAAGAACTGCGGACCACAAACATATAGGCTTCGTGCCCTGAGGTTTCCTTAAAAACTTATGAAGAGTACAATTTAAAATTAATATTTTAATTTGTAGTGAGTAGCCTAAATACAAAATGTTATGTCTCTATCTCCAGAAAAAAGGGACCCCCAAACAAACATTCATCCCTTTACCCCCTTAGGGATATTTTTTTTCTGAATTCCTTACTATGCTCTTCTTCTACGCTATAAAAGGTATCTACTGTTAAAATTTTATATTTGTAACACCAGCGGTTTGGGCTGTGCACGTCTTAACAGACGGACAGACAGACATTCGGACAACAAAGTGCCGATTTTTCCTTTTAAGGTACGGAACCCTAAAAATGAGTCTCGATCGGAACTTAGTTTGTGTCAAGCGAGCGTTACATTATCCAATTTGCAGAGCGCTAAAGTAGTGCGAGATTGTACTATAGTCTGATTATTAATTAGACTAAGTAAACTGACAAGTGCTAATGTCACTTTTTGATATAAATAGAACAAATAAGGTTCAAATTCATTGAACAGTGTCATTTTTAGCTGTCAGTTTACTTTGTCTAATTAAAAATCCGACTATAGATTTGGAACACTAACTGCCTTTAAACCATCCAATTTTAGCACACTAACTCACCTAGCGTTCTACCAATTGAATAATAATAACATTCCTGCACCTGCTGGGGTCAAGTAGCTGTATGTCCCCATCACCTGCAGCGGTTGACCCCAGCAGGTGCCTCACATAACATCAAACTTGCCTCTAGGGGCCTCTACGTGTTGGACCCATGTCCCCACGCAAGCCTTCCAAAGATCCGGGTATAGCCCGAGTGTACAAAATAGAGAAACATAATAATAATAATGCTCGCTTAACATGGACAACCCCTCCTCCACCCCACCTGTGGTTGATCCTGGTTCCTGTACCACGGCGTGACCACAGCCTCCCTATACTTCTCGGCGTCGAACACGAACGTCTCACCCGCCTTCAGAAGAGGGTTCTCCATCTTCTTCACGCGCCCGTCTTTGGTCTTCTCTTTCACTGCAACATTATTAAGGGTTAAATAATAATAATGTTAGCCCTTTTAACGTCCCACTGCTGGGCACTGGCCTCCCCTCAATGCGAGGGGGATTCAGGCCATAATCCACTACGCTGGCCCAGTGCGGGTTGATGGATTTCACATGTCTAAGACATGCAGGTTTCCTCACAATGTTTTCCTTCACCGTAAGCAAGTGATAATCATATTAAAGTTATGATTCACACATAGATTTCGAAAAATCCATAGGTGTGAGCCAGGATTTGAACCCAGGACCTTAAGCCCGCAAGACGCGTGCTTAACCAATCGGCTACCACTGCTTTTTTAGGGTTAAATTAATAAATATCCTGGGACATTCTTTCACACACGGTTACCTGATCCCAAACTAAGCAGAGCTTGTACTATGGAAACCAGATAACTGATATTACTACATATACTACTTTTTGTTTGTAAATACATACTTAATATACATAATTACACCCAGACTCGGGACATACAGACATGTTCATGCACACAAATGCATGTCCCGGGTAGGAATCGAACCTACGACCTGCAGCGTGATAGGCGGAATAAAAAACCAACCACGCTAACAGGCCCGTCCAATATTTCACTTCTTCTTATCGTATGGTTCCCTGGTACCTGGTGTCAGAGTTGTTCAAGCCGGGCGGCCTCTGACAAGGCTTAACGACTGCTAGATGACAACAACCGGGACCGACTTTTTAAGTACCCGGAGCACGGAGACGCTCAGTTCGAATGCCACTAAACGGTCACCCATCACTGACTGGCCTTGTCTCGCGTTGCTCACGACGTTCAGTTCAATAAAGTGGTGGAACTCACCTTCCGTCTCCCCCTCCCCCTCCCCGTCCCCCTCCTCGTCCTGCTGCCAGAACATGGGTTTCTCCAGCTCCAAATGCTTCTGTTCCTCCGTGTGTTGGTATATCAGCTCCAGGAACGCCCAGTCGATGTCTATCTTGGAGCTGCCGTCAGTTCTCGTCGCTGTTAGCATGAGAGAGTATATTATAAATAAATATAAGCGACTGTAGCCTAGGAGTGAACAGGTTGGGCTAGCAATCAGAAGGTCCCAGGCTCGATCCCCGGTGGGGCATGCACCAATGGATGAATTTTCATCTATGTGCATAATTTACAGTTCGCTGACGGTGAGGGAAAACATCGTGAGGAACCCTACCTATCCCTCGGGATTAGGTAATAGTCAGTTCCTGTATACACGGCGACAAGGTTCACCACCTGTCACGTTGGGTTCTGACTATCTGGTGAAACGTGGGCTTTGAGTTGGTTAATACCTCCACAATGTGGTGGTGTATGGCCACTCAAGCCTCTGACTACCCCCGAATGGGGATAAAAGTTGTGACGTATATGTTATGGTTATGTTATGTCAGCTGTGTGTGGAAAATCTCATCGGGTTGAAAATTATAAATAATAATAATATTCTGGGACATTCTTGTACACACGGCTACCTGATCCCAAACTAAGCAGAGCTTGTACTATGGAAACCAGATAACTGATATTACTACATATACTACTTTTTTATTTGTAAATACATACTTAATATACATATACACCCAGACTCGGGACATACAGACATGTTCATGCACACAAATGCATGTCCCGGGTAGGAATCGAACCTACGACCTGCAGCGTGAAAGGCTGCCTCCGCGCCAACCACGCTAACGGGCCCGTCGCACTATGTACTTCCATACACAATTTCACCCCCTATTTAATCCTCTAGCTAGGGGTTGAATTTTCAAAAAAATATTTTATAGTGCTAACCTATGTGACATCAGGTATATACCTCCAAATGGGGATAAAAAGTTGTGACGTATATGTTATGTTATGTAATTTATGGACGTCCCCTAATGAACTCACACTTGACGGTGGGCACGATGTAGTAGTTGTTGTGCGCGGCGTCGGTGTGCAGGCGCATGCCGCGCCGGCGCACGCGCAGCACCTCCGCGAACACGAACCGCATGAACCTACACACGGACACACACATACAGACACACATTCACATACACGTGAGGCTACGGTAACTACAAAAGGCGGGGCTCGTTGTAAACAGGCATGATTGCAGGCCACAAGTGTAAAGACTAAAGAAAGAGGTGCCCTTATTAGATATTTGTATGAAACAAAACGTGGCCATTGTTTTTTCATTTTCATTGTTCTATCTACCGGTAAATAGTTGAACTACTCGCTTCGTTTTATGTCGATGTTAGTACTAGGCCGACCACTCGGCGGACTTGCTTAGGGCCAGTCCCCTTAGTAACTGGTCCATGTTGCAGGCTATCTCATCATAGATGAGGGGTAAAAATGTTGAAAAAATATCAAAGGATTTGTTAAAAACCGGCCGAGTGCGTGTCGGACTCGCACATAAAGGGTACCGTACCACCGTAGAATAAAAACGTCAAAAATATCAAGTTTCTTGAATTTATTTTATTTTTTAGTATTTGTTATTGTAGCGGCAACAGAAATACACATTCTGTGAAAATTTCAAGTCTCTAGCTAGTACGGTTCGTGAGATACAGCCCGCTGACAGACGGACAGACGGACAACATATGCTTAGTAATAGGGTCCCGATGGCACCCTTTGGGTACGGAATCGTAAAAATTAACCTTCAAATTTTAAGTAAAAAACAGTGCCACTTGCTATTTTACTGTATGTAAGAAAATATCAAAGTGAAGCTGTTTTCGTCTTTAAATATTTATATCCTTCTAAACACCATAACATGGAGAATAATTATACCTAAAATATTATTGTCGCATTTTGTGATGCAATAGTTTTTCACGTCACAATTAAATATTTTCGACATTTTTGCTAAACAATTAACGGGGTTAGAGCGCTCTCGACCAATCCAGACGGCCAAAACGCTTGGACGGGAACCCCGACTTAAATAAAGAATAAGAAATGTTGTTGTGTTGGTGCACGTACCTGCGCACGAGTCGGGCCCGTCGCGGGGACAGCCTGACGTCGGCGTCGGGCACGTACTCCACCGACACGCGCACCTCGCCCGACCGCGTGTACACCGGGAACGACGGGATCTGCAGGCTGCACATACCGTCACATACCATCTCATACCATCACATACCATCACATACCATCTCATACCATGACACACCATCATAGCACAAGCGTTGCTTAGTTTGGGACCATACAGTTGGTGTGTAAGTCCGGCGATATACTGCGTGAATTTGAAATCATGGGCATCCTATTAAAGTATGACTCACAGACATGGAGAGGCTAGACAACGCAAGTTCATTAGATAGTATGAAATGCAATGTGCCATCTTTTTTATACCTTACGATGTCGTCACCCCAGCCGTTTAGTGATTTGCTCAAAGTAAACAGAATCGTTTCAATCGCTAAGCGTCAGTGAGCTGACATAATTACGACTAAATCGATTTTAAAATCGATTCGATGACAGAAGAGGAATGAAAATACAAAAGTAATAAGCGCGTCAAATACTTTCGGGCACGCTTGGTCGGACTGTTTGCGTTGTCTAGCCTCTCCATGTCTGTGAATGACTCTACACATCATTCAGAATAGTAAGACAAACTATTTTCGCTGAAGGTCAAAACTATAAAACAATGCGAATTGTCTGTACTGACCTGTCGGGCTCGTGAATTGTCTGTACTGATCTGTCGGGCTTGTGAATTGTCTGTACTGATTCGTAGGGCTCGTGAATTTGTGTGTACTGACCTGTCGGGCTCGTGAATTGTCTGTACTGAGCTGTCGGGCTCGCGAATTGTCTGTACTGACCTTTCGAGTTCGCGAATAGTCTGTACTGACCTGTCGTGCTCGTGAATTATGTGCACTATCTCGTCGAGCTCGTGAGTTGTACTGAATTGTCGGGCTCGTGAATTGTCTGTACTGACCTGTCGGGCTCGTGACGCGCCATGAGTATGCCGATGGCCTGTCGCGCGTGCTGCGGCGCGTGCAACCGCCGCCCGCGCGTGTTGTACCGCTCGGGCAGCGCGCACCACAAACGCGACACGATCGCGTACAGCATGTTGCGTTTACCCACACCGACTGCCACTGCCCACAAAACAGTAACAAATATATATAACGTCACGACTTTTATCCCCATTCGGGGGTAGTCAGAGGCTCGAGTGGCCATACACCACCACATTGTGGAGGTATTAAGCCAACTCAAAGCCCACGTTTCACCAGATAGTCAGAACCCAACGTGACAGGTGGTGAACCTTGTCGCCGTGTATACAGGAACTGACTATTACCTAATCCCGAGGGATAGGTAGGTTACCTCACGATGTTTTCCCTCACCGTAAGCGAACTGTAAATTATACACGTAGATGAAAATTCATCTATTGGTGCATGCCCAACCCGGGAGAAAAGTGAGCAAGTGTGAATTGCGAATGAAAGTATTATGCGTCTGGTAAAAATAAATATACAAATCGATCATAACTGGGCACCTATTAATGACATAAAGTGATTTTGCCCCCTCCCACTTTGGTGAGATGTCGTGAGATTGGGCTCGACAACTCCGCCCGCTCTAAAACTCACGTGAGATTTATGAAAATGTGTATTTCTAGTGTAAATACGTTAATCTGTGACTGTGTGAGGGTGTCGAGACGAATCTCACGACGTCTCACCAGGTATTGAAAAATCGACAAAATTGCCTCACGTAATTATTGGATGAGGTCCCTTATGAGGTCGATAGTCGTGCCTCTTGTTTCACTTTATCCTGTGTGGTGGTATGGATAAGTGTGTCAAATAAGGTCCACCGATACCAGTTTATTATCTCGGCCGAAACCGAAACCGAGAATAAAATTACTTCTCGGCCGAGACCGAGACTGAGGCTGTGACCGAGAAATGAAAAAAAAAAAATATATGAAAAGTCTAAAACTTACTACCAGCCGATCGAGCGAGAGGCGCACGAATATTAAAATACACTATTTCCTCAGTCATGCGCTGTCTCGGCCACGGCCGAGATTAACCCAAAATTTTCGCCGAGAACGAGACCGAGACATATATTTTCGCCAAGAACGAGACCGAGACATAAACTTTAGCCGAGAACGAGACCAAGACCGAGACATAAATTTTAGCAAAGAACGAAACCTAGACCGAGACAACAAATTTTGCCAAAGAACGAGATCGAGATCGAGACTTAAATTTTAGCCGTGAACGAGAACGAGACATACATTTTAGCCGAGAACGAGACCGAGACATACATTTTAGCCGAGAACGAGTCCGAGACATACATTTTAGCCGAGAACGAGTCCGAGACATACATTTTAGCCGAGAACGAGTCCGAGACATACATTTTAGCCGAGAACGAGTCCGAGACATAAATTTTAGTCGAGAACGAGACCGAGACATAAATTTTAGTCGAGAACGAGACCGAGACATACATTTTAGTCGAGAACGAGACCGAGACATAAATTTTAGTCGAGAACGAGACCGAGACATAAATTTTAGTCGAGAACGAGACCGAGACATACATTTTAGTCGAGAACGAGACCGAGACATAAATTTTAGTCGAGAACGAGACCGAGACATACATTTTAGTCGAGAACGAGACCGAGACATACATTTTAGCCCAGAACGAGGCAGAGACATACATTTTAGCCAAGAACAAGACCGTGATATACATTTTAGCCGAGAACGAGACCGAGATCTCGATCGGACCCTAATGTCATACCTGGTTTGGTTTCCTTCATAGGCGGCGGTGTCGTCGGGACTCCGGGCGAGTCTATTTCAGAGTCGCTGGTATCCTCTACCGGCTGGCAATCAGTGAAGGCCCACGCAGTCTGTAAACATTATAATAATCTAAGGGTGTTTCAAAAGTGCGAAATAAAACTTGGGCGTTTGGATGAGTAAAGCGCTGGGTTCCTAGGAATCATATAACGGCCGCACTAGATCATTGGCTATGTCAAAAACGGTGTCCAAACCGGTCTCTAGGCAACCGCGCCATAGTTTACATAGCCAATGTTCTAATGCGGTCGTTATATGACGGCACCGTTCTGGAGGAACCCAGCGCTTAACGGGAATAAATTCAAGTGGTATATTTTTTTATTGAACTCCTAATAAGTTTGTACGGTACCCTCAGCCAGTCCTAGTCGAAAATATCAGGTTTTTGTTCATTAACTTTTGACGATTGCATTCTGCACTGATGCTACAGCACTGTGTGGTAGGTCTGCAGCATTTTGCTGTGCAATCAGTAATTTTTTGCTGTGCAATCAGTGATTTTTTTCTGTGCAATCAGTAATTTTTTGCTGTGCAATCAGTAATTTTTTGCTGTGCAATCAGTAATTTTTTGCTGTGCAATCAGTAATTTTTTGCTGTGCAATCAGTAATTTTTTGCTGTGCAATCAGTAATTTTTTGCTGTGCAATCAGTAATTTTTTTATGTGCAATCAGTAATTTTTTTTATTGCGTTTAAATACTACCCTTAATACATGCATCTCAAATTTGAGATCGATCTTAAGATGTAGTTTTGACGTTTAATGTATGGAACATCCGTCAAAAACAGCATCTCAAGTTCGATCGCAATCTTGAGATCGATTTATTAATACGGGCCTAAATATTTTTTTGGGACTTGACTGACCCGCTTGTAATAATACTGCCGGCGTTTGGTAGTGCCGGGGCGCGCCGCGTCCGCCGCGTCGGCCGCATCGCGCGCGCCGCACGCCGCGCTCCCCCCGCCCGCGCTCCCCCCGCCCGCGCTCCCCCCGCTCCCCCCGCTCCCCCCGCCAGCCGCCTCCAGCTCCGCCGCCTTGAAGTTCTCCTTACCTGTCACGTATACCACACTCACAGACATACCGCGAAAACCCCTTTTTTACCCGACTACGGCGGAGGGTTATGATTTAAGAAAAATAAAGATAAATTATTTTGTTTTCTCTATGTTCTACTCCTTGTGATTAACTTTATAATGTGAATTTTGTATGAATTTTAAAAAGGCTAGGTAGGCTAGGAAACGCTAGAGGCTGACGCGCTGACGTTTGACGATAACGCAGCGTAACGCGTGAGATTAGGGGGGAGATATGGCTAGAGAATGCTAGGTAAAGGCTAGGGCAATACTTGGTATGTCTAGGAAATTACCAGGCAAGGCTAGCCAAATATAATTCTATTCGACACTAGATGGCGACCCTCGGTAAGTTTTTTTATATGAACCTACACTTAGTGACATCTAGTGTGAAAAAGTTAAACTAAGTACTAACATCGAAATAAAACGAACCCAGTAGTTCTGCTATTTACCGGTAGATCGGGGGGGCGGAGCTTGTAAATTGCCCTCCCAGTTATAACCCCCACCACCCGCGCCACCCCGCGCAAAATTTCCACGCGTTGTTTCATAGGGAAATCTAATAAGGGCACCTCTATCTTTAGTCTTTACTCTATGGTCAGCCCCGACGTCATAAACATTATGATATTTTTTTAATTTTAATTGACGTACCGATCGGCATCAGCTGATCGTCCAGCTCCCCAGACTTGTGCAGTATCCTGCATGCCTGCAGCGCCACCATCCGCCGCGCCAGCACTCTTGTTGGCATCGGGTGACCCTGGGACAAACAACAATAAATAAATAAAAATAATAACAATATATGTCGCGGCTGTAGCCTAGGGGTGAACAGGTTGGGCTAGCAATCAGAAGGTCCCAGGTTCGCACCGGTGGGGCATGCACCAATGCATGAATTTTCATCTATGTGCATAATTTACAGTTCGCTGACGGTGAGGGAAAACATCGTGAGGAAACCTACCTATCCCTCGGGATTAGGTAATAGTCAGTTCCTGTATACACGGCGACAAGGTTCACCACCTGTCACTTTGGGTTCTGACTATCTGGTGAAACGTGGGCTTTGAGTTGGTTAATACCTCCACAATGTGGTGGTGTATGGCCACTCAAGCCTCTGACTACCCCCGAAGGGGGATAAAAGTCGTGAATTTTTAATAACAATATTAGCCCTTGTAACGTCGCACTCCTGGGCACGGGCCTCCCCTCAATGCGAGAGGGATTCAGGCTATAATCAAAGTCAAAGTCAAAGTCAAAGTCAAAAGGTTTTTATTCATGTAAGCTCATTAGAGCATTTATAAATAGTCAATATAAACAATATTTTAGCGTTACCACCGGTTCGAAATGTTGCTTCCATTGAGAAGAGCCGGCAAGAAACTCAATGGTTACTCTTTTCAAAAGAATAATTGTATACATTTTCAAACAGTAACGCTATGTGAGCAGGCATGCATTAACACAGTGTGAGTAAAAAAAGAAAATAAGGTATTTAAATAAAAATTAATAAAAACTAGCCTAGAAAGCTGTGCATGCCTACTCCCACTTAACTGTCAAACCAAAAGGTGAATATTTAGAACGATTGTTTTGGTGTGATGTCTTCCGTGCTTAGGTCTTGTCTGTAAAAGTTTTGGAACAACGGTGTCAAGTGGAAAATGGGCGGACCAGTCCCCGCAAGCAGCGCCCGGAACCCGAGCATGACTTGAGCAGCGGCATCACCCTCCTCAACCATTTTAGAGGGAAGAGGGTGACCCGCTCCACAGAGCCACCGCAAGCAAGGACATTAGAGTGAGCATGACCGATCCATTACCGCAGCGACATAGTTCAACAAAGCTAAGTAAGCGTACGGCAAGACAACATCCGCTACAATTGACATACAAATGCTTGTCAATGGCTACATGATACATGATCTCCACAACTTAAAAAGGTGGTAATTGTGACTAATATGTCAATAGCGCTAAATTAAGAGAAGGAAGAGGAAAACAATAAATAAATAAGGAATAAATCAAAACAAGAAATTCTGAGGAATTATTCCCGTTCCGGTGGAGCTGGACCAGCACCTAGCCAAGCATCTTTATCTTTCAAATAATCATCTAATGTGTAGTAAGCCCGCTTACAAAGCGTACGCTTTACACAAGTTTTGAATTTAGTTTCACTAAGACTAAGTATGTTTGGTGGTATTTTATTATAAAACTTGACACAGTATCCCATGAAAGATGTGTGAACTTTCGCAAGTCGAAAGCGCGGTTGATCTAATTTGTATACCAATAGCATCCTGTGAGTTCTCCCATGCGTCGAAGATATGCTTGATTAAGGTGACACCGGCGTCGATAGTACAGCGGCCTTTGGTGAAACCATATTGTTGATCATGCAGGATGTTATTTGCGTTGAAATGATGTAACATTTGAGTAAGCATAATCTTTTCAAATATTTTGCTAAAACCACTAGTGTCCTAAGGGGTCTGTGTTTTTTTATGTTACTGCAGTGGCAAACAAGCGTACGGCCCGCCTGATTTTAAGCAGTTACCGTAGCCTATAGATGCTTGCAATACCACAGGCATCGCTCGCTCGTACCTATTACCCTGACCTTGCATTAATGTTGTCAAAATAAGCGCGGTTTCAAGTCGGTTCGTTTCCAATAAGTGCGTAGTACTGCGAGTGTTTCCAGTGTTCCCCGATAGATGTCGCTAAGTGCAAGTTAGCTCGCGCTATGGTTTCGTTACGCGTATTCCAACTAAATCTAGGGTGATGATCGTACTAACTGACGGACGGACGGATACTTAAGGGTTCCGTTTGTAGCTTTTTATTTTTTGGAACTCACTTCCTTAAAACGGGGTGAGTCATAAAATTAAATCATGGATTTTCTCGAGTATTTCCTAGTACATTACTGCCGCGGTCTGTAATGAGTGTATTGCTGGCTGCAGTGTTGAGGCTGAGCGTAAGGTGAGACGCAGACGGCGCAACGCAGGACAGAGCAGGGCAGCGCAGATTTTGTAATGCATGAAAGTAATAAGCTATGTCTTCACCAGTGCGCTTTCACGTTCATCTTGCGCTTTCGTCTGACGCATGCATGAAGAACCTTAGCGCATGCAATAACGCGTGCGCTATTCTAGCTCAAAAACAGCGCACGCCCGTAGCGCACGCCGATCCGCCACCGGTGGGTTCGCGTGCAACATTCCATGCGCTTTACATACAAAATGGCGGCAGATAAAGTTAAAACATTGAAATTATGAATGTTTTCTTTCGTAATTTTTGTTTCGTGTCTTCTAAACATCGTTTATCCAGATACTCTTTTATCTTAAGTTTTTTTCTAGTAGTTAAAACTAAATATTCTGCACAAATAGCTACACTTGTTCATCTTGACGACCGAACAGGACGCACAGGGGGCTTACCATGACCTCTTATCGCGATTCAATTATAGAAGCGTTTTAACGTTTCAGCGACTTTTTGTGCAATGACGTACCTTATTGTCATGACAATAAGAAACGTCATTGCACAAATGGCCGCTGAAACGTTAAAACAAAACTGCTATAAGAGGTGGTGGTAAGCCCCCAGGTGTAGACACTAAGCTGCATGCGTCTTAAGGCAATCAATATTGCAAGCGCTTGACGCGAGATGAATTGAAAGTTGAAGACGCAAGAGGAACAAGGAAGCGCACCGGTGAAGACATAGCTATAGGAGCCGCGTACGCTGCGGCGCAAACACGTGCGACGCAGCTCCTAGTACTTTCATGCATTACAAAATCTGCGCTGCCCTGCTCTGTCCTGCGCTGCGCCGTCTGCGTCTCAGCTTACGCTCAGCCTTATGGCCGAGAGCGCAGCGCAGCGCAGCTCCAGGCCTCCACAGCGCGGTCAGCATTGCAGAGTAAGGGTGCGTTTCGATTGAAGCGGAGCGGGGCGGAGCGGGGCCGAGCGGACCGTGAATTGGCCAATCACAGTGCTCGAAATCTCCACTCCGCATCAGTGGAAACAGTGTAAGCGGGGCGGAGCGGAGATGAGTGGACTTTCGAATAAAACAAATGAACACGCGGCCCCGAGCCGGACAGAGCGGAGTCGAGCAGGCTGTGGTGCCGAGTGGTGGGCACGAAGCGGAGCGGAGCGGAGCGGAGAGGACAGGAGCGGAGCGGAGAGGAGCGGAGCGGTGTTGAGCGTACTTTGGAATAAAACAAATGAACACGTGGCCCCGAGCCGGACAGAACGGAGTCGAGCAGGCTGTGGTGCCGAGTGGTGGGCACGAAGCGGAGCTGTGCGGAACTGTGCGGAGCTGAGCGGCGCTGAGCGGAGCAGAGCGGAGCAGAGCGGAGAAAAGAGGAGCAGAGCGGAGCAGAGCGGAGCTGAGCGGAGCAGAGCGGAGCTGAGCGGAGCAGAGCGGAGCTGAGCGGAGCTGAGCGGAGCTGAGCGGTGCAGAGCGGAGCTGAGCGGAGCAGAGCGGAGCTGAGCGGAGCAGAGCGGAGCTGAGCGGAGCAGAGCGGAGCTGAGCGGAGCAGAGCGGAGCTGAGCGGAGCAGAGCGGAGCTGAGCGGAGCAGAGCGGAGCTGAGCGGAGCAGAGCGGAGCTGAGCGGACTTTCAAATACAATATATGAACACGCTGCCCCGCTCCACCCCGCTCCGCTTCGCCGCGTTCCGCCCCGCTCCGCTTCAATGGAAACATTTGCCACTTTTCACTGCTATTCTCCGCTCCACTCCACCCAGCACCGCTCCGCTCCACCCCGCTCAACCCCGCTCCGCCCAGCACCGCTCCGCTCCACCCCGCTCAACCCCGCTCCGCCCCGCTCCACTTCAATGAAAACATTTGCCACTTTTCACTGCTCTTCTCCGCTCCACTCCGCCCAGCTCCGCCCCGCTCCGCTCCGCCCCGCACCGCTTCAATGGAAACAGTTGCCACTTTTCACTGCTCTTCTCCGCCCCGCTCCGCCCCGCTCCGCTTCAATGGAAACGCAGCCTAAAGCACTATACAAGCCTTGGTCTGCAATGACTGTACTGCTGGCCACGCTATGACGACCTCAAGCTAATCTTAGCTACGCTCTCGGCCTTCAAGCTTGGTCATCATTGCAATCCTTGCTGGCCGCGCTATAAAGTGCTTTGGTCTGCAATGGCTGTACTGCTGGCCACGCTATGACGACCTCAAGCTAATCTTAGCTACGCTCTCGGCCTTCAAGCTTGGTCATCATTGCAACCCTTGCTGGCCGCGCTATAAAGCGCTTTATTTTAGCTTGTCCATCAAGGGATGCAATGCTGACCGCGCTGTGGAGGCTTGAAGCTGCGCTGCGCCGCGCTTTCGGCCATCAACAACGCGGTCAACAACACACTCATTACAGACCGCGGCAGTAATGTACTATTATGACATACACATGACGTGTGTAATGTAAATATAATAATCCTTGTGTATGTCTTTGTTGTGTATAAAATTGAGCTAATTTCGAAATTACCCTATTTTTCTTTCAATTAAAATAAGATTTCATGGTTTTCCTTTCATTTAATTTATCATGTTTGTTTGAGAGATTTGATCCTCATGATTGACCCTATCGATTGATGTCATCATAAGACACGTGTAAAAAATGTACATGATGTTATTTTTTCGGATTTTAGCTGTATCGATACCCACGTGTGGCAAGCGAGTTTTTGAAAATGCAGATATTTCTTGTTAACAATAAAGCAATGTTTCCTTTGAGTAAAATCTACAATCTCCAGTATTTAGAGTACTTTCCTTCCAGGTGGCGTTACAAAATTCCACCCTGTATACAGGGAGGAAGCACTCCCTCGCGGGGAGCATTCGCCTGTAATGTAACGTTACAGATTAGATTTTGAGCATTACGTTACAATACTGCTTGTCTGAATGACGAGCATTCGCTTGTTATGTAACATTTAAGGTTCGGTTGGCTTCCGGCTCTCTCTCATCGTACGAAACGCAGCTGTAATAGCTGCTTTACGCCTATCGTCTGTGAGAGGGTGGTACCCCTATTATATTGGGACCGAAATTACAACATCGAAAAATATAATAATGAGTACACTGCAGTGTTCTGCCTACCCCTTTCGGTAAATACCGGGGCGTGATAAATTCTTACTGCTGCGATTGTTTACAGTGTTCTCCGATAGATGTCGCTATGTAAAAAATAGCTCGCACTATGGTTTCGTTATATTTATTTCCACTAAAACTCGGATAATACTTGGCAGGTAAATCAAATCAAAATCAAATTTTGTATTTTTGGTATCCAGTTCTGTCCTGTGAGGACTGACTGGACTGTTTGGACATATACAGGGTGGTGACGACATCGTGATAATAATTGAAATCACATACTAGGTATCACATTAGTAGTTCGCACATAAAATATTATTAAATTATATTCAAAGGTATTGCCCACGGGATTGCTTTTTTATTTTGACTATTTTAACTTTACGCCTACAAAGATACCGCTAGAAACACCGACACCGAAGCGATATTGCCACGCTTGTACTTACAGGTCAGTCTATGAGGTCGGTAGACGTTTATAACGGGTGTTGTGTTTCGTTTAGACTATTGCCGCATTTAATTTGTTTGAAAATTTGACATTTTTGACTTTGATGTAAACCTAATTTTATAATTTTAATGTGTTGTGATCGACTAGCAAGGATCGTGTTTTAATTAATTGTCACTATGTCGTCTCCACCCTGTATACACTGTATATTATACAGTAGCTTTTTATTTTTCTCATAGGTAGTGATGAAAAATAGTATGTATCATTCGGGGCCAAAATATTTTGTCCTCGGGCGGCGTATATTGAATTCCTCGCAAAGCTCAGGATTCTACTTTAGAATCCTTCACTTTCCTCTGAATTCAAAATAACGCCCTCGGGGAACAAAATATCACTTTGTCTCCTTGTGACACAAATAACTTTTATATGAAAAAGGACCTTAAAGTTTTGTCTTGACATGGCATATGCCTATATTTCCACGATTTATAGGAGAAAGAAGCAGCGGTAGCCAATTGGTTAAGCACGCGTCTTGCGGGCTTAAGGTCATGGGTTCAAACCCTGGCTCACACCTCTGGATTTTTCGAAATCCATGTGTGAATCATAACTTTAATATGATTATCACTTGCTTACGGTGAAGGAAAACATCGTGAGGTAACCTGCATGTCTTTAGACATGTGAAATCCACCAACCCGCACTGGGCCAGCGTGGTGGATTATGGCCTGAATCCCCCTCGCATTGAGGGGAGGCCCGTGCCCAGCAGTGGGACGTTAAAAGGGCTAAATTATTATTATTATTATTTTTAAAGGAGAAAGATAAATTTTACAGTTCCAAGTGCTGGCAGCCCTTGTTGTAGGTATGACAATTCCCGGGACCGACTTTTTACGGAGACGTTCAGTTCAAATGACTAAACGGTCACCCATCCCTGACTGACCTTGCCTCGCATTGCTTAACCTCCGATCGTTAACCGATCAGTGATTGCAGCTGGCTATGAGCCATCATGCGGTCATAAGCCGTTATAAGGTGGTAGACCCAAGCTGTAGCCAATTGACTGCAGCTCATATACGGGCTGGCTCGACCGGGGTACTACCACCCTCTCACAGAAGATCAGCGTAAAGCAGCTATTACAGCTGCGTTTCGTACGATGAGTGAGAGAGCCGGAAGCCCAACCCCTCCCTCCATGTCACACCCCTTCAAGTCGGCAATATGCGAGGAATGCCTTTGGTATTGCAAGCATCTATAGGCTACGGTAACTGCTTAACATCAGGCGGGCCGTACGCTTTTTTGCCACCGCAGTCCTATAAACAAAGGACTACTTACAACAATATTGTACTTGACAGGGCAGTTCAGCGGCAGTCTCAGGGTGCAGATGTAAGCGGTGCGGGTCTGGCTCGAACCCTGGACCGGCAGGTCGACTGCCTCCACCCACCACTGGGGCGCTAGCCGTGTGAACGTGTCCGACGGCAGCTTGCCACAGTACCTGAAACATACCGCAAAGAATGAGAATACTGGGTCAACAAATCAACTCATAACCAACACTATTATAGCTAAAACAAAGCTTTCTTATCAATATAATTTTGAAATCATCGAAATCGGTCCATCCGTTGCGATTTCATAACACATTTTTTTAAATGTGCGGCTTGTGCGTGTGACGTCACACGAGGCCGTCGGATGGGAGGCGCGCTGTACCCGCTCCGCCATTCATTACAAAGCGCGCGTGGTCCAAATGACGTCATAAAACCCGCGCGCGAACTTCGCTAATAATGTCGTCGCAGCTTCGTAAATTTTTGTCGTAGACCAAACATTATTGCACTGTATGTTATGGATTTCTTAGCTCTATAAATCTGCGTTCTCAACTAAATTCGTTACGGAAACCCATTATAGCAACCTCACATCTCGCTACATACTATACATTCACGACGCCACCAACAGATGGCGCTGAGTGCGCTCTCCAGTACAACATAGAAATCCTGAAACACGATAATCCAGATTCGCGAGGCACATCACTGTAGTATATAGAAAACCTCGACAAGGACCATCGGGGCATAGCACCCGCCTGCCTGGAAGATCTTCCCATTTCCGCTAAAGAACCATTCAAATCAAACCATCCATTTCAGACATGGACCAACCACTCTTTGGTCTCCTCCAAGACAAAAAACACACACAAGTCTTACACACATTTTTATTGGTGGTAGAGCCAAGCCAATTGACTGCAGCTCATATACCGGCTGGCTCGACCGGGGTAGTACCACCCTCTCACAGAAGATCGTAGTAAAGTAGCTATCACAGCTGCGTTTCGTACATACGATGAGCGAGAGAGCCGGAAGCTCAGCCCCCCCATTGTCTAGAGGTGATTCGTTTAATAGAGCAGGTGCGAAGACTAGGTATTTCACGAGACTAGGTGGCACCTATTCCAATTTTGACAGTACTTAGTCCACCTAGTATTATCGCTCATCACGTCCGCTGACGCACCAAGTACTAAGTACCGTACCGTACTGCGAGAGCGTGACGACGCAATCAATATATTATGGAATAATTTAAATCTTAACAAGTTTGTTTACATAATTACTATGTAGAATGACATATTGTAAGCAGTAGCGACACTGAAGTGAGCAAAAGGCAGTTTTTGTCCCCATTTGATCTCATGTATCGAGTCCTATTATGGATCTAAGGACTAGGTATGCGAACCATAGAAGATAAGTACTTGATACTAGGTGGAATAGGTGTTTGTTACCTAGTACAACCCATCTCTACTATACGTTTCCTTTTCAACCCACCCCTTATTAGGGGAGTGAGTTCCAAAAAATAATTGGCTACAAACGGAACCCTTAAGTATCCGTCCGTCTGTCAGTGGGTGCAATCATCACCCTAGCTTTAGTTGAAATACGCGTAACGAAACCATAGCGCGAGCTAACTTTCACCTAGCGACATCTATCGGGGGACACTGAAAACACTCGCGGTACTACGGACTAATTGAAAAAGAAAAATAGTACCCGCGTGCAATTTCCCGCAGCTTTTTATGTTTCCCGCGGGACCCTAATTATTTTTCGAAAATAAAAGTAGCCAAGTTTCTCCTTGCAACATCAGCTATCTCCCGTCAAAATCGGTCCAGCCGTTTCGGAGATTACCCGGAAAAAATAGACAGAAAAAAAAAATACGTTTTTGTTATAAGTACCATAAGTACTTCCATAAAGCTTTTATTTTGACATTACAAACAGACATTTCAATTTTATTTATTTGTATACACAAACCGAATTGAAACCCCATCTCTGACTGACCTTGCCAAGCGTTGCTTAACCTCCTATGGGCGCCTATTTAGCGATGATATTGAAATGTATGTTAACTTAAGGGGGTAGAGCCAAGCTGTAGCCAATTGACTGCAGCTCATATACGGGCTGGCTCGACCGGGGTACTACCGGAAGATCTCACAGAAGATCGGCGTAAAGCAGCTATCACAGCTGTGTTTCGTACGATGAGAGAACCGAAAGCCCAACCCCCCTTCCCCCCCTCCATCCCACTCCCCTTCAAGTCCGCAATGTGCGAGCAATGCCTATGGTGTTGCAAGCATCTATAGGCTACGGTAAATGCTTAACAGCAGGCGGGCCGTACGCTTTTTGCCACCGCAGTCCTATAAAAAAAACTTACCTATTTATAAGCGCAATCGCAGTATTCAAATCCACACTCGCAACGGTATCAGTATCGCTAATATTCTTCTTAATATCGCACTTTAAACTAATATCCTTTCTATTCACACTAATATCACTTTTACTCACACAAAACTCACAAATACCACACTTATTGCATTGAATATCCGTACCAATATCATTAATATCTATTTCGTTAATACTATTCTCACTATTTTTAATGATGTTAGGAATATTTTCATCACATTTATTGGCAGTATCATTATTATTGAGTTGGTTTTCATTATTTTCATCAGATTTAATGGCAGTATCATTACTTTCTTTGTTGGTATTGATTTCTTCATTAATTTTTTGACCTATTTTCTCTTTTTCATTGACTTCTCTAGTATCTCCCTCTGTCTTTTTGAAATCTCCAACTCTCTCATTTAACGAGATGTGACTCTTAATTCCATCACTTATTATATCTTTATTATTAATACCCAAATCATTATTTCCATCAGTTTTATCACTCAAATCATTATTGATACTATCTTTATCATTAATTTCATCATCATTTCTTTCTTTACTGTCAACACTGTGACTCTCT
Source organism: Drymonia ruficornis (assembly GCA_947859195.1). NCBI lineage: Eukaryota > Metazoa > Arthropoda > Insecta > Lepidoptera > Notodontidae > Drymonia > Drymonia ruficornis. The sequence continues at coordinate 12,020,518 of OX401917.1, forward strand.
TTAAGTACTTTATCATTATTTTCTTTGTCATTATTATCATTTTTGTGTTTTTCAGCTTTGTCATTAGGTGTGTAAGGTTTGACTAGGCCGGTGAACATGTCAGCATAGTCCTCTTCAGTCTGGGGTGGCTCATCCTGGATACCGCAGCCGCATTTTCTGCTTATAATCTGTAATTGAGATGGTATAAATAAATAAATATCCTGGAACATTTTTTTACACACGGCTACCTGATCCCAAACTAAGCAGAGTTTGTACTATGGAAACCAGATAACTGATATTACTACATATACTACTTTTTGTTTGTAAATACATACTTAATCTACATAATTACACCCAGACTCGGGACATGCAGACATGTTCATGCACACAAATGCATGTCCCGGGTAGGAATCGCAATCGCAATCGAAAGCAACTAAAATACAATAATCCATTCATTTTCTTATCGCTCGCTGGCCGTAGTATACTCTGTACATTTTCGTCACATAAATAATTAGAATAATAAATATCGCCAGACGAACACACCAACTGTATGGTCCCAAATGAAGCAACGCTTGTACTATGGGTACCGTACAATGGACTGGGGGCGATCCCAGTGACACCCAGACCAGGGCTAATTACGACCGTTTCGGCCGGTCCGACCATACAGACCCTCTAGACAAGTGGCTGACGTCTACAAGCGTTCCTTCAAATCGCTACGCTTCATGTATGGAAATGACATAAGTCCCGTGATCTACATAGCGACTTGTAATGTCATTTCCATACATTGTGAAGTCTATTCTATTCGATTAGCGTTCATGCCACTTGCCTAGGGGGGCTGCCCCGCTAGACAAGTGGCTGACGTCTACGAGCGTTCGTTCAAATCGCTACGCTTCGTGTATGGAAATGACACAAGTACGTGATCTACATAGCAACTTGTAATGTCATTTCCATACATTGTGAAGTCTATTCTATCCTATTCCAGGGGTCGGCAACCTGCGGCTCGCGTGCCACATGCGGCTCTTTGGATGTGAACCTTCCGCTATTTATAGTTCCATACGCAAATACTATTTATTTTGTAAAAAAAATAACATTAAAAAAACATTAAATTTGTTTGCTCAATTATTGTGGCTCTTTAAAAACTTTAAAATAGTAAGTTTAAAAACTAAAACCCGACTACTGAAAAATCGCGCTCTAAAAAGTATGAAACAAGAAAATATTCTTATCTAGAGGATAGCCGTGGTCCGTGGTCATATGCCATTTTTCCCTAAAGCACCTACACGGACCACGGCTATCCTCCAGATAAGAATATTTTCTTGTTTCATACTTTTTAGAGCGCGATTTTTCAGTAGTCGGGTTTTAGTTTTGAAACTTACTTTTTATTTAATTATTTTAGAGTTATAGGTAACAATATATATATTTTTGAAATGTGCTGATCAAGCTCTTTCATTTGATACCCCACACGGTTTTATAAAAAAATGTATTTTTTTTAGTTCATGACATTATGTCCTCTAGAGGTCGCCACACGCAATTTTATGTGACGTCACATAGCCTATAACCAGCGCGCCATTAAGCCGCTTCTAACGATATCTCATTTGTCAAATTACGACAAGTAGTTTGGAAGTTAGGTGGGAACAGATGCACATACATACATACATACCGGTCAAAATCATAACCCTCCGCCGTAGTCGGGTAAAAAAAATTAAATTTTGGCTCTTCCGACTCAAAAGGTTGCCGACCCCTGACCTATTCGATTCTTCATGCCACTTGTCTAGGGGGGATGTTGTGTAATATATTATATATTATAATATTTATTTGTTCAATAGCATGGTATATGACCTGGTCCAGTTCCCTATAGGTGGCTAGGTGGTGCAGCAGCAGGCTGGTGTCTCCGGCGCTGTGATTGGCTAGCAGCGCGGCCGCCGCACGCGCAGCCCGCGCTCGCCCGCGGCACGCGCCATACGACCGGTACCTAACGTCAAAGCCAGAGTCAAACAAAATATGTAAACTAATATAATAATATTAATAATTTCCTGGGACATTCCTCCCCCCCTCCCCCTCCCTCCATCCCACTCCCCTTCAAGTCGGCAATGTGCGAGCAATGCCTTTGGTATTACAAGCATCTATAGGCTACGGTAACTGCTTAACATCAGGCGGGCCGTGCGCCTTTTTGCCAACACAGTCCTATAAAAAATAAAAAAAACAGTATTGATTACTCACGATGCCGGTATATCCCATCTCAGTACTAAGTTGCATCGCGGCAGGTCAATGCCCTCTTCCAACGCAGACGTCGCTAGCAACAGATTACATTCGTGCATACGGAACCTGGCAACAAAATGTAAGTGGTGTATTGTTGGCAGGGCCAAGCTGTAGCCAAATGACTGCAGCTCATATATGGGCTGGCTCGACCGGGGTAGAACCACGGACCAGTTACTAAGGGGACTGGCTCAAAGCAACTCGGCCGAGTGGTCGGCCTAGTACTAACATCGACATAAAACGAAGCGAGTAGTTCAACTATTTACCGGTAAATAGTGAAATGAAAATGAAAAAACAATGACCACGTTTTGTTTCATACATATATCTAATAAGGGCACCTCTTTCTTTAGTCTTTACTCTGTCGGTAGTACCCTCTCACAGAAGATCGGTGTATAGTAGCTATTAGTGGCAGAGCCGGAAGCTCAACCCTTCCCCTCCCTCCGTCCCATTTAACTTCAATTGCAAGCATCTATAGGCTACGGTAACCGCTTAACATAAGGCGGGCCGTTCGCTTGTTTTCCACCTAAGTCACATAAAAAAACAATGTCTAAAGTACGATAAATGTGTTGTTTCCCACTAACATTTGGTATTTGAATCTTAAGGTATTCAACTCTTGAATTTTATTTATAATTTGTATGTATGTATAGAATGCGGTGGTAACGCTAACATATAGTTTTTTGACAATTTATAAATGCTATATACAGGATGAATTTGAAATCATGGGCAACCTTTTAAACTATGACTCTACACATGATTCAGAATGTTTTGGGAAAACAAAATAAAAAATCTATTGATGAAGAAATAGTGCTCGAGTAAGCAAATAAGCAAACCCGTTAACTGTTATTCATTACCCGGGAAATACATTTTTATCAATGGATTTTTTGATTAATATTCCCTAAGTAATCTGAATCATGTGTAGAATCACCCTTTAAAAGGATGTCCATGATTTCAATTTCACCCTGTATAGCTAACATGAAGAAAAAAATAATTATTTGATTTGATTTGAATAGATATGTATTTTAGTCTGTAATGGGCCTATGTCGCCTGAATCTTCATTTATTTATTTATTTAATGTAGATGAATAAACAAATAAATAAGGATGTAGCCACGTATATTGTGGTGTGCGTACTTCTTGAGCACCTCCTCCTGCTTCTTGCCGTGCCGCTGGCAGTCGCGAGGCTCGCCCGCCGGCTCGGCGCCGCAGTACTGCGCGCACAGGTACGACAGCCGACCGTTGCAACGCGACATGTCCTGCGATATAAAAAAAAAAAAAAAAAAGATTGCCCTTTAACGTCCCACTGATGGGCATTTCAGGATAAAAATAAAACAATGTAAAAAAACACAAGCCCGCTGAGTTTCTTGCCGGATCTTTTCAGTCGAGGTCGCGTTTCCGATCCGGCGGTAGAATTCAAGGAAAAATGTAAAATGACAATTTGTAAGTGCCCCCATAGGCCTAAACAAAATAAACGTTTTGAATTTTGAATTTTATGGAACGCACATGTTCGAACACAACATACCCTGCCCATTAGGAAAAAAAGACGAAAGATACCCTGGGCCATTTAAAACAGAAAAGAAAAAGAAACGTACCCTGGACTATTAGGAAAGAAAAAAAACATACCCTGGGCCATTTAGAAAAGAAAAGAAAAAGAAACGTACTCCGGACTATTAGGAAAAGAAAAAAACCCCGCGATGTGGCGTGTTGGACTCATACATTAAGGGTTCCGTACCACAGTAGAATAAAAACGTCAAAAATATCAAGTTTCTTGTATGGGGACCCCTTTATTTTTTTTTTTTTTTTTAATGCATATTCTGTGAATTTTTTTTTTCTCTCTACGTACGGACGGACAGCGGAGGTTTAATAATTGGGTTCCGTTGGCACCCTTTGGTTACGGAACCCTAAAATGATCGTTATAATAAAACAACTTACCACAATCAGCATGAACATGATTTTGGCCATGAGCGCTTCCTTCATGTACACCACACCGCACAACGCGTCCGGGTTCAATTGCAACTGTTGTACCCTCGCCGCGTTGTTCCTTTGTACCCTCGTCCGACCTCTCACTCTATGGCCTGTCCGCCGTGTGAACCCTAACACGCCTTTCTGTACCTCGTTTGAGGTATGATTCTGTAGCTCATTTGAGGCGGTAGGATTGTGTACCTCATTTGAGTTGGTATGATTTTGTACCTCATTTGTTTTGGTAGGATTTTGTACCTCATTTGAGATGGTATGATTTTGTACCTCATTTGAGGTATGATTCTGTACCTCATTCGAGATGGTATGATTATGTACCTCACTTGAGGTGGTATGGTTTTGTACCTCATCTGAGGCGGTATGATTTTGTACCTCATTTGAGGTAGTATGATTCTTTACCTCAATAGTATTCATTAATGTAGGAATAATGTTGGTGTCATCTGGACTTTGGATTTCAATCGGTTTAATATCGATTTTAGTGGCGATATTCGTAGTATCGATATCACTAATATCCTTTGTGGCATGAGATGAGGTATTCGCAGTATCAGTATCTTCAATATCTTTCAAATTAGCCTCATAAGTGTTAACTCTGTCTTGTATTTTATTACCTAAAGTTGCGAAGTCACAGAGTTTTATATCATTCAGCATTTTAGTTGTAGTATCAACTTTAATATCCGTTTCACTTAGATATCCAATATCTTTCTTACTTATAGTATCATTTTTACTATCTATATGGCAACACATTTCAATATCTTCTGCTCTTTCGATATTCTCAATTTGTATATCATCGACTTCAGTATCCATTTTGCTAACAATTTGAATATCCTCTCCACTTACAGTACCCACCTTGTTTACACTGCTAATATCTACTTCACAACCAATATCCTTATCTACCAAATCTGATTTCGTCGTCAGCGGACTCCGAATATCCATGTTGCAATCTTTATCTACTGAGATACTAGGTGGTTGGAAAAGTTCCAATATTTCAGCGAATCTAAGCACTTTAGGCGTACAAAAAGCCCGTATCTTATCCCAATCGTTCTCGTATCTACTAAATACGGTATCAGCGTAACACCGTATCTTAACAAATACGGTTGTGCATAGACAAAGCAGAAGAAAGTGGCGTTCGTACGGCACTTTGATTTTGAGTTTCTCGAGTTTTGTTAGCAGTGAGAACGCGGCCTTATCCGCTGCGTATGGACCTGCAATAGTTACATTGGTGATAGAGTGAAGTGTTGCCAATTGACTGCATCTCATATAAGAGCTAGGTAGTACCACCCGCTCACAAAAGATCGGCGTAAATTAGCTATTACAGCTGCGTTTCGTACGATGAGTGACAGAGCCGGTGGCCCAAAACCCACCAGGTCCCAGGGGAGTGGGATAGAGGAAGGGGAAAGGGGGAAGAGCTTTCTCTCCTTCTGTCCCACTCCCCTGGACGTCGGCAACGTGCGAGCGATGCCAATGGTATTGCAAGCATCTATAGACTACGCTAATTAAATTGTTTCGAAAGGAGAAAAAATAGACTCCTAATATGTGAGGGAAACTTTCCGTCAAACGTGATGAATTACATGAAAGTGGGGCGTCGAGTCTCTAAACAATAAAAACGGGTGAACGGACAGCGGAGGCTTAAAGTCGTAATTATAATTCAGTGGAGTAAAATGACAGCTTTTTATGTCAAACGTAAAATTAATTTGATCCGTTCATCATGAATAATGTTGTTTTTATCATTCTGGTTCAAAAAGTTTCAATTTTATTGACTAAAGAATAACAAAAACATGATCACTCATTAAAAATAGATTCAATTAAAATATAAATTCACATTTATAGCTGTCATTTTACTCCACTGAATTATAAATACGACTTTAGTAATAGGGTTTCGTTGCCACGGTACGGAACCCTAAAAACTACTGCCTATAGCTCTTACCTAATTGGTCCAGCACGTACAGGAACTGGTTGAGCATGTGTTTGGGGTCGATCGTGGGGTCTGGAATGTTGATAAACTCCTCATATAGCTCCTCGCCATATATTTCGGTGGGGTCGTGTCTGGAATCATATAACGAACTGGTTAACGACCGAATAAACGGGCTAACGACCGTGTTTGCGCCTACGCGGTTTGGCATAGTAACGCATATGATAGCAACCAATGAGGATCCGTAACGAATTTAGTTGAGAATGCAGATTTATAGAGCCAAGAAATCCATAACATACAGTGCAAACATTTTTGGTCTACGACAAAAATTGACGATGTTATGACCAAATTACTAGCGAAGTTCGCGCGCGGTTGCTGTGACGTCACGAGGGCCACGCGCGCTTTGTAGTGAATGGCGGCGCGGGCACAGCACACCGATCCAGCCCTGTGACGTCACACGTGCCAGCCGCACATCATATAAAATTATAAAATGTGTTATAAATCGCAACGGATGGACCAATTTTGATGATTTCAAAATTATATTGATGAGAAAGCTTAGTGTTAACTATAGTGTTGGTTTTGAGTTGATTTGTCGACATAATAATGATTCTCATTCCCGTTTAAAAACGTGCTACAAAAAATCTCACCTATGGTCGTGTATAAACTCCATGGCCTCGTCTATGGTGTTTCGCATGAACTTGTCTATGTCCGCGTACTCTTCCGTGAGGGTCTCGCCGCTCGCCCGCCCGCTGTACTCTATGATAAGCTCCCTTGGCTTTGTCACTGATGCTGAAATACTAAACATACAACATTCTCCTTTAGTAATTCATAGAAATAATAAAAATACCTGCCAAGTGCGTGTCGGACTCGCACATAAAGGGTTCCGTACCACCGTAGAAAAAAAAGTCAAAAATATCAAGTTTCTTGTATGGGGACCCCTTTATTTTTTTATTTTTTTTTATTTTTAGTATTAGTTGTAGTATTTGTTGTAGCGGCAACAGAAATACACATTCTGTGAAAATTTCAACTCTCTACGTATTACGGTTCGTCAGATACAGCCCGCTGACGGACGGACGGACAGCGGAGGCTTAGTAATAGGGTTCCGTTGGCACCCTTTGGGTACGGAACCCTAAAAAAGAAAATACAACAGAAGAAAACAGTAGTGAATATGTCACGGCTTGATCAAATAGGTTCCCAGATCAGCCTAATGCAAGGCATGAGCTTGGCACTGATATTCATCTGGGAATCTGGGATTTTCATCTGAGAATCTGGGATTTTCATCTGGGAATCAGGGATTTTCATCTGAGAATCTGGGATTTTCATCTGAGAATCTGGGACTTTCATCTGAGAAACTGGGATTTACATCTGGGAATCTGGGATCTTCATCTGAGAATCTGGGATTTTCATCTGGGAATCTGGGATTTTCACCTGGGAATCTGGGATTTTCATCTGAGAATCTGGGATTTTCATCTAGGAATCTGGGATCTTCATTTGGGAATCTGGTATTTTCATCTGGAAGATAATACATACCGTTTCCCTCCATCAATATCTTCAGCCAAATCCATCTGACAGCATAACTCATTCTCCAACTCTTCTATTTTCCACTCTAGCTTCTCATACATATCGAAATCGTCCACATTCTCGTACGCTCCCATCTCTACTTCACTCTTGCTCACTCTTGCTATCTCTTTATTAGTTATAGTGTCTTCTTTATCTATTTTCTCTTCTTTGGCAGTATGAGGATCTCTTATTACTATTGCTCTGCTGTTAGATGTTTTAATTTCATTTTTATTATCACTTGCTGCTATTTCTGTGCTTTCTACTTCATTTTCTTTAGTTTTATCATCTGTTATTTCGATTTCTACAACATTTGATTCTTTTATAACACTCGTATTATCTTCTATGTCTTTAGCTATGCTTTTGTCATTTTTTCTCTGTATTTCTTCACCGTCTAGTGTATCTATGGCAGTTTTATCATCTTTTATTGCTGTATCTTTGCAAATTGCATCTTTTTCTACGTCTTTTATTGCTAGTGGATCTACCGTCTCGTTCTCGCACGTTTCGTTTCCGCTGGTGTTGTCTCTCTCTGTTACGTCTTTGGATTCCTCGCTGTCTGGTGTTAAGTCTTTATTTTTTTCAATGTCTTTTCTGTTCGTGAACAAGGGGTATGTGAGAGCTAGTATTATAGGTCTTTCTGTGTCGCATTCCTTGTATTTTTGCATTATCTGTGAACGAAATTTAATAATTAGGAGGGGTGTAGCGAGGGTGTGCGGGGGGGTCCGCGCGGAGCTCATACATACACTGCTTTGTTTGTTTGTTTATTTGGTATGGGCACTTGGTGCTAAACGTACATGATAACAGCGTGCCGCGATTAATCCTAAGATGAACCGCAAGTTATGTCAGAGACGGTGACCATTTAGTGGCATTTCGAACTGAGCGTCTATATGCTTCAGAGGGCACGTAAAAAGTCGGACCCGGTTGCTGTCATAGACAAAAATCATAAACAGACATGTCTGTGACCTTTGGGGTGGCTTAAACTCTGATACCAGAGGGCCTACTCCTTAACAAACGAAAACAAAATTTCAGACGAAATTTCCCGTATTTCCTACCACGTTTCTCATTCATTCCGACATTTCTTACGAGCGAAAATTGTTCGACGTCTTCGTAGTCGTCGAATCTAAACGTCAAACAAATTTCGTTGGCAAGAAATGTCGAAATGAATGAGAAACGTAGTAGGAAATACGCGAAATTTCGTAAAAGAGTACACAGGTTGGCCACTAACCATACGGCAAGAAGACTTACATATTTCAAGTTGTGATCTTCGTATACCATATGGCAGCTATCTAGTATCAGCACATTAATATTTGCTATGGACAGCACTTCTTCTTGTAGTATTCGCATCAACACTGGCGCAGTGCACACCAACACCTGGAATATCAATAAATAAATAATAATAATAATATCCTGGGACATTTTTACACACGGTTACCTGATCCCAAACTAAGCAGAGCTTGTACTATGGAAACCAGATAACTAATATTACTACATATACTACTTTTTTATTTTAGGCCGTAACTAATATTACTACATATACTACTTTTTAGGCCGTTGACGTCATCACAGTAGGCGTGGCTTAAGTCAGTGTGCTGTTGCCGTTCGTCCTGTGCAGACTTCTTGCCAACTTTCGCATTCCAAATATAATTCTATTCGACACTAGATGGCGGCTCTTTGTACGTCATTTTTATCACCCTACACTTAGCGACATCTAGTATGAAAAAGTTAAACTACGTACTAACATCGACATAAAACGAAGCGAGTAGTTCTGCTATTGACCGGTAGATAGATGCCAGCATTTCTTAACCCCCACCACCCGCGCCATCCCGCGCAAATTTCCACGCGTTGTTTCATAGAGAAATCTACTAAGAACACCCCCACTCTCTAATAGCTTCATGGTTTGTACTATACCATAGAATTAAGTGGGGGCGAACCCAATGAGAGACCAGGGAACATTACGAAAATGCCGTTAAAGGTGGCAAACAAGCGTACTGCCCGCCTAATGTTGAGTTGATGTTGGTAAAGCCAAGCTGTAGTCAATCGACTGCAGCTCATATACAGGCTGGCTCGACCGGGGTAGTACGGGGGTCACAGAAGATCGGCGTAAAGCAGCTATTACCGCTGCGTTTCGTACGATGAGTGAGAGAGCCGGAAGCCCAATCCCCTCCCCATCCCTCTATAGGCATCTATAGGCTACGGTAACTACTTAACATAAGGCGGGCCGTACGCTTTTTTTGCCACCGCAGTCATATAGAAATAATAAAATTGTTATTGTGTTTTAATCAGGGCATCTTTATTTTAATGTAAAAAAATAAATGTAACGTCACGACTTTTATTCCCGTTCGGGGGTAGTCAGAGGCTTGAGTGGCCATACACCACCACATTGTGGAGGTATTAACCAACTCAAAGCCCACGTTTCACCAGATAGTCAGAACCCAACGTGACAGGTGGTGAACCTTGTCGCCGTGTATACAGGAACTGACTATTACCTAATCCCGAGGGATAGGTAAGTTTCCCCACGATGTTTTACCTCACCGTAATAGTACCGTACCGTATAGTATAATAGTACCGTAGTTCTGATTCAGTAATGTTCATATTAGAGTTGGTGTGTTAGTCAAGCCATATTTATTTTATTCTTCACCCCAGCCAATGAGAAGGCTGTACATACCTCCTTGGCCTCCATCTCGGCTGTCCAATCGTACACGTCCCCGTACTCGCGCGCCTGCGCCACCGTCAGGTCGGTGAGCAGCTTCAGTTCATACCCCACGACCGGCACGCGCGACGCGCGCGTCACGTACACTGAACGCTTGCGACCGTCGAACAGTGAGCTGTCAAGTAATTAATAGAGAGATTGGAATGATGAGTGTAATGGGCGTCAATAAATTACGTGAGGCATTTTGGGGGGGCGGGGGTCGAGCAAAATCTCACCAAATCTCACGTGGGGGAGAGGGGGGGTCTCGGCAAATCTCTCGTAATTGTTTTTACCGCAAGAAATAGTATAAATTTGTAAGAAAACTGGGTTAAATTAAGTAAAACATGTTTCTCCTCTAGAATATGGCTTTTGAAAAATCTCACGTGAGATTAGAGGGGGAGGGAGGGGTTCGAGCAAAATCTCACGACATCTCACCAAGGGGGGAGGGGGGTCGAAAAATCTCAGAAATCATCTCACGTAATTTATGGACGCACCCTAATGTCTTCATTGTTCTTATAAAATAATAAATTGTGAAAGGATTTATGTGTAATGTAGACAGACGGACGGACGGGAGGACGGGCTCATAAAAGGTGGGACGGACGGAGGAACGGGCGGACGGAGAAAGTCGGACAGACGGGCGGGCGGGCGCATAGAAGGGACGAACGGACAGAAGGAGGGACGGACGGACGCTCAGAAGGACGGACGGACAGACTGACGTACGGACGGGAAGGCGGGCGGACAGGACATACGGACGCACGCACGGACGGGCGGGTGGGCGGTTTACAGAAGGAGGGACGTACGGACAGACGCATGGACCCTCTAAAATTGCCATCCTGACCATTAGCTATTTAACTTACAAATTACAATTCTATACTAAAATTCGCATAGCTTGTTATTTTATTAATATTGCTTACATGGTAACTAACAAAGAATAATAAAATGTACAAAAAAAAAAAAAAAAAAAAAACCTATACATTACCTAATAAAAATCGCGCAACAATCCCCCTCCGATACCAGGCAGCAGGGTGCCCAGAAGGCTGGCAGCATTGCCGCGTTGGATGGCAATGCTGATATGCTGACCAAAATATATGCCAGCGTTCTAGTCACCCAAGGTTTCCACCAGACTAAGGGTTCTTTAACTATAAAACCCTACAAATAAAATAATGAAAAACCATGAAACCCTCACCCTCGTATCTGGTACGCCTTCTCGTAGAGCAGCCGCACCGGTATGAAGGAGGCGTACTCCACGGCCAGGATGTTCTTAGTGGCGGCGGCGGCGGCCAGCCGGGCTCCGCCCTCCGCCGCCGTGAACCGGGAGCAGCACGCTTCCATCACGCTGAAACAGATATCCAAACAATACTAAATGAGCTTTTTTTTAAAGGACTGAGGTGTCAAACAAGCGTACGGCCCGCCCGATGTGAAGCAGTTACCGTAGCCTATAGATGCTTGCAATACCAAAGGCATTGCTCGCATTGCCGACCTGAAGGGGAGTGGGATGGAGGCAGGGTTGCAAAAAAACAGGAAATTTAAAATTAAAACTTTTTAAAACGTGTTTAAATCATTGTTTAAAACATTGATTTAAATCAGAATGAATAAATCACTGTGTTTAAAACATGTTTTAAATGATTAAAACATGTTTTAAACACGGTGTTTAAAACAAGGTGATTTTCGTAACAACCCTGGAGGGAGGGGCGGTTTGGGCTTTCGGCTCTCTCACTCATTGTACAAAACGCAGCTGTAATATCTGCTTTACGCCAATGTTATGAGAGGGAGGTACTACCCCGGTCGAGCCAGCCCGTATATGAGCTGTGGTCAATTGGCTACAGCTTGGCTCTACCACTTTAAAAACGTTGTGAAAATAAAACTTCAGAGGGGATGCAATAAATGTTTGTATGAGAGACCAATAAATTTCTCGAACTACAAATTCTATGCAGACAAAGTTGTGATCACCATTTTATTTAATAGGATAAGGGAGAGAAAACTTTTAAACATCATTCAAATATAATTCCATTACGAATTGACCACCCTCTCACAGAAAATTGGTGTAAAATAACTATAACAGCTGCGTTTCCTACGATGAGTGAGAGAACTGGATGCCCAAAACCTCACTCCCCCCCCCCCCGTCCCACTTCCCTTCTGGTCGGCAATATGCGAGCGATGCCTTTGGTATTGCAAGTGTTTATAGGCTATGGTAACTGCATAACATCAGACGGGGAATACGCTTGTTTGCCATCGTAGTCACAAGAAAAATAACTAATGAAATTCATAAAAGGCTGTTAGATACTATTCTTAGTCATACTATTCGTCTGTTTACCAGTCAGTTACTTTATTAAAAATAGGGATAAGGCAAGCCGAGGGAAGCCGGGGCGAGTCACTAGTTTGTAATAAAATATACTAAAAATGCAATAATCTGATATACATTTGCAAAAGAAACAGTAGAGGTTATCGGTTTTAAAACACAGAAACCGCTTAAAATACTCACGGGTATTGGTTTCTATTTTCGCAGAACTGTAACAGAAGAACACAACACCTCGTTTCTAGTGATAATTATCAAACAAAACATTGTTAGGATGCAGAAATACGATCTTAAAACTCACAACACCTTAACCAAAATATCACTGCAAATATATAATTTTCAGAAGCGAATATGGACGTGAAATGAGTTCAAGTCATTGCTGATTTGATGGAGATAATTACACAATCAATATAACGTGTATTAATACGCAATTATTCGATTTAATTTCACAATAAAATTAAGGAATATTCATCGCACTAGCCTAGCCACCACAGATTAGATAGTCTAGCCACAGATTCGATATTTATAGCAACTAAAACCATAGCACAGATAAACAATGCAAAAAAAATATACAGGCTATCGTGAACACGACTTTAGTGATCGTGAATCTTAGATAAAGAATGTACCTGTAGATTTGACAAGCGCGTACACCCGTAAGGGACAAAAGATGTATAATCCTGCTAAATTACGCTTAACCCTAATGTCTATGGAACGTGATCTGACGTATACTACTTCTAAATTTGGTTGGGTGATGCTTTGTTTGACTCATCCTGGACCAAAGACCTACCAAAAGTTTGAGCCCAACAAACTTAGGGCGATACGCAGAAAGTGACAAAAGATAGTACGTCTATCTCTTTCACTCTAAGGATATCGAGCGTAAGCATGGCTCGCTCAGGCATGGTATTATTATTACCGTGTCATCTCTATTGATGCTTTCTCTATGTCGTGAATAGAACAAATAATTTATTCATGTTCTTTTCACTTTCCACAGTTAATTTTCACTTATTTTAAAGTAGTGTCTATGTGTAGTGTAGGCGTGAAATTAACTGTTTGGGGTCAGTACAAACAGAACGGCAAAATGCACGAGCAATTTATCAGCTTCATTGAAAATAGGACCGTATAGCCTAAAGTCATTGACCATAAGAAAGATAGAGGACTGGCCCTATGTGACGTCATCTGAAGCCAAACACGAGCAAACGGCAGTCCAAAATGGCGCGACTCCGCCCACAGCTAAAAGTGTTGTACTTTTAGATAGTCGATAGTATCCATATCGATATACCTAACGATCATGTCGCTGGAAAAGTGCTGGGTCATGATTAGGTAGGTACAGCTATGCTGGGCTAAATCAAATAAGGCAAAAAAGGGGGGACACATATCTGTTAGGGTCAGGTCAATGTCAAGCGTGTACATTACCGGCACGATGGAGGCGGGCGCATTTCCAGGGTGGTATGGCTGGATCCTCACGTCCTTCTGCGCAGGCACATCACTAAATCCCTCGCTTGGGTTTATCCAGTTCACACAACACAATTACACAAAGGATTGAGTAGATTTCGTGCGATTAAGGTTTTTAGACACAGGAAGCACCGCGACGGGGCGGGTGTACTACACAAAGGTCGGTCAGTCAAGTGTCATGACGCGGGAAAGAGACCGCAGCACAAATATCACGTTAATCAGGGGTAGGCAGTACAAAATTATGTTTTTATTATTACTACTGTGTCAATGCGGTAATGGATCGGTCATACTCATAGAGTAAATACTAAAGAAAGAGGTGTTCTTATGCTGCGTTCCATTCACCGTAATTTTTGTTATTTTCGTCCACAAAAAGTGTTAAAAACGATAATAATGATCACTTTCAGTACAAGTTGGTGCGAGTGGAACGTGATTTGTGGACAAAAATAACGAAATTAACAGTAAATGGAACGCACCATTAGTAGATATCTCTATGAAACAACGCGTGGAAATTTGCGCGGGAAGGCGCGGATGGTGGGGGTTAAGAAATGCGTGGCATCTATCTACCGGTAAATAGCAGAACCACTCACTTCGTTTTATGTTAGTACGTAGTTTAACTTTTTGCACTAGATGTCACTAAGTGTATGCTGATAAAAAATGACGTACAAAGGGACGCCATCTAGTGTCGAATAGAATTATATTTGGGATGCGAACGTTGGCAAGACGTCTGCACAGGACGAACGCCAACAGCACACTGACTTAAGCCACGCCTACTGTGATGACGTCAGCGGCCGAGTTGTGCGATGTCTAAGCAACGCGGCCGAGTTGCTTAGACCCAGTCCTTCTTTAGTATTAGGTTCATGGTCATGCTTACTCTAATGTTCTTGCTTGCTTGCGGTGGCTCTGTGGAGCGGGTCACCCTCTTCCCTCTAAAATGGTTGTGCAGAGTGACGCTGCTGCTCAAGTAAAGTAATTTTCACATGGCAACTCTTCAGGGTTCGCAATTTAACGTTAGAGACGACCAGAATTTCGATATCTCGGCCTTGTTGGCGCCTCAACTTAACCATGAAAATATGCACCTGTGGAGAGCCTAATGCATAGGTACACGGCCATCATCCCTACCTACCCCTGCCCAATGTAGCAAAAGCGTAAAATTAAAAATCGACAAATATATCAGCTAAAAATCTTGCGAAATCGGGCGATTTTGAATAAACTCTATTTTAACTTCTTTAAGCCGTCTTAGTACAAAAAATCCCACATTTAATTTTAAAATTTTCACTATCCATAAATCAACTTGTTATCTCTTTCGTGAATCTTTATGGTCTTGAGTAGTGCTGACAAATATTATAAAACAATTTTAAGGCGGCGCAGTCACGCACCTTCCAAAACAAAAATTATTTCTTTGTGGTCACCCCGGGGTGACGGCGCGGCCCGACGTGTAGGTGAATAGAATATGTATCGATAACTTTGAAACAAAACATGTAAGAACAACACTACGTTTTTATGTAAACATAGCAAATATTTGTTAGTTCTATTTTAGTTGAAAATATGAATTAGAGAGTACGATTATAGACGGGAACTCAATTAAAAATGAATATAATGTACACAAAATTTATTTTCACACACTATAAATACACTTAAATATGAAAATAACACAACTAACCTGGAAAATAACAAACCTTCGAAATTCTTTCGAGAATCAGAACTACATGCCCTAACGCATCACTAAACTATATTGTTTTTTCCTTGATAATCCTAAATAATATAATAAAGAGTCACAAAATACACACAGTTCACCGTAAAATTTAAAATAATTTGTATAATACGCTGACATGACAGATGAAGTACTAACCATAGTGACCCGACCATAGCCGTCAACCCAATATGGCGGTCCAAAAAGGCCCTCAGGGAGGCGGCTTACTGACGGAACTAACCAAAAACTTCCAGAAAAAAGAAATATATGACATATACTGTACTGTTTTACATAGCTAAATTGTCACGAGTAAGAATGAGACAGATATGTTTTCGTTAATGTGGTCCATATTTGCATCAAATATGTATACCATAAACAATAGCTTCCGATCTATTACTATATATCTATGCCTAAAGTGCGTTCGCGCAAGCTTGCGCTGTATCGATGTTCATACAATTTTCTTCTTTAGCTTATGGTAATACGGTCTTATTTTCAATGGAGCCAGTAAATTGCTTGTGCATTCTGTCTCTTCCGTTCTGTCTGAATTGACCCTTATGAAATCACGTATTTTTAAGATATCTGGTAAAAAGAAAAAAAATATGGGTTGCTATATTTTTAATTTTAGAATTTTTACAAAAACAATCCATTACCACAAGCACACATAATATAAATTATAAAAATATCACCATATCAATTAAACCCTTAGACCATCTAACTAGGGACCCGGTACGCGCATAATTCAACGAACAAAATGTTCTGTCAATTCTTGGGGGAGGGGAGGTAACCACTACATTAAAATTGACGCACACTTACTCAAAACATTTTGTGTCATTATAAACGCACACGTAAAGAAATGTGCAACACTAGTATATTTTACGCACACTAAAAGATCTAATACGTCAACATACAAAATTTTACTACCGTAGGACCATCGGTGTAATAGGGTGAATACCACTATCGATATTTCTAATTAGCTATATCGATAGTTTCATATACTCATTATTACATTTATAGCTGTCATTATAATCTACTGAATTATCTCTACTGAAACAGCTGAACAAGAAATAATGAGTAACTCACGAGGCGTAAATATTCAACGGAAACAAGATGATTCCGGGTACATCCCAATTCAGTTCCTTGAAAATGAGATTATCTAAAAAATAAGTACCTAATGTTCCCAAATAAGCTGTTTCATCCCCCCCCCACTCCCACTCGACCAGCGCCATCTGCTGCCACTGGCCTGGCTGATATCTTTTGTTAGGTAGGTACGTATAAACGTAATAGGTATTATTATACTAATGTCATCATCATCATCATTTCAGCCAAAAGACGTCCACTGTTGGACATAGGCCTCTCCCAAGGTTTATTATACACTACTATATATATTATATTTTTATCGATACCGGTCTGCAATCATAAATAAACACTACTACAACACTGTTCAAATCAAAAAGTATTTAATTCAAAATAATTCTTGCAACATTGACTAATACGACTGAATAATTTTGATACTTGATTTATTATTTTCCATATTATTTATTATTCATAATGCAAGCGCAAGCACTTTTAAGTTTTCTTTGATGTTGGTCAATAAGATAATATTTGTTATACATATATTTATGCCATATGTGATTCATCGCCTCAGTAGCAGACGCTGCCTGCTTCTGGGTCATATGGACCCGGAGCAGTGTCAGGTTCGATTCCGTTTATCAAGATCAAGAATTTATCGAGATCGTATTTATCTGAATTGTTTCGATAGTGGGTGTTTTTGTTTCAACATGAGTTAGTTATTTTTTTTTGTATTTTAGGAAAATAAAACAAACATATCATAGCTACTGCGTTTTTTAATTATTTTTTTATTTTAATCTTGGTCTAAATATTCCACTCCTGATAAATCCATATATTGGCGTGGGCCTGCCGCTGCCACATCAACTCATCATCATCAGTCTCCACAGCATTGCTGTCATCTTGAAGATTTATTATTAATCGATTAATGTCATCGTAAAGAGCAATTTTCGACTATTCTTACCTGAAAAATAAAATAATTCAATAAAAGATAATTTCTTTAATGCTTTAAGATTATTTGTTTATTTAGTAATTAAGTAACGATGTTAACTGACAAGCAAACATAGAAAAATAAAGCAACCTTAGTTTATGTATTGGTCGAGATGAAAGCAACACATAAAAATAATGCGCAAGTATCAAGTGTATTCAATCGAATGTACCTCTAAGCGATCAATGTATATTTACTGAAAAACCTGTAAACTGAAGCTTTGAGCCTGCCTTTGTATACAATAAACATATAACTTAAAAACTGTAAAATAAACTGCTTATATACCTATAATATCAGCGGTTCTTTGGTAAACATGGTCGAGTTCTGACAAAATATTTTGTACCTCAAATTCCGCGAGACACCGCCTGTAAACTTTGTGAATCACCTCTCTTGATGAATTACTAATGATTTATTCATTGTAAATCGTTTTTAACGTTCTGCGACTGGTTTATCACCGCGTAATTCAGTATTTATCCGTTTGTTTACAAAGTTCAAATACTTGACAATTATTTGACAAATAAAAAATACAGTTGCCAGGGTAGAAAAGATTCGTCTATGGTCACAGTAGACTATTCGATTAATTCGTACTCGATTAATTGTATCGATAATGTTTTCGATTCTTATGACATTTAATATTTTAATGAATTTAATAGAAAAATTGCATTAATTACATCAAAAATACTTACATATGAAATGTTACCCCATCTTTTTGTATATTACTATTTTTTGTAATTTCTTTGCACACGTTTAATGGGACAATTCGGCATTTTTCACGGAGCACCTTACACCGCGAAAACGATACTTACTCTGATCAAATCGATTTCGAAAACAGTTTTTATATACGTGTCAGAGATTGTTGGTCCTGTACCTATAGAAAAAAGCTAGAGGGGAAGATCATGCGAAGCGCATCCTGAGCTAATACATCCATGATTAAACCGTATAAGGTTATGGCAACCCATTTTACACAGCGCTAGTACTGGCTTTTTGGCGGGAAGTGGAAAAGTCATGTTGTGATTTTTGTTTTAATTTCCAAAACTTGTGTTTTCGTGTATTATAATGTGTAATATTGGTGGAATATTAACCTTTATATGGTCATAAATGTGCGTGAGTGTGGGCAATTGGAACAAAAGTGATGAAACATGATTTTCGGCTTCTCCCAAGAAGTCTAGTAATTTGTCAGTAAAGTATCCGCCACTTTACTGATAGGGTTTGGGGGGGTAGAAATAAGGTAGTTATAAGGTAGATTTAAGGTAGTTATAAGGTAGAATTAAGAAAAAAATGTAATAAAAGTATACTGATGTTAGGCTCCAAAGGGCTAGTTCCCAGGGGCCGTAAAACTAATCTTATAAAAAAAAAAAAAAAGCGCTAGTAGGTACTTTCATTTTAAATCTTATTCTCTTTAAAAATATGAACTAAAATCAAAGAGTATAGTAAGTAGTAAAGAGTGACATCTTGCGGCGTTTAGGCGCAGGACAATGAAAGCGCGAGCGCCTCTGTACTTCTTAACAAAAAACTAATGCTGTAGCTACCTACCTATATGTAGGTAGGTATATATATATATATTACGTATACTTTTACGAATGCTGAACTACCTACTGTTTCTCAATTATTGAGCTTTTTTTTTTCCAATTAAACATATTGTGACAATGTTAAAATAATCTGACATTGAAACAATAACTCAACTAGAAAAAAAAATAGCTCAATAATGAGAAACATTGTTAGTACAATGAAATAAAATATGGATGGATTGATGCGTACAACTCTTTATTAAATCATTTCAAAACATAACATTCCACAACAACAATTTCTGTAAACAAAAGCACAGCGATGCGGTATGGTACCCAAATTCCACACCCAACACAACACAAAGTAGCGTCTTTTTCGCAATATAACTACTGTCACTGGGAAGTTATCACAACAACAGGACGAAGCAACGACGACGACGACGCTTTCAGCAGAGAAGGCACTCCAAAATCAACAATTCTCACAATAAATAACAACCAAACAAAAGTTTCTACGCTGCGGGAAAAAAATAACCTAATCAGCCGACCGAACGTTTTTCTTGTAGTTGTAGGGATGCCCGCTCTTAATCGATTTTCCGGAAGATCGATTCACGGCCATATGATCCCCGATTTTTAAATCAATTCAAGGGAATGCGATCGTCACTAAGATCTAATCATATGCCTATAAAATCGTTTGAAAAAAATCGTATCAACTAAAACTTAAACATCAACCGAAACGTATCATACGAACGTACGAACCGATCTTTGCATACCTATCGTATTGCCGGGAAGGGGACAAAATAACTACGACAAAGTAAGATTACCTACCCACACATTAAATTAGATTATTCTCTGATTTTTAATATCATGGACTATAATGACAGCTATAATTAATGTCAATTTATATTTAAATTAAATATATTTTTATGAGTGATCTTGTTTATTTTATTCTTTGGTAAATAAAATTTAAATTTGAACCAGAATCATAAAAATAACATAATGATGAACAGATAAAACACTATTTTACGTTTGACATAAAAAGCTGTCATTTTAGTCCACGAAATTAAAAATCAAGAGTATAGTTTCAAGTTACATCAAACGCGATAATGTATGAAATATGAAGGTAGGTATGATAATATTTTGTTTATTTTATTAGGTATCGGGTATTTTAGTTTTCTCTGATCTTTCGTTCTTTGATACCGTAATAGGCATAGGTAATATAATGTAAACTTTGCACGCATACTGTGTTTTTCTTTATTTTAATGAAATTACGATACGATCTTCCGAGATCTTCAAGGCAATACGATTAAATCGTGAATCGATTTAGGAGGTTACGATCCAGAAGACCGATTCAAAGCAAAAAATCGGGCATCCCTATTTTCTTCTCACAAGCTGTCATTGGTACATGTCAACATAAGGTCATAACTGTCACTTAGTGAGAATTTAAAAATAATATTAAATATAATTTACAAGAGCAATAATAAATGATTATTAATTAATTATGGAGTAATTTATTCATAAAATAAAATAAATATTTTAAAAATAATATAATATAATACGACTATTGAGTATAGAGACATCTACCGTACATTTTAGCAGTTTGGTTTCATGTTAAGTAGTTTAGGTGGCGTGCCTGTCTTTTCCAATGGGCCTATTTGGTCTATCTTTCACCCCCCTGACTAAAATTGAACGAGCTTACATATTCATATTTCTATCAAAATCATGCCAAACAAACCTGCCAAAATATTATCGTCTGTAATTAAATTAAGTGTGTTGCATTTGTTTTGTGTTTTGTACAATTTGTACCCCTTTCTTTAAAACTTGTACCCCTACTTGTAAACATTGTTCCAATATAGAGGTACAAACTTGCCCTTAAAATATTTGCGCAACTTCTTTCTTGTCTAGAGGATTATTAGAAGCACAACATAAATAGTAATCAGAGATTGGGCGAGACTTTTGGCAGGACTTTCCCGTGTGTTTTAAGGAAGTATTAAATAATAAGTCAACGCCTAACGTTACGGAATGCGCCGAACGTAACTCCATCATCGGGGTTGGAGCAAACAAATTGTCATTACCAGTGTGTTAAATAATTTCGCCGGGTTTTATTCGCAAGCTGAGTGAGTTATCAGCAATAATATTCAGAACACTGGATTTCTAGATTTGGTGAGTGGGTAATTAATCATCAAAGAATTTATTTAATCATAGATAATCTAATAATATTATGATAGGTAATATTTTATACCTATGTGTATTGTTTCTCTGTTCTTTGGGTTAATTAAAACTTAGTAATTTAATATAAAAGCTAATTAGTAGAAAAAAGCCTTCAAAATGGTTTAAATTATTCCATCCATATCAGTATTTATCTCATAAAGTTATTTTAACGACTTCCGGTTCTATTTTAGGAGTTTTTGGCGGGTAATGGAAAAGTGATGTAATGTAATTTAATTTTTGTTTAATTTCCAAAACTTGTGTCGTTTTGTTTTTTTATGTGGAATTTACCATTATTTGACCATAATTATGTTCATAAAATGTGTGTGTGTGGGCAATTCGGACAAAAGTGGTGAAATATAACTTTTCGGGTTCCCAAGAAGTAAGATAATATTTTTATCAGTATATTGTCCACCATTTTATACTTATAGAGTTTAGGAAGGGATATTTTAATGATCCAGCCAAAGGCCTATAAATTATTGATATTTTATTTTTATTTATTTGGGAAAACACAATTGCGTAATTTACCTTAACTAAATATAACATATGATATGTACAAGAGGATGAGTAATCACGCAACCAGCACCGTTATCCACAAAATAAATATAGGTAGGTATATAAAACTAACATTAAAATTCCGCCAAATTTATAGAGATTTTAGCCAGTTTACAATTGTTTTAAAAAGCATTTCTAGTAACAAAAGTGATTTATATAAGTCTGTCTTAACTTTCCATAAAATTGAGAATTAATTACTACTCCACCAAGCCAACTAGGCGCACGGGTATTAATATCAAAAGATAATAAAGTCAATGATTCCGCGGTCCGTCCACAACGTAATGGGCCTGGGCCAATGCCGGCACTCCTGTGGCAGTAGCTCCCACTACGTGGTGGAAGGACCGCGGATTCATTGCCTTATTATCATTTGATATTTATACCCGAGTGTCTAGTTGGCTTGGTGGAGTAGTTGGTTATTTATCTTGGGCTGAATTCGAGAAGCAAGAGCCACATACTATGACAAAAAATCTATTCCATTTTATTATTATATTTTAATCGTAGTGCATCTAAATTATCTAGGAGGTCGTATCCTAATTGGTTAGACGCCCGATACATCGGTGCGTTTAGCCACGTTCGACTCGGTTGGGCCTTGGATGGGTGTCCGAATTATAACATTTGACCTCCTCCGGGCTTCGGAGGCGTTAAGCTGGCGGTCCCGGGTGACATTTGAAGATCTTTGACAGTCGTTACAGGCAGTCAGAAAAATCTGAATAATGGTCTTACCCGATGGTTGCCGATATTCCCACTAGTTGGGTCTCGGAGGGCAGATGGCAATCGCTCCGTGTAAATATCGGTGATCAGCCAAATCAGGGTAGACTGAAAGCCGACCCCTCATAATGGGATAAGGCTAGAAAGAAGATGTGTATAAATTATCTACTGATTTATTTACAAAAACTTACGTTAGTCTCCACGATTCACCACAAAAGGTAGTAGTCAAGGTATATCATCAGACATCAGCTTCATAAGACTCGCTTTGACCTGAAAATATACAATATAAAACTGTTAAATATACAAAATCGCCAGACTAACACAGCAACTGTATGGTCCCAAACTAAGCAACACTTGTAGGTACTATGGGTACCGACAATGGACTTGGGGCGATCCCAGTGACACACACACCGGAGTAAATTACAAAAAATAACTCTTAAGAAGTTATATGCTAATATTCTGAGGATCGAAATTTTCTGCTAGCGAAGCTGTGGAAAAAAAACTATTGATTTGTATACAGGGTTATTGGTAAAACACTAACAACCTTGCAGGGGCGTATTACTGACATCAAAAACAACAACTTTTGTTCCATGACTTTTTACATAGCAAAACAAAATTAACAAGAAATCACACTCTAAAATGTATGAAACAAGAAAATATGCTCATCTAGAGAATAGCCGTGGTACGTTTAGGTAATTTAGGGCAAAGTGGAATACAACCACGTATCATGGCTTTCCTCTAGATGAGAAAAAAAAATTTTTTCATACATTTTAGAAAGTGATTTTTTGTTAACTTTTTTTTGTTTTGTAAAAAGTCATAGAACAAAAGTTGTTATTTTTGATATCAGTAATACGCCCCTGCAAGGTTGTTAATGTTTTACCAATAACCCTGTAGAAGGACAAAAATAATATGCCCTTCCTCTTCCACAGGTAATCAACTATGCAGTCATCTCGCGAAGACAATGCAAGCAGAATATCTCCTAACTTATTGCAGAATTTCAATGTTTACGAAATTCTAGAACCTCTGAGAAGTCATAATAACAATGGACCGGATGTAGATACTCTCATCGATTTAAACGATAATTCTAATAATTCCACCCCGGAAATGAACGCTTCATTTATTGACAAAACGACGGATTACGAATTAATCGATCTATTCCAAAATATATTTGTGTCACCGCAGCAGATTAAAAAGAGAGAAACTAAAAGTGACGAAATCAAACATTCCAATATTGACTACAAGGATTTCTTTGATAAATTGGAATCTGGTGACAAAATTGATTGGAGTGCTACTCAAAAAGTAAAAAGTGCTACTCAAAAAGTAAAAGGTGCTACTCAAAGAGTAAAAGAAGATACGCCTACAGGCTCAAAAGCTACAGATTTAAATAATACATTTAATATCAAAGCGAAAGTGTTAGTGCCCACAATCGATTTAGGTCCTGATTCTGATCAAGAAGACTTCATTGATCAACGAAAGGACTCAACTGATCAAGACTTAGTTGATCAACAAAAGGACTTAACTGATCATGATGATGACTTAATCTATCAACTTTTATCAAGAAGAAATGTCGAAAAATAAATCTTATCACAAACTGACAACAGTCAAGCGTCTACTAGTAACTTACAAAATAATATAAAATCAGTTAATGACCCAATAACACAAAAAAATACAGAAATGGAACATGAAAATATAAAAGAAACAATTAGAGTCTCTGAATCGACTCCACTTCCGCATTTAAACAGTCAAATCAGCAACAGTTTTAAAGATACATTTGTAGTGAAAGCTATAATAAAAGACGAGAAAGCGTATCGAAAAAATCGCATCGTGAAATCTGATAGTGATAAAATCAACTATACAAGAGGTCCTGATTTTAACGAAAAGAAAATAGTACTACCACAAATCATGAGACGATTAACTGAAAGAGAAAAAGCTTTGAGCGAAGCAAAGTCTTGGAAGAAACGTCTCATCTTAGACTCTGGTACATCTGTTGAAGACGCATGTCCGAATTGTTCAAAATCCACTGACAGTAGAACTCTAAATTCTGCTTCAAACATAGCTACAAAACCCGTTGCATTTAATTCATTAATCCAACCAAAATTTACAACAAGTTCTGTAAAAACCGCTGCAGTATCGAATTCTTTGGCAGAGAAACAAATTAAAACACCTAATGCTCCTTATTTTACATCTACAAAATCTGTTAAACCCAGTCCACCTTCAAACTCATCAAAATCTCCTTTAAAATCTATTCCAGTTTCAACATCTCTGGGTGTTAACACTTCTAAACAAGGTTTATCTTCAAAGTCTTCGACAAGTAATTCGGCTATATCTATCGGAACTGGATCATCATGGAGTGATGGCCCTCTAGGAACCTTTCAGCCTGTTGTTTTGATGGAAGACTGCAATAAAGAGAGACTGCTCGCTTGGAAACGAGGTCAGATGATCAGCAATTTGGTCCGCACTGGAAAATTGCACCCTTAAAGTTGGAAAAATGAATTGATGTATTGATGGATGGACACGGTGATGGAAATGTGAGAAGGTGCCATACCTGCTTAAATTATTCACCAATGGCCCTTAGTGTGTATAATAGAAAACTACCACCTTAGCTTATCGTGGCTACTAGATGGCTTTTCTTAGAACTTATATCACTAAATATTATGTTTTTTTTTATATTTATACCATTTTCTAAATAAATAAATAAAAAATGTACTGTCCTTTCAATTCTTTAGACCAGGGTTTCTCAAAGTGGGGTTCGTGAACCCCTAGGGGTTCACCATTCGACGGCAGGGGGTTCGCGATAAGATTTACGTAATGGTGGCTTGATGACTGGCAGGCAGAAACGTAGATGAAACTCTTCAAGCTGATTTAAAAAGGATGTCTTTGATGGATTTTTGGGCAGCTAGACAGGAAGAGTATCCCGAACTCTCACGCGAAGCGGTGATTTTCCTTTTACCATTTGCTACAACATACTTATGTGAGAGTGGGTTTTCAAGATGATAAAAACTAATACAGAAATCGACTTGACACCGAGTCAGAATTAAGGTTAAAATTGTCCAAAATTACTACTAAATTTACTCCATTTGCACACCCATCACATTAATATTAAAAAGATATTTCTTTTGGCACTTTATTTGTTACCTTTTATTGTAATAAAAACCTTATTTTCTTCAACAGTCCATTTTATTATTTTCGTTGAGGGGATTTAATTAGTTAGTTAAGGGGTTCGCTGTCACCTGGAAACTTTAACAGGGGTTCATGGAGCCGAAAGTTTGAGAAACCCTGCTTTAGACGATCATAAACGGGCTTAAATAGCTCGTGTCATGGCCACGTTGCGTTTATATTGCTAACCATTGCTTTAATTTAGGTATTTAGGCCGCTTGGCTCACAGGGGAACATTTCGAGGATGGTTTTAGTTCACCTACGTATCTGGGATGGCCCCAATACATTGTACGGTTCCCATAACTCAAGGGTGTTAATTTACATATTATGTAAGTAGGTACCTACCTACTTGCGTTGTCACTGCAATGAGATTAATCCGTAGAAAGCAAAATACCTTTAAAAAGTGTTTTAGCATTATTTCACAGAACAATGATGATAGAGGTTATCAGACCTATTTTCGAGATAATACAATGAATGAGATACTTCTTATAGAATAATAATGAAATACTGTTTTGGCAGTCAGATATCTAGGATCTATGGTCAGGGAATCCCAATTAAATCTCCGGGTAGGTAACCCCGTGTTCATATAAAGCACCATAGACAGTCGGATTTTTTTCTGTAAGGTAGCACCTTCAAACATACATACATGGTAGTATAGTAGGTAGAAATTTAGCAGCTAGCCTAATTTAAAATTTCATGAAGTTTTGATACTCCATAGTCTCCCTCCATACAGTATTGTATTGTAGAAAGTTTAAAAATGTATTTCCTAAGGTCACTGATTAAATCAAGACTAGGTAATCTACTGCCACGGTCTGTAATGAGTATATTGCTGGCTGCGGTGTTGATGGCCGAGAGCGTGGCGCAGCGCAGCTCCAGGCCTCCACAGCGCGGTCAGCATTGCAGCCCTTGATGGACAAGCTGAAATAAGCCTTTATAGCGTGGCCAGCAAGGGCTGCAGTGATGACCAAGCTTGAAGGCCAAAAGCGTATCTAAGCTTAGCTTGAGGCCATCATAGCGTGGCCAGTAGTAGGTACATTGCGGACCACGCTGGTGCGCATATTTTTTGGCCGCCAGCAAAAACTTTGCTGGCGACCAAAAAAGCACGACAATTATGAAATCTCATACAACTTAGATTGCGCCTTTTTTGCAGCGCAGCAACATCGACTTTACTCGAAGAAGGTTTGCAAAATAATGATGACATTTGGTGCGTTCCATTCACTGTTAATTTTGATATTTTCGTCCACAAAAAGTGTTAAAAACGATAATAATGATCACTTTCAGTACAAGTTGGTGCGAGTGGAACGAGATTTGTGATCGAAAATAACGAAATTTACAAAATTAACAGTGAATGGAACGCACCAATTATAGACAAACATTTTTGAGTAAAGAAAATAAAATCTAGTCATTATACTTGCAGTGCCATCTGTTATCGAGTAGCTGTAGCATAATAAGATTGTTAATTATTTTCTAACCCAATAGATGGCGCGCAAAGACTAAAAACTATGATGATACATTTGCGATACCTATATTATATTCGTAATGCAAATTAATTATACGATATATTTATTAAGTGGAAAAAATAACTATACAATTTTTAATATAATAATATAACATTGTATTTAAACAGCTGGCAGCACAACGACAGGACTGCAAATTATTTAATCTGTGTACATTTAAACGACCTGTTTAATAGCGTAATTTCTCGTCTCTTTTACTCACACAAAACATAGCTTATGCCATCTCGCTTTTAATGCTTAAGGTGTAGCATTCTATGGCTGTCACTTATTACCCGAAACGCAAATAGAATCAATGTTTACATTTTGCAAAGTGGTGTCGTATTATTTAATTAATAAATAAAACGGATTAATTAATATATTTGGATCATTATGAATAGAATTAATGTATTAGAGAAAGAAGTGGAAGATCTACGGAAGCTATTACATGCGAAAGAGAATGAATTATACGAATTGAAGAAAGAATGGAATTCGGTAAGTGTTATTGCAGTTTTAATATAAATTTCACAGTTTATAGAGTTCAAAACACATTTAAAATCTTAATATAACCCCTGTTACACTGTTCAGCACAGAGTTCTTTCTCTTGAATAATGGAAGAATCTGTCTCGATGAAATAATCAATAACTAACCATTACACAAAATCATCAACTTTATTTTGCACTAGCTGATGCCCGCTGCTTCGCCCGCGTGGATGTATAGCTTTCCAATTACCGCTTTATAATTGCCCATTTTTTTAAGTATTAAAATGGATATAGTACGTTATCCTTAGGAGATAGACATATGCCATCGCGGACTTTTTTGTAGACCTATAATTCCACCATACATCGTTTTGTTATATCTCAAAGGGTTTAGGCAGCGTTTTCGTTGAAACCCCACACCTCCAACACCTTCAACAAATATCAATATATTTTAGCCAAAGTATACAAAAACTTGACAAATTATATACTAAAACCTTCCTCGAGAACCACTCTATCCATTGGTGAAAACAGCATGAAAATCGGTTCAGTAGTTTTTGAGTTTATCGCGAATAGACAGACAGACGCAGCGGAGCACTTTGTTTTACAATATGTTAGTGATACACTTGCTTCTTCAGAGGAAAAAGTATGATAATAATATAGAATAAATAAATTATATACATATTTTATTTTATTTATTAGCCTTAACATAATCAGATGCTATACAAAATTATTGAGTGAAACTGCATCAACTTTAGACTTCGGCATCTGTGTGCCTCTTGGCAAAGGCCTCCCCCAGTCTCCTCCATTCGCTCTCGCTTGCAGCCACCCTGGTCCAGGTTCTGCCCGCCATTCCCACAATTTCGTCTTCCCAGCGCCGAAATTGTCTTCCTCTTTTTCTTTTCCCGTCTCTTGGGTACCATGTAGTGATAGTTTTACTCCATTTGTCTGGACCCCTCATGATTTGCCCGGCCCACTTCCATTTCAGATGTTTGATTTTGAAGATTATATACATATACTTACTTATAAAGACAAATACTGTCAAGCTATTACAACTGCTTTTCGTACGATGAGTGAGAGAGCCAAATACCCAACCCCCCCCCCCCCCCCAACCTTCCATACGGCAAGCATCTATGGGCTATGGTAACTGGTTAACATCAGGCCATACACTTGTTTGTCATCTTAGTCACAAAAAAATATCTTTTCGTAATTCATCCTGGTCTGTGTGTCACTGGGATAACAATAGTACAAGTACCTATTACCTAGTTTGGGACCATACAGTGGGTGTTTGTCTGGCGATGTTAATTTTGAGATTACCCATCATGAACTGCTGAATTTCAGTTACAGAGTCAACCGAATGGTTGTATGGATGATGTCAAGGATAAGAAGCCACTCAGCGTTAAATGTGATAAGTTACCAAAGTGGGCGATAGAAAGGTGAGTGATACAATTTGTTGCTCGGTATAATGATATTATAAAATAATAATAATGTTAGCCCGTTTAACGTCCCACTCCTGGGCACGGGCCATAATCCACCATGCTGGCCCAGTGCGAGTTTGTGGATTTCACGTGGCTTTTAAGTTTGCCGTATGTCATTCGTTCACAGAATTCGTTCCTTATCAGCGGCACTAGCGAATGATGTAATAATGTGTTTTTTTTTTCAAAATCAACTAGTTTGATTCCTGGCTATGAATAATAATAATAATAATATCCTGGGACATTTTTGTACACACGGTTACCTGATCCCAAACTAAGCAGAGCTTGTACTATGGAAACCAGATAACTGATATTACTACATATACTACTTTTTTATTTGTAAATACATACTTAATATACATACATATACACCCAGACTCCGGACATACAGACATGTTCATGCACACAAATGCATGTCCCGGGTAGGAATCGAACCTACGACCTGCAGCGTGAAAGGCGCCTCCGCGCCAACCACGCTAACGGGCCCGTCAAAAACGTAACGTTAAAACGTAACGAATAACGTTTTTATTTCCAAAATTCACTGATGTTGTTTTAGTTTTCATCAAAATCGGCCCCGAGACTCCTTTGAGTACTTTTCACTATTCCGCATAGTTACGGATTTGGCCATCCACGCGCACTTGAAAAATTCACCCTACATATAACAGCAACTTTATTTTTTCTGTCTGTCTGGATGTTTGTTCTAGCTAATCTCCGAAACGGTTGGACCGATTTTGATGGGACGCTCACTGACAGATAGCTGATGTTATAAGGAGTAACTTAGGCTACTTTTTGTAGAAATAGCACCATGGCAATCTTGCAATTCATTTCGCATTCTACATTGCAGGTACAGTAGACAGATCCTGCTGCCTGATATAGGTGTCCTGGGTCAGGAGAGGATCTGTTCAGCGCGCGTGCTGGTGGTGGGGGCGGGGGGGCTCGGCTGCCCGGCCGCCGTGTACCTGGCAGGCGCCGGGGTCGGTGAGTGGAGACGGCCACAATCAAATCATTTATTAGGGTGTTACCACACCCATAGTCTGTGATAGAAACGCATGGAACATGCTGTAGGAGGCCTTTGTGTCCATGGGACACACTGACGATCTGATCCGATGAATCAATAGAAATCAAAAGAATGAATTTACTTTTTAATAACTAGTAATGTATGCCAATGTCGACTGTCATTCATATCTCTCCTAATGTCAAATTATTAAAATGTCACTTTTATTATGTCAAGGAAAAATACACGAATAAGAACATAAACAACCAATTTCATTTATTTAATTTCTAACAAGGAAGGAAAGGAATACACAATAAAATATCCCCCAGTATGTATGATTATGCAATTTTTTAAAGATACAATGTATAATTATGTTCAACAATAAAGGCTAATAATAATACCACACTAATCGAAAAGAGTGTTACCAGGCCAATCGATCGATACCATAGATCGATCGTCGATTGATGCCATCGATCGATCGTCGATTGATGCCATAGATCGATCGTCGATTGATGCCATAGATCGATCGTCGATTGATGCCATCGATCGACGTTGATCGATCGGTGTCGTGGCTTTAGTTAGCGCGTGGCGCAGTGGTTTCGAAGGCCGCTCGGCTCAGTGTATCGGGTGGTTGCGGGTTCGATTCCCGCCACCACTACATGCTACATGCTGAATGCTGTCACGTTGGGTTCTGACTATCTGGTGAAACGTGGGCTTTGAGTTGGTTAATACCTCCACAATGTGGTGGTGTATGGCCACTCAAGCCTCTGGCTACCCCCGAATGGGGATAAAAGTCGTGACGTTACATTTACATTTTACTACATGCTGCGAAGTTCACATATCTGTCCCCTTAGGGTGTTATCAGACCAATCCATCGATCGTCGATCGATAGCATCGATCGAATGAATTAGTCTACGTCGATCGATAATTCCTACCACACTGATCGATCGATGGTAGAATGGATTAGAATGGATGATTCGCGTGGTAAGACCCTTACTTAGCGCAAAGGCTGGGTACAAAAAAAAAAGTCAATTTGTAAGTGCGCCCGTTGGCCTAAACAAAATAAACGCACTGACTATTGAGTATTGACTACGCCCTTTCCGTAATTTGCTCTTATTTCACAGGTGAAATAGGTATAGTGGACTATGACACCGTGGAGATAACGAATATCCATAGACAAGTATTACACACAGAGGCGGACGAGAGCATGAGCAAGGCAGAATCCGCCGCACACACACTGAGAAGGTAACATATATATTTTTATGGGACTGTGCTGGCAAACAAGCGTACGGCCCGCCTGATGTTAAGCAGTTATAGCCTATAGATGCTTGCAATACGGCCGCTTGGCACAGTGGTTTGAGCGTTGGCTGTTCGGCTCACTGCACCAACTGGTTGTGGGTTCGATTCCCGCCAGAGGCGAATTTCGGAAACGGCCTTTCCGTAATTCACCCTGGTCTGGGTGTCACTGGGATCGCCCCCAGTCCATTGTACGGTACCCATAGTACAAGCGTTGCTTAGTTTGGGACCATACAGTTGGTGTGTTATTCTGGCGATATCCCAACCCCCCCTTCCCCTCCCTCTGTCCCACTCCCCTTCAGGTCGGCAACGCGCGAGCGATGCCTTTGGTATTGCAAGCATCTATAGGCTACGGTAACTGCTTAACATCAGGCGGGCAGTACGCTTTTTTGCCACCGTAGTCGCATAAAAATAAGACATTCTTTTACACACGGCTACCTGATCCCAAACTAAGCAGAGCTTGTACTATGGAAACCAGATAACTGATATTACTACATATTATATTATTTAATATTTTGTTTGTAAATACATAGGTACTTAATAATATAATAATAAATATCCTGGGACATTATTTACACACGGCTACCTGATCCCAAACTAAGCAGGGCTTGTACTATGGAAACCAGATAACTGGTGGCTTACCACGAACTCTTATTGCGATTCAATTACAGGAACGTTTGAACGTTTCAGCGTCTTTTTGTGCAATGACGTACCTTATTGTCATGACAATAAGAAACGTCATTGCACAAATGGCCGCTGAAACGTTAAAACAAAACTGCTATAAGAGGTGGTGGTAAGCCCCCTGATATTACTACATATACTACTTTTTGTTTGTAAATACCCATTATTATTTATTTACAGTATAAACTCCAAAATAAAGGTCACCCCATATAAAGTGCTTCTGAACTCGAAGAACGCGATGGAAATAGCAACGAAATACGATATAGTATTAGATTGTACTGACAATGTACCTACTAGGTACTTGCTGAGCGATCTCTGCGTCTTAGCGAAGGTAAGAAACATATACAGGTTGAAATCGAATTTATTTCAGCTAGTCGTAAGTCAAAGTTTTTTACCCGACTACGGCGGAGGGTTATGATTTTGACCGGTATGTATGTATGTATGTATGTATGTGCATCTGTTCCCACCTAACTTCCAAACTACTTGGTACTTACAAACGTAATTTGACAAATGAGGTATCGTTAGAAGCGGCTTAATGGCGCGCTGGTTATGTGCTATGTGACGTCTCATAAAATTGCATATGGCGCCCTCTAGAGGACATAATGTCATGAACTAAAAAAAATATATATTTTTATGAAACCGTGTGGGGTATCAAATGAAAGAGCTTGATGAGCACATTACAAAAATATATATATTGTTACCTATAACTACAAAATAATTAAATAAAAAGTAAGTTTAAAAACTAAAACCCGACTACTGAAAAATCGCGCTCTAAAAAGTATGAAACAAGAAAATATTCTCATCTAGAGGATAGCCGTGGTCCGTGTTCATATGCCATTTGGCCCAAAGGACCTACACGGACCACGGCTATCCTCTAGATGAGAATATTTTCTTGTTTCATACTTTTTATTTATATAAGCTAGAGGTAGCACCCATGGACCAGTTACTAAGGGGACTGGCCCTAAGCAAGTCGGCCGAGTGGTCGGCCTAGTACTAACATCGACATAAACAGAAGCGAGTAGTTCAACTATTTACCGGTAAATAGTAAAATGAAAATGAAAAAACAATGACCACGTTTTGTTTCATACAAATATCTAATAAGGGCACCTCTTTCTTTAGTCTTTACTCTGTGGACTCGACACATGATTCAGAATATTTTGGGAAAACAAATAAAAAAATCTATTAATAAAAAAATATTGCTCGGGTAAGCAAATAAGCAAACCATTTAACTGTTATACCTTACCTGGGTAATACATTTTTATCAATTGATTTGTTGATTAATATTCCCTAAATATTCTGAATCATGTGTAGAATCACCGTTTAAAATATTGCCCACGATTTCGATTTCACCCAGTATTTAGGGTTCCGTAACCAAAGGGTGCCAACGGAACCCTATTAATAAGCCTACGCTGTCCGTCCGTCCGTCTGTCCGTCTGTCAGCGGGCTGTAGCTCACGAACCGTAATAGGTAGAGATGAAATTTTCACAGAATGTGTATTTCTGTTGCCGCTACAACAACAAAATTCAATACAATTTAAAAATAAAGGGGGTCCCCATACAAGAAACTTGATATTTTTGATGTTTTTATTCTACGGTGGTACGGTACCCTTTATGTGCGAATCCGACAAGCACCTGGCCGGTTTTTTACTACCTACGGTAGCGGCACGCTTTGAAGGCCGATTTGACATGTGGGAGGAGGAAAGGATGAACCTTATTATAACTGAATAAAATCCATTTTCGCATTACTTTAAAAACGGCTAGTCTTATTCCGTTATAAAAAGGTTCATTTTCTTCCCCCCCCCCCCCCCCCCAAGTCAAACCGGCCATCGTAGAGTGCTGCTACTGTAGTTAGGATTTATCTACACATTGCTTAAACCTTAAGAAGTGCTAAAATCTTTCTATTTATTTTATTTAAATTTTTTATTTATTTATTTTAAAATACTTTTTGGCAGGGTTGTTACGAAAAAATCTCCTTGTTTTAAACACTGTTTAAAACATGTTCTAATCATTTAAAACATGTTTTAAACACGGCGATTTATTCCTTCTGATTTAAATCAATGTTTTAAAAACGTTTTAATCAGTTCTCATTTTAAATTTCCTGTTTTTTGCAACTCTGCTTTTTGGAGACATGATGGAGTAAAAATGGTGGCGCGATGACCTCGAATTATTTATTTATTTCAGCTGCCATTAATATCGGGGAGTGCGTTGAAAATGGACGGACAACTGACAGTGTACGGATATAGAGCCGATAAGAATCCTAGTGAGACCGTGAGTATTTGTATAAATAATATATAATAAATAAATAAAATATAACGTCACGACTTTTATCCCCATTCGGGGGTAGTCAGAGGCCTGAGTGGCCATACACCACCACATTGTGGAGGTATTAGCCAACTCAAAGCCCACGTTTCACTAGATAGTCAGAACCCAACGTGACAGGTGGTGAACCTTGTCGCCGTGTATACAGGAACTGACTATTACCTAATCCCGAGGGATAGGTAGGTTTCCTCACGATGTTTA
The DNA here is from genome assembly GCA_947859195.1 of Drymonia ruficornis. Classification (NCBI taxonomy): domain Eukaryota; kingdom Metazoa; phylum Arthropoda; class Insecta; order Lepidoptera; family Notodontidae; genus Drymonia; species Drymonia ruficornis. The sequence continues at coordinate 12,055,431 of OX401917.1, forward strand.
CATATACTCACGCCTGTATCCCAAGGGGGTAGGCAGAGACTATTTATTGCCACATACTACGAGTCTGACACACCTCTTTTGCTTTATCCACAATCATACATCTGAAACAACATTCAACAACATGTTGTTGAACATGTTCAACATTCAGTAACAATTTGTATATTATTATATGTACACAGGACAGTACATACGTAGGGCCGTGCTACCGCTGCGTGTTCGCGAACCCCCCTCCACCGGAGACCGTGCAGTCTTGCGCGGCCAACGGCGTCGCCGGGCCCGTGCCAGGGGTCATCGGTAAGTCGCACAACTTGTTCACCAACTAGTCGCACCACTTGTTCACTAGAGCTGGGCAAACCCATAGGAACATACAACATGTTAAGAAAACCCTGTCCGAGCCGAAACCGGTAATTAGGTTCCCCAATCACATGACCAAATAAAATAATAAAAAAAAAATATTCATGATAGTAAACATATTAATGAACATTTAAAGTACCAATTTTTTTTTTCCTTTTTCCCACCTAACGTAGCTAATTTTAAAAATATGACAACAACGTTACCGGAAGTAATTATGTTAGATCGTGTGGCGGCACCTCTGACCACAAAGTATGTGATGACGTCATTTTACGTTTTTTTTTTTATCTAAACGGGGTATTTTTTTTTGAAAAAAATATGGGAGGCCTTTGCCCAGCTGTGGGACACATACTATGCTAAAAAAAATTTGAAAAAAAAAATGAAAAAAAAATTAAAATTTTTACAAAAATGGAATCTAATCTCGATACCCAACAATACGTTTTCGGGTCGGACAGGGTTTTTTTAACATGTTGTATAGAGAAGAGATGTTCTTATTAGATTTCCCTATGAAACAACGCTTGACAATTTGCGCGGGTGAAAGGTTGTTAGATTCCACCCACTTATTTATTTTCTATCTACCGGTCAATAGCAGAATTACTCGCTTCGTTTTATGTCGATGTTAGTACGTAGTTTAACTTTTTGTACTAGTAGTCACTAAATATAGGATGGTAAAGAGACGTACAAATTTGCGCCATCTAGTGTCGAGTAGAATTATATTTGGGATGCGAACGTTGGCAAGACGTCTGCACAGGACGAACGCTACCAGCACACTGACTAAAGCTACGCCTACTGTGATGACGTCAGGGGCCTAGTGGAGTCATGGGGCCCGGTTGCTTAGACCAAGTCCTCTTAGTAATTGTTCCGTGATTTGTATAGATGAAAATTCTGCCTTTTTAACTGACTTCAAAAATAATGTTCTCAGTTCGACACGAAAAAAAGATCATATCGTCTATGGTTTGACCGGTTATTATAAAGACGGCTACTCACGATGCATTTTTTTATTCAATCTGTCGATTCGATTTGTTGAAGTCAACACTGACCATAGAGTAAAGACTTAAGAAAGAGGTGCCCTTATTAGATTTCTCTATTAAACAACGCGTGGTAATTTGCACGGGATGGCGCAGGTGGTGGGGGTTAAGAAATGCGTGGCATCTATCTACCGGGAAATAGCTGAACTACTCGCTTCGTTTTATGTCGATGTTAGTACGTAGTTTAATTATTTGCACTAGATGTCACTAAGTGTATGATCATGAAAAATTACGTACAAAGGGACGCCATCTAGTGTCGAATATAATTATATTTGGGATGCGAACGTTGGCAAGACGTCTGCACAGGACGAACGCCAACAGCACACTGACTTAAGCCACGCCTACTGTGATGACGTCACCGGCCTAGTTGTGCGATGTTTAAGCAACGCGGCTTAGCTGCTTAGACCCAATCCTTTAGTATTAGGTTCATGACACTGACTGTACTGAAATTAGGCGTCAATTGGCCTCCTCACCGCGCAATCTGTCAAATCAACTCAAGTTGAATCAACGGATTGAATAAAAAAATGAATCGTTGATGATGTTGATGTAACGTCACGACTTTTATCCCCATTCGGGGGTAGTCAGAGGCTTGAGTGGCCATACACCACCACATTGTGGAGGTATTAACCAACTCAAAGCCCAAGTTTCACCAGATAGTCAGAACCCAACGTGACAGGTGGTGAACCTTGTCGCCGTGTATACAGGAACTGAAAATGAATCGTGAGTAGCCTTAATTTTTAAACTGAATAAAAGAATAATAATTTGTAATATTGTTGTTGTTATTTGTTGTATTGTTATCCCCCTCGCATTGAGGGGAGGCCCGTGCCCAGGAGTGGGACGTTAAAAGGGCTAATTTTATTTATTTTATTGTTAACAGGTGCTCTGCAAGCCTTAGAAGCGATCAAATACATAGTGGGTATGACTAGGAAACAACTGCTTGTGGAGAGAATGATGCTGTTTGATGGACACGAGATGACCTTCAGAACCGGTGAGATAACAGTTCCTTTTAGGGTTCCGTACCTCAAAAGGAAAAAACCGTCAAGTGCGTGTCGGACTCGCACAAAAAAGGGTTCCGTACCACCGTAGAATAAAAATGTCAAAAATATCAAGTTTATTACCCCCATTATTTTTAAATTTTATTTTAGTTTTAGTATTTGTTGTTGTAGCAGCAACAGAAATACTCATTCTGTGAAAATTTCAACTCTCTACCTATTATGGTTCGTGAGATACAGCCCGCTGACAGACGGACGGACAGAGGAGGCTTTATGTGCGAGTCCGACACGCACTTGGCCGGTTTTTTCTGAATGTGTTTTATTGTTGTATTAGTGAAGGTGTTGTATTGTTAGGGGGCTTCCATAAATTACGTGAGGCATTTAGGGGGAGAGGGTCGAGCAAAACCTCACCAAATCTCACGTGGGGGACAGGGGGGTCTCGGCAAATCTCACGTAATTTTTCTACCGCTCGATACAGTGTAAAATTGCAAGAAAACTGGGTTAAATTAAGTAAATTAAACTTTAGAAAAATGTTACGTTAGATTATAGGGGGAGGGAGGGGGTCGAGCAAAATCTCACGACATCTCACCGAGGGGTGGGTGTCGAAAATTCTCAAAAATCACCTCACGTAATACAAGGACTCCCCCGTATGTCGTGTTGTATTGTTGGCAGTGCGCCTGCGCGCGCGGCACCCGCGCTGCGCCACGTGCTCGGAATCGCCCACCATCCGGCACCTCGTCGACTACGAGGCCTTCTGCAAGGCGCAGGCCTGCGAGAAGGTACCTATAGACATACAAACTGTACGGCCCCAAACTAACACCAGTAGAATGACTACTTAGCTATTTCAATAGGGGATAATCCTCATATCTTTACTACAGTCTGATTTTTAATTAGACGAGGTAAACTGACAGGTGCAAATGTCACGTTTCGATATAAATAGAACAAATAAGGTTCAAATTCATAGAACAATGACATTCTCAGCTGTCAGTTTACTTCGTTTAATTAAAAATCGGACTATATATTATTTATAGTAACTCATAAGCACCAATGGGTTTCCGTAACGAATTTAGTTGTGAATGCAGATTTATAGAGCTAAGAAATCCATAACATACAGTGCAAACATTTTCGTTCTACGACAAAAATTGCCAAAGTTATGAGCAAATTACTAGCGAAGTTCGCGCGCGGTTGTTGTGACGTCACGAGTGCCACTCACGCTTTGTAGTGAATGGCGGCGCGGGCACAGCGTGCCTTCAAGCCGATCCGGCCGTGTGACGTCACACGTGCCGGCCGCACATCATATAAAATGTGTTATACAATCGCAACGGATGGACCGATTTCGATGATTTCAAAATTATATTGATGAGAAAGCTTAGTGTTAACTATAGTGTTGGTTTTGATTTGTCGACCTTGAAATGGTCTCCATTGCGATCAATTAATTATTGCCCAACTCCTAACACACTGTATAATGTTATTATGCGAAAAAAACAAGTCTATGGTTATTCCGCATATTTCAGGAGCTAGACCTCCACATACTACACCCTGATAACCGGATAACACCTCAAGACCTGGCAACACTGCTACAGACAGCCTCCGACCACGTGCTCATAGACGTACGCAGCGAGCATGAATTCGGCATGTGTCGTATAGAGGGCAGCACCAACTGGCCCATAGACAAGATGCGACCCGCGCGATTGGACGAGCTGCTCGCGTTGGTCGCGGCATGCGCTGGCGCAGGTGAGACATACTACTCCGGGGTAGTACCACCCTCTCACAGAAGATCGGCGTAAAGTAGCTATTACTGTGTTTCGTACGATGACTGAGAGAGACGGCCAACTCCCCCCCCCCTTTTCCCATTCCTGCGTCCCACTCCCCTTCAGGTCGGCAACGTGCGAGCTATGCCTTTGGTATTGCAAGCATCTATAGGCTACGGTAACTGCTTAACATCAGGCGGGCCGTACGCTTTTTTACCACCGCAGTCCTATAAAAAATATTTTGTAGAATTTTCATCTATGTGCATAATTTACACTTGGCTTACGGTGAGGGCAAACATCGTGAGGATACCTGCCTATCCCTCGGGATTAGGTAATAGTCAGTTCCTGTATACACGGCGACAAGGTTCACCACCTGTCACGTTGGGTTCTGACTATCTGGTGAAACGTGGGCTTTGAGTTGGCTTAATAGGAAGGTAGCGGAAAAGGGAAGATCTTCCGGCCAGGCGGGTGGTATGCCTGGCGGGGTCGGCCACTACGCCCCGATGGTTGTTGTCGGGGTTTCGTATATATGCTGAGTGCCTCGGGAATCTTGCTTGCGTGGTTCAGGCCTTCATTTTTGTATTGGCGCGTGTAACTAACGCCATCTGTTGGTAGCGAGATGTGAAGTCGCTACAGTACTCCCCCCCAAGACCGAAGGTCGATAGTGGTGTATTGCTGCGTCGTGATGCAAGGGCCAGGATGCTCGGGGTCTGCGGTGGGTCGAGACCGAGCAGTGTGCGTCACAGAACCAGTAGCGCGGTGAGTCGGCTGTGGTGGTCCTGGGTGACAACTGGCTTGCTGTGTGACTGCTTGCTGCTGGACGTCGACTGCGGGGTCTGCGGGGGTGTTGTTCGGTGCTTGACTTTTTCAGAGGCTTCAATGTTCTTTGTCGGAGGTCACCAATTTAGCGGAAAAGGGAAGATCTTCCGGCCAGGCGGGTGGTATGCCTGGCGGGGTCGGCCGCTACGCCCCAATGGTTGTTGTCGGGGTCTCGTATACAGGGTGTCCCAAAACTTTGCCACATGGAGGGGAAGTACCTTAAATATTGTAGATAGAGAATTTTACTGAATGAAGACTTCATTTTTATTTTAAACACAATACGAACTGCATTCAAAGATTTTTGAAAACTCGCTTGCCGCACTCGGGAATCGAACCGGCTAAAATCCGAAAAAATAACACCCTGTACTTTTATGGCATCAATCGATAGGATCAATCACAAGGATCAAATCACCCTAACAAACATGGGAAATTAAATGACAGGAAAACCGTGATATCTTAACTTATAAGAATTAAAATAAGTAACGATTTTATGGGTTTCCTTTCATTTAATTTACTATGTTTCTTACAGAGATTTTATCCTTATGATTGACCCTATCGATTTATGCTATAAAAGTACAAGATGTTATTATTCGGATTTTAGCCGGTTCGATTCCCGAGTGTGGCAAGCGAGTTTTCAAAATGAAAGGAAACCATAAAATCCTCACTTATTTTAATTGAACGAATAACAAATGGTAAACTACAGTCTGTTTTTTCTAAAATGTCTTAAACTCATAACAAACCGTCCTGGTTACGAAAATCATGAGTTTTGGCATCAATCACAACCTTTACCTAAGTTATGAACGTCTTGATTATTAGAAGAAACACATATGGTATGAATTACACCAAAAACTGCTTCAAATTAACTATTCAAACACATTAATTTTCATAAAATCAAAAAAATATCAGAATCCATTTCAACAGATTAAAAATGATCATCACAACTTGACATTTCTAAATGCGAGTTTGTCTTTGGATTGTAGTGATGCGATAAGCGGATGAATGATTCGACCAGTGTGAGTGAACTGTACCGATAATTTTTAGAACAATAATAAAAATTAATTTCGAAGAAAAAGAAATAAAAGCGCAACTTTTAAGTAAATTTAGCAAAAACAATTATAATAAAAAAGTTGTGGACGAAATGGCAGCCCGCAAAAATATTATTGTTTTACGCCTTCCGCCCTATCATTGCGAATTAAATCCGATCGAATTAATATGGTCACAGTTAAAAACTCATGTCGGCAAAAATAATAAAACCTTCAAAATGGCTGAAGTCAAGGAATTGATCAAAGAAGGCTTAAGCCAAATTGGTAGGTGTCCTGGAACAACTGCATTAGTCATATAATAAAAGAAGAAGATAAAATGATGCAGCTTGACGGATTAATAGATGCTGCATCAGACGCGCCGACCCCCAGTTTTATTGTTCACGTATCCGAAACAGAAGACTCGAGTGAAGTAACTTGTAGTGAAACAAATTAATAAAAAAGATAAAAATATCTTGCCGTTTTATTTCTTTATGTTGGCTAAGATTTGTTTTGAGAAATTATTTCTTTGATCATGATAATGAAGGATATTCTGGCAGCTTACTACAAAAATATTACTGTCAACGCTATTAATTCCCATAGTCATAACCACATTGTCAGGAAATCTCACATCATGAAAAGCATTCAGTTACAAGCTTCCTGAGTATATTTGTTCACTTGTTCATTCGATAATGTCCCAACACTATCAATTGTCTTTGGTTACTAGGACGCCATCTTTGTTTACCATTTAAGTCATTTAAGGAAAAACGGACTGTAACTAATTTGTTGCTCGAAATTAGCTCCATTTTTTGTGGATACACTTTATCTTTGAATTCATGAATTTATAAGTTTAGATTTCATGGTTTTCTTTTCATTTAATTTACCATGTTTGTTAGAGAGATTTGGTTCTTATCATTGATCCTATCGATTGATGCCATAAAAGAACAGGGTGATATTTTTTCGGATTTTAGCCGGTTCGATTCCCGAGATGGCAAGCGACTTTTCGAAAATCTTTGAATGCAGTTCGTATTGTTTTTAAAATAAAAATGAAGTCTTCATTCAGTAAAATTCTCTATCTAAAATATTTAAGGTACTTCCCCTCCATGTGGCAAAGTTTTGGGACACCCTGTATATGTTGAGTGCCTCGGGAATCTTGCTTGCGTGGTTCAGGCCTTCATTTTTGTATTGGCGCGTGTAACTAACGCCATCTGTTGGTAGCGAGATGTGAAGTCGCTACAATACCTCCACAATGTGGTGGTGTATGGCCACTCAAGCCTCTGACTACCCCCGAATGGGGATAAAAGTCGTGACGTTATATTTCATTTTCATATTTTTTTTATTATGTTCCAGCCATATTCGTGTGCCGACGCGGCAACGACTCGCAGATCGTGGCCAAAATGATGCTGGACATGCTGGACTCGGAGCACAGGAGCAAGGTCAAGGACCTCGCGGGCGGACTCCACGCGTGGGCCCAGAAGATAGACCCACACTTCCCCGTGTATTAGAATATGTGGATTTTAGAAAAAGATTATCGGTGAATACGCCCGCGTTGAATTTAATAGGTTTTAATTTTTTGCGCGGAACCCTAATATAAAATAAAAGTAGCCTAAGTCTAAGACTAAAAGGACCTTATAATATCAGCTATCTGCCAGTGAAAGTCTCGTCAAAATCGGTCCAGCGGTTTCGGAGATTACCCGGAACAAACATCCAGACAGATCTTTTTTTTATTGTTTATTTTTTGTTATAAGTACTGTTTACATGTACTTTCATATGCATTTAGGAAAGAGCTGTTATTGTCGCAATACAGACACTTCAATTTTATTTATTTGTATAGATAGATAGGTAGATTTGTTTGATTTATTTATGTATTTATTTTGCCTATTCCCATGCTATTACGTGCTGTTATATTAATTTAGCCATTATGTAGTAGGTATAAGTATATTAGTCTATGTAATATTTTCTTGTTTATGTAATGTAATTTATGTGTATGTATAAGAGGTAATTTATGTAAGTACACCCCCGTATTATTTTTTCTTTAGATCCTCTCCATCCAAAGGCTGCCTGGTAGAGATCACTATTAGTGATAAGGCCGCCCATTTTCCACTTTCTGTGTAAATTGTGTAATTATTTATGTTTAATTTTCTAGTGGTGGATTAATAAAGAGTTATCTATCTATCTATCTATAAGCATTAATTATCTCGAACTAAAGTAATCTCTTTTGTACTTAATAAAAGAATGCTATTATATATACATAGTATTATTATTCTACTAGCTGTGTCCCGCGGCTTCGCCCGCGTGGAAATTGATGTGTAAGATTAGCCTATGTCTTATTCCAGAGGCTACACTATCTACGTTTCAAATTTCATTAAAATCGGTTTAGTAGTTATGGAGATACGTGGTAACGAACATTCACACACACTTTCGCATTTATAATATTAGTAGGATAGTTGAGGGAGGTGTATGACTGTGGATGAAGCAAGCAGTGTGCCGTCGTAGGTATTAAAGGCTGCACTCAAACGTTGCCGACCGGAAAGGAGGGGGGAGGCCGGTTGGGCTTCCGGCTCTCCCAATAAAATGACGAAATACCAAAAACCATGTCAAAAACAAAAAATCTTGTAGAACTACAATATCATGGCAAAAACCACAAAATCTTGTCAAAAAAAACTTGTAGAACTACAAAATCTTGTCAAAAACCACAAAATCTTGTCAAAAAATCAAAAAAATCTTGTAGATCTACAAAATCTTGTTAAACACCACTAAATCTTGTCAACAAAACAAAAACTCTTTTAAAGAACTACAATATCTTGTGAAAGAACTATAACATCTCGTCAAAGAACTAAGAAATCTTGTCAAAAACTACAAAATCTTGTCAAAACCCACAAAATCTTATAAAACAAAAACACATAATCTTGTCATAAACCACATTTATTAATCCGAATCCTCCCTATTATAATCAATTCTATTCGACTTGATGCCATTGAATATATTAAACAAATTTGAAGTCGGCATCAACGCGCCTTTCTGTACCCAAGACTTCAACGACTTCGCCACATTATCACTCTTCAAACTAATACTAATATTTATAGTCTTATCTAACAGGGCAGAATCGTAGAACGGCTTAGCCGTTTTTATATCTAGATCTGTCAGCACAGGCGGATTTGGTCCTAGAATAATATCTACGTAGTTCTCATCATACTTCTTGTTGGTATAATCGATGCCTGTAGCAGTGACGACGGGGATTGGTTCGTATTCTGGTACGCTTGACAAGTGGTCCGCGTGCGCGTTGTGGGTTTGGTTCGCGATGCGCAGGAGTGAGAGTATGTCGCGCCCGTAGAGGTTCGCGTTCTCGTATTTTTTGTAGCCCAGACCTGAAAGTGGATAAAAAATAAAAAAATGTACGTTATGACTTTTATCCCCATTCGGGGGTAGTCAGAAGCTTGAGTGGCCATACACCACCACATTGTGGGGGTATTAACCAACTCAAAGCCCACGTTTCACCAGATAGAGAGAACAGAACCCAACGTGACAGGTGGTGAACCTTGTCGCCGTGTATACAGGAACTGACTATTACCTAATCCCGAGGGATAGGTAGGTTTCCTCACGATGTTTTCCCTCACCGTCAGCGAACTGTAAATTATGCACATAGATGAAAATTCATCCATTGGTGCATGCCGCACCGGGGATCGAACCTGGGACATTCTGATTGCTAACCCAACCTGTTCACCCCTAGGCTACAGTCCCGTTATTGGAAGGTTATTGGAAATCTGTGTGCGAATCATAACTTTAATATGATTATCACTTGTCAGTCAATTGGTTACAGTTTGGCTCTACCATCAATGCTACTCCACCAAGCCAACTAGACACTCGGGTATAACTATCAAATGATTCCACGGTCCTCACGTAGTGGGAGCTACTGTCACAGGAGTGCCGGCATTGGCCCAGGCTCACTACGTTGTGGACGGACCGCGGAATCATTGACTTATAAATATTTATACCCGAGTGTCTCGTTGGCTTGGTGAAGTTGTCAATATAAATAGCAATAAATATTTTGATTTTTTAATACCTTCAACGCTGGCTTTCAATAGTCCAACCATGGAAAGTGAGCTGGCCAAAACCACATCCTGGCCTGGTGGAGTGGCCAAGTATAGGACGGAGCCATCTTTCACCCTGGACACCAACTGTACACTTATGTACAATATATCACCCAGTAGGACTGTCTGGATCTGAAATACATACATAAAAATAAATATACTGGGACATTTTTTTAGACACGGCTACCTGATCCCAAACTAAGCAGAGCTTGTACTATGGAAACCAGATAACTGATATTACTACATATACTACTTTTTGTTTGGGAATACATACTTAATATACATATACACCCAGACTCGGGACATACAGACATGTTCATGCACACAAATGCATGTCCCGGGTAGGCATCGAACCTACGACCTGCAGCGTGATAGGCTGAATCTAAACCAACTACGCCAACGGGCCCGTCGGGAAACGGTAATTAATATCGCCAGACTTACACACCAACTGTATGGTCCCAAACTAAGCAACGCTTGTACTATGCCTACCATACGAGCTTAGGCCGCTCGGCTCACTGCATCGGGTGGTTGCGGGTTCAATTCCCGCCAGAGGCAAATTTCGGGAACGGCCTATTCGTAATTTGCTCTGGTCTGGGTGCCACTGGGATCGCCCCCAGTCCATTGTACGGTACCCACAGTACAAGCGTAACATAGTTGGTGTATTAAACGGGCCCGTTGGCGTGGTGGCGCCTTTCACGCTGCAGGTCGTAGGTTAGATTCCTACCCGGGACATGCATTTGTGTGCATGAACATGTCTGTATGTCCCGAGTCTGGGTGTATATGTATATTAAGTATGTATTTTTATATACAAAAAAGTAGTATATGTAGTAATATCAGTTATCTGGTTTCCATAGTACGAGCTCTGCTTAGTTTGGGATCAGGTAGCCGTGTGTAAAAAATGTCCCAGGATATTTATATATAATAAATAGAAATACGTACCTCTGGTGTCATATTTCTGTGTTTATTCTTGGTAAGATAGTGAGTGATGCGTGCTGGTAGTGCTTCTATAGTGGCCTGGAAGTGCTCATCTCTGATTGATTCGTGGAGTCTTATAACATGCCATGTACGCTCTTGTGTGGCAACCACTGCAAATAAATGAAGGCTTGATTTCTTTCTTGACTGTAGTAATTTTCAGGTTATTATATATTCCACTATTGGTTATAAGCCATGGTATATCAGCTGTAGTGCATAGAATGATGTTTTGAATTCTTTAAACTTTTTATTCTTTCCTTTGGCACCCAGTTATTGTAGAAAAAATAAAGTTATTGCTAATCCACCAAGCCTATTTGGCACACAGGTATAAATATTAAATGATAATAAGTCAATGATTCCGCGGTCCGTCCACAATATAGTGAGCTTGGGCCAATGCCTGGGCACTCCTGTGGCAGTAGCTCCCACTACGTGGTGGAAGGACTGTGGATTCACTTATTATCATTTGATATTTATACCCGAGTGTCTAGTTGGCTTGGTGGATTAGTAACACTAGAACTTACATTTCAATCGTAATCTATGAACAACTTCATTAATTTCCTCTGCTGTCAGCGCCTTGGCGATGTGTCTGCAGAGTACCCTGGCCACGCTGGAGGGCTGCAGCGGCAGTCGAGCGTTCCTCACAGCCTGCACCACCTCCCTCCACTTCAGTCCAAACTCGGGGAGGGCGGCCATGCAGAATATCTCTAACGGCATCTTCGATATTATCCGTTGGAGGTCTAGTAATTCTGTAATAAAATAAACAATGTCATGCAAAGACATTAACAAAAAAGAGGGAGATGAGACGGTTCAAAATAGTGTGTCCTGCAACAAAATAATGTTGAAACGTCTCGGTATTGGCAATACGGCTCATCTCCTCTGTCCCACTCCTCTTCAGGTCAGCAATGCCTTTGGTATTGCAAGCATCTATAGGCTACGATAACTGCTTAACCGCACAAGCCTCGATGATGCCTTATATGTATGCCATTAGGCAACGCTGAGGATGGACTAGTCACCATCAGGCGGGCCGTAGGCTTGTTTGCCACCTCAGTACCATAAAAAAAATCAATTGCATTTCCTTCTTATGTATTTGATAAGTCGATTGTCGAATTGCGATAACAGATGTGTGAATTTCGAATGTAGTGGTGTGCTTTTTTTTTTATAGGACTGCGGTGGCAAAAAAGCGTACGGCCCGCCTGATGTTAAGCAGTTACCATAGCCTATACATGCTTACAATATCAAAGGTATTGCTCGCACATTGCCGACCTGAAGGGGAGTGGGATGGAGTGAGGGGGGGGGTGGGCTTACGGCTCTCTCACTCATCGTACGAAACGCAGCTGTCATAGCTGCTTTACGCCGATCTTCTGTGAGAGGGTGGTACTACCCCGGTCGAGCCAGCCCGTTGTGCCAGCTGAGCACAAGTTTAGTGATAGCAATGTAAGCGGGTACCACAACTGCTAAAATTATACATGAATGCTATAATGCCTGTATTCTCTGAAGGAGTAAGTAGGGGAGCACTGCAGGGCACATTCCAACGATGATATGGCCTCAATATAATCGGAGACAAGCATATCGATTGATAACACACCAATAGTTTGAGCTTGGGACTAGGGGCGATCCCAGTGACACCCAGACTCTGGGTGTCATGTATGTCTGGGTCCCAGAAATACACGGAAGACCTACCCATGGGAGCTATGGCATTTTTATTTTATAAACTTATGCTTGTTTTAGAAAACTTTTTCCGGGAAGTTCAGGAAAAATGTAAGGATGGATACTTACTGTTCTTGGCTACGGGCTCCATTTTTATTTTATATAGTCCTTTCGATATGGAATATCGTCAAATTTTCACGTCATAAAAACAAAATAGTAAACAAATTCAAACACAATACAAACAACGGTCCGTTGCGGTAAGATTTTGAATTGAGTGACTGGACTGACAGTGACGTTATTTTTTTTGTAACATATTGGCCGTTTTCACATTACACGGCACGGCAGCGGCGACGGCTGTCACTGAGATATTTTCGGGGTTTTCATTGGTCAGTAACCAATGACAACTGGTCACTGACCAATGAAAACCCCGCAAATATCTCAGTGACAGCCGTCGCCGCTGCCGTGCCGTGTAATGTGAAAACGGCCATTACATAAATGTCTATGATGAATGTCATCATATTTTTCATGTGGTAAACCATAGACTGCCTACATACCGAGCGACAGCGCCATCTAGTAACGAGTAGCATTACTATACATATGGGCTAATAAAAGAGTAGCCTTCTCAACTATTTTAATATCCATTATTTTTAACTCCTCCATGGAGTAATATATAAGAGAGCTAATATAAATTAAATCCTAATCATACAAATCTCGTCCCCATGGGATGGTGGCTAGAATACTGACTCCACACTGTATCGTCAAGCAGATTTTTTGAATGAGGAAAGAACCAGTCCTCACTCCTCTTATCACGTGCTGTGGAGGTAATAAGTATGGGGGTAATTTTAACTGATATTAATAATCAATAATCTGAATGCAGCATCACTGAAAATTACCACTCCAAACGTACGTCGTATAACGTCAAGGAGAGCCTAATTGGTAAGTGATACAATATGATAAGATTACGAGGCATTTTTGATGCTAATTTTCATTTATTATAATAAAATTAACTTTGGCTTGGCCTACAATTATTCAAACCAAAAGGTGGGAGCACTGCATTACATACAGACATCTAAGAAGATACTTTGAGAGTGTAAATAGAAGCTATAATAGAAAATTATATATGTTCATGTTTACCTCTTGTTTACAAATAAAACCAGCTTATTTTATAACTAATTTATTTCTACAACTATCGTTTACGCTTTTTCGACCTTTTCTTGATATTCTTCTGGCTTCCTTTAGTCATTTTCGATATTTTTCTCTTGTGCAACCACACTGGGTACTGTCCGTTCTGGTCCTTCAAGGTTTTCGTGCTGAACACCCGTTTTTTACCATTTTCGGCATCTACAACGACTTTTTCGTCGTCTGAACTCATTGCTACGTCTTCCTCCTCTTCTTGGGCAGCTTCTTTCTCCTTTTTCTTCTTGTTTATAGCGCCAGCATCTAAAAATATGACCTGGTCCGATTCCATAACCTCTTCTTGACCGACTGGCTTTTCATCTTCCTTTAAACCCAGCATTTTCTTCAGCCGCGCCAATTCTTTTACAGCGTACCGCTCGCGTTTTATGGCCCTGCATTTGCGCTTCCATCTACTCCTCAATGACTTCGCCATTATGTTATTATTGTAAAAACAGTGTTAAAAATATTTACGTGCGACGTGCTTTTTTGACGTCGCTTGCGAAAAGAACGAAGTGTCAAATTCGATCAGTGTGGAGGAACAATAAATTGAGAATTCTACTAATAATACTGTAATTTCATGAAACTGGTCCTAGTAACATTATACATTTTCTCCAATGTAATTTGGCGTCAAATATTAATTAAAAATTAAAACCCGACTACTGAAAAATCGCGCTCTAAAAAGTAGGAAATAAGAAAATATTCTTATCTGGAGGATAGCCGTGGTCCGTGTAGGTCCTTTAGGGCCAAATGGCATATGACTAGAAGTGGGTGCTTAAACGAAAAGCCGTTTGAAAAGTTCGCTTTTTTAAGTAAGTGCCTAAGCGCGCTTACAAATTTAAGCGTGTTGCTTTTAAGCAATGACGGCAAGAAAGAGAAAGAAATTTTATTTATTTATTTTATTTATTTATTTATTTATAGCTAGGAAAAACAACAGCTTTTAAGTTCAGTGGTGGTAACAGTTATACAAATTACATAATAAGCCTTCTGTTTTCGCAGAAAGAGAGTAAGAATATGATTCAAAAGTTAACAAGAAAAGTTCAAAAAAATATTCACAAGATAAAATATAGAGTATATAAACAACACAATAACATACAAAAAAAGTTAATTTGATATCTATGTAGGCAAAGTCAATGGAATGGAATGGGTTGAGAAGAAAAGAACTGTTTGTTTATAAATGTTCTCAAATGCGGTTTCGTCAACTGAAAGAGATCTAAGTTGAATTCTTTATTCAGTTTATTAAACATTTTGCTAGTGCGAGGAAAGTAAGAGTTGGAACGATAATTCGTGTTATACGACGCGACATCAAGACAAAGCGGATTACGTTGTAACCTGGTGGGAACCCGCAGAGTTAGTTTGCTTACAAATTCCAAAAAATTATAAAAAGTAACCTTATTTGTATGACAATACAGTTCAAATCAATATTTAATTAAATTTAACCTTATTTCTTTACCTATAAAAAGCAATAATTTATAATACATTATATTAGATTAAAAACCATATTTCCATGCACATAAGACTCACTATCAATTTTTCAGCGCGTAAGTTTTTGGCTTTTTGCTTGAACTTATGTTTAGTAAGCATTTTGCTTTTGTTGTCCGTTTATTGACGGACGAATTTTTGTTTAATTTAAAAAAGCAGAAAAGCAGAAAAGCACTTTTACAACGACTTTTAAAAACAAGCACAAGCGTAACAACGTGCTTTTAATATAAAGCCGTTTATCACATCTTTACATATGACCACGGCTATCCTCCAGATAAGAATATTTTCTTATTTCATACTTTTTAGAGCGCGATTTTTCAGTAGTCGGGTTTTAGTTTTTAAACTTACTTTTTATTTAATTATTTTGGAGTTACAGGTAACAATATATATATTTTTGAAATGTACTCATCAAGCTCTTTCATTTGATACCCCACACGGTTTCATTAAAAAATGTGTTTTTTTTTAGTTCATGACATTATGTCCTCTAGAGGGCGCCATATGCAATTTTATGTGACGTCACATAGCCTATAACCAGCGCGCCATTAAGCCGCTTCTAACGATACCTCATTTGTCAAATTACGACAAGTCGTTTGGAAGTTAGGTGGGAACAGATGCACATACATACATACATACCGGTCAAAATCATAACCCTGCGCCGTAGTCGGGTAAAAAATATATTATTATTATGAACGTGATATTGTTTTGTGTGAATTTAAACTGTAGGCACGTACCTAGGATAAATGGACTAGCAGACAGGATTTAATATTTTTGACTTTAAAGAGGTACACATAAAGAACTTCAGACAATAAACAAAATTCCTAAGAAATAAGAAAAATACAAAATTAGTTCCTGCTACGAAAATAACAATTTGGGAGAAAATTTATAAGGCTGGTAATATTGGTCTTAGTTAGATAATAGAGTAGTACCTATGCCTTTCAGTTTTTAACATTTGTAAAAAAGTATTTTTGTGTGAATGTCATACAAAAATCGACTAAATGAAAACGATTACCGTATCTTTTTGAGTCTCAGAGACATCTCTAATATTTTTTTAAACGAGTTGTTTTCGATTATTTTTGGGCTGTGTTTTTGAGATCATTTGGGATTTCGTGTTATGGTTTTTGTTCTCGAATTATATCTTGGAAACATTCCAAATTATTAAATTGTGTCTGTTTATAAACAGATTGAGAGTCGCATCATTGTCTTCTTTGTTTCCTCCATGTTTCTTCTCAATATTTGCATTTTTCATCCACACTTGATCACCACTTAAGAAAATTAAGATTTAGCAACAAAAACTGGTTTATTTGGTGCAAAAATGAGTTTATCTAAGACTGAAAGTGCTCCAGTGCAAGATTTAAATGACAGTGGATGTGTACAAGACTGTAAGTTTTAATTTTTTTGCGTTTTACAACTTGTATATTTTTGTTATGTCGGTAGTTATTTATAGGGTAATTTTGGGTGCATTTTCCTCATTTCACCTACAATATCTTATAAGTAAATGTGTAAGTAACCTTGGGGGAGGCCTACGTCTAACAGTGGACGTCTTTTAGCTGAAATCATGATGAAAATTGTATTTTCTGAACAGCTCTAAAATTCCGAATGCACAAGCGTATTTTATGTATAAAAGTTATCTGAATATCTCGACGAACGCTTTGCGAAGTGGTGTGATCATTGGCCGGTCGTCTCATGTATCGGGTGGTTGCAGGTTCGATTCCCACTATAGGCAAATTTCGGAAACGGTCTTTTCGTAATTTGCCATTGTCTGGGTGTCACTGGGATTGCCTCCAGTCCATTGTATAGTACCCATAGTACAAGCGTTGCTTAGTTTGGGACCGTACAGTTGGTGTGTAAGTCTGCCGATATTTATATTTATCTATAACCAGCGCAACGTCAACTTCAAGGCATTTGTGGTGCGAATACCAGCGTGTTATCTGCACCTCGTCATGGAGGAGAACTTCTGGCCGAATGGAGTGGTGTTTCGTCGCTTCCGGGGACAAGTGCCACTAGATCGTACATTGACATATACTTAATTTATAAGTTACTTTAATATAATATGTATGTTAGTCATTATGGTATTTATAATAATATAGCTTTTGCACGCGACTTCAACCGCGCATAATTTTTTCAAAAAGTAGCCTATGTGCTATTCCAGACTATAATCTATCTCTGTGCCAAATTTCATCCAGATCTGCTCAGCCGTTCTGGTGTGATTGAGTAACAAACATCCATCCATCCATCTAAACTTTCACATTTATAATATTAGTGGGATGGGCCATCGCTGCCTGAAAGAAATGGTTATTATTATTTATTTATGTTGTAGCGTCCGTCTGTGAGAGTGGGTACAAGGGTCAGGCACAGCTCCTGGACCTGTCTGATGATGTGCTGCTCTTCATCCTCCACCACTGTTCTCCGCGGGATCTCAAAGCACTCGGCTTGTAAGTACAATATTCAACTATCACTTGTTCACCTCACAAATCACCATTTTCGAGTTCGAGAGGCTGACAGCTACTCCAAATTCCATGAAATAAGGACAGGAGTTCCCCAAGGGTCAATGCTAGGGCCCATGCTCTAAACAATCTTCACTGCTGTCATACTACAAACAGAAAATGTAACTATAGTAACTTTTGTTACTCGGCTATCTTGACCAGCAACAGAGATCCCTCATCAGCGTCTAGAAGCTTGCAAGCCGCACTAAACTTAGTAGATAACTGGCTAGAAAAGGATAACTGCAAGTGCATTTAAATCCACACAAGTGACCTTCACGCTAAGACAATGCATCCAATGAAAAGCAGCTAAAATAGCTATAGTTCTTGCAATTCACCAAGAAGGCGACTGGCCCTCTTAGTTGTGTTCAACATGTACCGTACCTATATGTCATAGCCATATCGTAGATTTGCTCACTTCATAAAATTCATAGAATTTCATGAAATGATCGCATTTCATGAAATGTTTCACTGTCTATTGGCCACATTATGATGTGACTTGGGCAGAGGAATGATAAGAAATCATTTCTCGATATGGGCGACTAAATGTACCTAGCTACTTCGTGAAATGGTCAAGATTATTTGATCATATCTTAGAATAGTTACATTAATTACCGGTAGAGACGCTGCAAGCGCCCATGAGAGAGTCGACGGAGCCCCACTTCGCGGGGCTCCTATTTCTGCGTTCAAGATCGCCAGTAACCTAACACGAAGGGAATGACGGGGGTTTAGCTCGCGAACCTAACCCAGCCAAGTCGAGTGCCCCTATTTATACGATCCGGCCAAACGTGGATGACAAAATCGTGAAACATTGACCATTTAATGATCTGGTCAAATTAAGTTGCTCACTTCATGAAATGCGATCATTTCATGAAATTCTGGAGCATATCATGAAGTGAGCAAATCTACGATATGGCCACGACATACATACACATTGTGACAGTGTGCGTGCGTGGCGGAGCCGTATACGCACGTATTAACACGTATACAGATACTTCTTTACACAAACAAGGGCCGGTCGCCTTCGTGAATTGCAAGAACTATAGCTATTTTAACTGTACTTTATGTCAATCTTCTGCCTACTTTACGTATTTTGTTATCCCCAGTACATGCACTCGTCTCGCGAGGCTGGTCTGTGACCACACGCTCTGGCAGCGCGTGGACTGCCGCGACGGCCGCACGGGGCCGCAGCGGCTCCGCTGGCTGCTCGTGCACTGCCTCTGCGATGACACCACCGAGCTCAAGATCAAGGGCTATGTCAAAAATAAATCCAGGTAAGAAATCTATATAAGGTGAAATACAGTTCGCTGACGGTGAGGGAAAACATCGTGAGGAAACCTACCTATCCCTCGGGATTAGGTAATAGTCAGTTCCTGTATACACGGCGACACGGTTCACCACCTGTCACGTTGGGTTCTGACTATCTGGTGAAACGTGGGCTTTGAGTTGGTTAATACCTCCACAATGTGGTGGTGTATGGCCACTCAAGCCTCTGACTACCCCCGAATGGGGATAAAAGTGATGTATATGTTATGTAAAGTTTTGTTTCGTCTTGTGCAGGTGTCTCGGCATTCAAGATGTGTCTTCACCGTTATCCAATCCCCTGGCAGGTGAGTGGTTGAAACGCTTGTTCAAATTCTATTGAAAACTACACTTCTCATCAAAAAATCTACACACCTCTGAAGTTATGTGTTGAATGAGTTTTATGTTTTTTTTTACATTAAAAAAAAATTAAAAAATGCCAGTTAAGGTATCGTTTAACGAATATTAATGTTTCAAATTAAAATTACATTTCTTCAGCTATCGTATTTTGTTCAACAGGTATGTTTTTACCTTATAAGATTAAATTGTAAAATTTTAGAAACCAAGGCGTAAAACAAATAAAATACTAAAAAAAGTTTATTCAGTATCTCGTATCTCCTCCCCGGGCTCTAATGACTGCTTCCATGCGGAAATTCCGAACGGAGAAATTCCGACGATAAAAACATACTGTTGAACAAAACACAATAGCTAAAGAAATTTAATTTAAATTTGAAACATTTTTATTGATTAAACGATACCGTATAATATCCGCAATTAACTGGCATCATTATTATTTTTTGTTTAATGTAAAAAAAACAAAATATAAAACTTATTCAAAACCCACCCACACCAACTTTATGGTCTCTAAACCGTCCAATATAAGCTGAGCTCTCTTAATTACGGGTGTCAACAATACACAGAGCTCAGCTTATGTTGAAAATGTTACCAGCAGGCGAATGTACTGGGGTACCGTACAATGGAATGGGCCTAGTTTGGGACCATACAATTGTTTGTCTGGGATTTATTTATTTATTATTATATTTCAGGTATTATGAGTCCGGTCCATGGCATGGCCAGCGGAAATGTGGAAAATAATCCTAACTTCATGTCTCTATTGATGAGGCGTCACTTACCCAGGTATGTGCATACGTTCTCCTCAGTCTCCATGTTGTGTGTGGCCTCTAGGTATGTGCATACGTTCTCCTCATTCTCCTCGCTGTGTGTGGATCCCCAGGTATATGCATAATTTCTCCCCAATCTCCTCCCTGTGTGCGGTCCCCCAGGTATGTGCATAATATCTCACCAATCTCCTCGCTGTGTGTGGCCCCTAGGTATTTGCATACGTTCTCCTCAGTCTCCTCGCTATGTGTGGTATCCCCAGGTATGTGCATACTTTCTCCCCAAACTCCTTGCTGTGTGCGGTGCCCCAGGTATGTGCATACTTTCACCTCAGTCTCCTCGCTGTGTGTGGTCCCCCCAGGTATGTGCATAATTTCTCCTCGGTCTCCTCGCTGTGTGTGGCCCCTAGGTATTTGCATACGTTCTCCTCAGTCTCCTCGCTGCGTTTGGTATCCCCAGGTATGTGCATAATTTCTCCTCAGTCTCCTCAATGTGTGTGGTCTCCCAGGTATATGCATAATTTCTCCTCAGTCTCCTCGATGTGTGTGTGTGTTTGTGGTCCCCCAAGGTATGTGCATACTTTCTCCCCAATCTCCCCTGGTCCCCTGGTCTCCGACATCCCCCGCGGGGTGACCAGGTACCACCAGTTGCCAACTTAAGCCGCGTATTCACTATGGGACATTTGTCCCGCGACTTTCATCCGACACGAATTTTACGTGTCGGGGAACGTCGCGGGGACATCGCAGGCGACATTTACGTGACGCGGGACGTGTCGCGTGTCGTTGCGCGACTTGGTATCAAATCAAATCGTGTTCGTGGTTCATGCAGTGGCCATACTCCCTAATGATCCTACTAATATTATAAATGCGAAAGTTAGTGTGTGTGAATGTTTGTTACCACGTATCTCCATAACTACTGAACCTATTTCAATGACATTTGAAACGTAGATAGTGTAGGCTCTGGAATAAGACATAGGGTAATCTAACACATCAATTTCCACGCGGGCGAAGCCGCGGGGCACAGCTAGTGCGATAATATTTCTTCATTTTGTACAAAGTGTTTTACCAACCTGTAGAGTATTTATTTCACAGATACACAGTAGGCCCGCGATGGCCGGACAGCGGCGAGCTAGCCAACGCCAAAAACATTAACACGCCAAACCCAGATTTGGGTCACACTCCAAACAAGATGGACGAAGCTGACTCCAGTACAAATGACCCCGGCAACCCGGTTCAAGAAGAACCAAATACTTCCAAACATAAACCTATTTTAAAATGTAAAGCAATCAACTTATGTAATGATGAAGGAACCTCGAAAAGTGATTTATTTAGCTCAAAATGTGAAGAAAATAGTTTTAAACTTGGTGAATCAAGCAGCTTGAACAACGGTGAAGTGAACTGCTTTAAAAATGGTGAACCAAGTACATCAAAACTTGAAACAAATATGAGCAACGGTGAAGTATGCAGCTTGAGTGAGCCACATGCAGAGCCCTTGGATGCGACCATGCCAGGTAATAAATAATAATAATATTAGCCCTTTTAACGTCCCACTGCTGGGCACGGGCCTCCCCTCAATACGAGGGGGATTGAGGCCATAATCCACCACGCTGGCCCAGTGCGGGTTGGTGGATTTCACATGTCTAAGACATGCAGGTTTCCTCACGATGTTTTCCTTCACCTTAAGCAAGTGATAATCATATTAAAGTCATGATTTGCACATAGATTTACGAAAAATCCAGAGGTGTGAGTCGGGGTTTGAACCCTGGCCCGTAAGCCCGCAAGACGCATGCTTAACCAATCGGCTATCACTGCTTTAATAAATAAATATCCTGGGACATTATTTTACACACGGCTACCTGATCCCCAACTAAGCAGAGCTTGTACTATGGAAACCAGATAACTGATATTACTACATATACTACTTTTTGTTTGTAAATAAATAGGTACTTAATATACATAATTACACCCGGACTCGGCACATGCAGACATGTTCATGTACACAAATGCATGTCCCGGGTAGGAATCGAACCTACGACCTGCAGCGTGATAGGCGGAATCTAAACCAACCACGCCAACGGGCCCGTCGAATAAGGCTGAGACTTTTTATGGGACTAAGGTGGCAAACAAGCGTACGGCCCGCCTTATGTTGAACAGCTACCGTAGCCTATAGATGTATGCAATACCAAAGGCATTGCCTTGTCTCACACCGACCTGAAGGGATGGGGAGTACAATACAAAAAGTGACAGTTAACTCAAATTCAATTCAAATCATTTATTTTGTTTAGGCCTACGGGGGCACTTACAAATTGTCATTTTACATTTTTTCTTTAACTTCTAAGACGAACTAACGACGACTAACGACGTCTTAACTGTTAAGTGGTACTTAAACATTTGAATAAGCACAACACATGGACCAGTTACTAAGGGGACTGGCCCTAAGCAAGTCGGCCGAGTGGTCGGCCTAGTACTAACATCGACATAAAACGAAGCGAGTAGTTCAACTATTTACCGGTAAATAGTAAAATGAAAATGAAAAAACAATGACCACGTTTTGTTTCATACAAATATCTAATAAGGGCACCTCTCTCTTTAGTCTTTACTCTGTGGCACAACATAACATTAATATTTGAGAGCCGAAAGCCCACCCCCCCTCCCCCTCCCTCCATCCCACTCCCCTTTAGGTCGGCAATGTGCGAGCAATGCCTTTGGTATTGTAAGCATCTATAAGCTACGGTAACTGCTTAACGTCAGGCGGGCCGTACGCTTTTTTGCCACCGCAGTCCTATAAAAAAAATTGCCTGTGAGTGTTCGGCCGAAATCGACTGAGGGCCCTGGTGTGATGTAATAACGTATTGTCTATGGATGGTCTATTTTTTTAGCATCGTCCAAGAACGAGCGAGTTCTTGGTAGCTTTCACTGCTACAAGCCATCCCGTTGTCCGGGCCCCCAGTTCACATTCACAACCAAACTGATGAGGGATCTCAAGTACATTTGCACCAATCTCACTGCGCTGTTCATAGAGTACTGCGATATCGATTGTAAAACTGTGAGTATACTCTGTTTAGTATGGTACTAAAGTTAGTTTTTGTAAGCGGTTTTGTGTTGGGAACATTTTGACCCCCTTTAAGGTTACCGAAATTTGACCTGTATGGGTTTGTTAAATCCTAGTTCCTACTAATATTATAAATGCGAAAGTGTGTGTGTGTTTGTTTGTGTGTGTGTGTGTGTATGTGTGAGTGAACGTTTGTTACCACGTATCTCCATCACTACATAGTATAAAACAAAGTCGCTTCCCGCTGTCTGTCTAGTGTGTGTGTGTGTGTGTTTGTGTGTGTGTGTGTGTGTATGTGTGAGTGAATGTTTGTTACCACGTATCTCCATCACTACATAGTATAAACAAAGTCGCTTCCCGCTGTCTGTCTGTCGCTATGTATGCTTAGAGCTTTAAAACTACGCAACGGATTTTGATGCGGTTTTTTTAATAGATAAGAGTGATTCAAGAGGAAGGTTTTAGTATATTATTTTATTTGTCAAGTGTTGGTCGCAATAACCGACATCATCAGGTACCTTAGATTAGATTAGATGTCAGGTACCTTAGATTAGATTAGATGTCAGGTACCTTAGATTAGATTAGATTAGATGTCAGGTACCTTAGATTAGATGTCAGGTACCTTAGATTAGATTAGATGTCAGGTACCTTAGATTAGATTAGATGTCAGGTACCTTATCATCATCGATGGAAATTTTCTTAGCCACCTCAGGTTCGCCGACGACATCATCCTGTTCTCAGAAAGTCCACAAAAATTAAACACCATGATACAAGACCTACATCAGGCAAGCATTCAAGTTGGACTGGAAATGAATCTCGACAAAACGAAAGTTATGACGAATCACCACATGACTACCATCTTGGTAAATAACATCCCTCTAGAGTTTGTACAAAATTACGTCTATCTAGGCAAACAGTTATCTTTTAACAAAGAAAGAAATATAGAAGAAGTAGACAGGAGAATTGCGATCACCTGGAAAAAGTACTGGGCTCACAAGGAAATATTCAAATCGCAATTACCTCTACCGACCAAAAAGATTGTTATGGATTCAGAAATTTTGCCTCGTCTCACCTACGGCTGCCAAACATGGACGTTCGACCTCAAAACCAGAAATAAAATCCAGACTACGCAGATGAGAATGGAAAGAAGTTGCCTAGGAATAAAATTAAAAGACAAGATAAGAAACGTAGATATTCGCATGAAAACAAAAGTAACTGACGCTCTAACTTTCTCGCTACAAAGAAAATGGAGGTGGACAGGTCATATCGCCAGGTATAACGACGACAGATGGACTATTAGAGCAACAAAATGGACAGGACCACGAGGCACCAGAGCGAGAGGTCGTCCATGTGCCAGATGGGCAGACAAAATAGTTAAGACAGCGGGTCAAGGATGGCTAGACACAGCTAAAGACAGAAAAAAGTGGAATTCCTTGGAGGAGGCTTTTACCCTAAGGGGGTCCCATACAAACCAAATAACAATTATTTTTATTATGCATGAATCAAATTATCTAATCACAACTATTATTACTATTATTATTATTTCTTTTTTTTAAATATTATCTTTACTGATTTCTGACATTTAATATGAAATGAATAATGATGAATATGAAATTAATGTAATCTAATCTAATATTTGAATTTGTATGGAATTAAATAAAGCTTTTTATTATTATTATTACCTTAGATTAGATTAGATGTCAGGTACCTTAGATTAGATTAGATGTCAGGTACCTTTTTTTTTTTTTTTTTTTTTTTCTTTTTGCCCGGGCGCTTTTTGGCCCGGCCCGCGATCTCCCTCTGGTGTGGGGGCCAGAGACTTTATTTACTTAATATTAATGTGTAAAATAATTTTTTCGCAGTCTTTTTATTTCAATAATTTAAAAACACAGATTTTTTTTATTTACATAATTAAAAGAAGCAGTTAAAATACATAAATTGTAAACTTGTCAATTAAATCTAAAAATAAAACAACAAATTAAAACAACAAATGGACAAGGATAGGTGGAGTCATACATAAAAAATACGATAAAGTTAAAACAGAAATTTCCCTACTATTTATTGCACAAATCAGTCAGCCGGTGTGATTAATAGCGCAGTGTGGTTAGGGTTGCTAGTCGGTGCTTACTACGACAGTAGTAAGCTGACAGCTAACCCCTATCTGCATCGTGTCAGGTACCTTAGATTAGATTAGATGTCAAGTACCTTAGATTTTAGAGTTAGCCTCAGAAGCTAGGCCCGTACTAATAAATCGATCTCAAGATTGAGATCGAACTTAAGATGCTGTTTTTGACAGATGTTCCATACATTAAACGTCAAAACTGCATCTTAAGATCGAAAAATAATGTTGTTCGCAGACTAATATAAGTCAGTTTCCGCCGAAGCTCAAGAAATTGTCTCTGAAAGGCTCTCGGTGTTACAATCAACCGCTGAACTCCTCATATCTATGCAAAATACATGACCATTTACCGGATCTAGAGGTGAGTAAACCGAATAAGGCCTGAAACACACGAGCGGCACTTTGCCGTCGACAGAGCCAACTGCAGCCGACACTGGTCTAGCCGTCGACATGGTGACAGCAACTGCCGAACAACGTCAGCAGCAGCCGACGGCTAGCGCTGATTAAGGTAGGAGTTTGCTCAACGCGGCAAGACAGCAGACGTCAGTCGGTCTCATAGAAATCGAATGCCGTCTGCCGTCGCGGTACATGTCATCGCCACAATTTGTATGAAGGTAGGAGTTGGTTGCGGGCGGCAGTTGCGGCGACGTCAGTTGTCGCCGTCAGTTTCATACAAAATTGTCACGATGACATGTGCCGACGGCACTCAATTCTATGGGATTGACGTCTGCCGCCTGCCGTCGGCCGTCTGCCGCCCGCAACCAACTCCTACCATAAGACCGACTGACGTCTGTCGTCTGCCGCTTGCAACGAACTCCTACCTTTATGGCCGGCGCACAGTGAGGACGGCAGGGCATGGCATTTTAATTTTTATCAATCGAATTTAATACTTATCCAAGTATCGAAATAAGGTGCTCCAGCAGGTGCACCGAGAAAATGCTCCGCGATACTCCGAGGTCGATCACCGAGCATTGAAATATATACCTCATTTCGATTGGATAAGTATTAAAATCGATTGATAAAAATTAAAATGCCATGCCATGCCATCCTCAATTTGTTGGCTCTGTCGACGGCAAGTGCCGCTCGTGTGTTTGCCGCCTAAACTCAAACATTGCTAAAATTGTTAGTCCTTTTTAACTGTTGAACATTATCTTTTTTTTTCTATTTTTTATCGTTTTAACTTTCAATTGGTTATGTAAAAAACTAAAAGCCACAAGAACAGTCTTATTAATTTCATAGCTACTGATATACAGGGTGAAATCGAAATTGTGGGCAATATTTTAAACTATAACTCTACATATGATTCAGAATATTTTGGGAAAATAAATAAAAAAATATATTGATAAAAAATATTGCTCGAGTAAGCAAATATGCAGACCATCTTACTGTTATACCTTACATGGGCAATATTTTTTATGAATTGATTTGTTGATTAATATTCCCTAAATATTCTGAATCGTGTGTAGAATCACCGTTTGAAATATTGCCCACGATTTCGATTTCACCCAGTATATTTTAGGAACTAGAGGATTTAAAAAAAATTATAAAATACATGATTTATATTCCAGTATCTGGACGTGTCATCGTGTGATTGGTTCGAGCCGGCCACTCTCATGCCACTGAGCAAGGTGGCCAAGCTCCAGGAGTTGCACATGCGCCATTGCATGCGGCTGACCGAGTGCGTCGCGTACGCATCGCTCGCGGCCAGATACGGCTTCCGAGAGCTCAGGGTATGTTGAAAAGAAATGATATTTATTCACTTAAGCTTTGGTTTCCCCCGATAGCGGTGCCGTCATATAGCGGCGAATGACGTCACTAGAATGTTGGCTATGTAAACTAAATTGAGCTGTTTCCTAGAGAGCGGTGTTTGACACCGTTGTTTACATAGACGACATTCTATTGACGTCATTCACCGCTATATTACGGCCGCTATATGTCGGTACCGCTTTCTGAGGAAACCAGAGCTTAAGAGCCATAACACACGGGGACGCCAGCCACCGTAGCCAACTAATTCGTATTGAAATGTATGACAGGTAACACCTGGCGAAGTCGCCAGTCGGTCGTCAGGTGTGTTACCAGTCATTTTTTTATTTTTTTTTAGGCCTGGCGCTTTTTGGCCCGGCCCGCGATCTCCCTCCCTCGGGTCAGAGACTTTATTAACACTTAATATTAACTTAATGTACTAAATAACTTTTTCGCAAGTCTTTTATTAAATTAATAAAACAGTACACAGATTTTTATTGACAAATAAAGAAAGCAAATAAAATGTACAATAAAAGAGTAGCTTGTCATTTGGCTGTCATTTGACAACGGTGGCTGGCGACGTCGCCGGACATGTATCCAAAAAAATTGTATTGACTGGCGACGTCGCCAGTCTGTCGCCAGGTGTGTTACCTCCCATACATTTCAATACGAATAGTTGGCTACGGTGGCTGGCGACGTCGCCATGGCTACCCGGTGTGTTATGGCTCTTGACATAGAGTACATTTGGTCGTCATTGGTCGTCATCTTCTCGCTTGACCTTACATCTATTTAGCCAGCCAAGTGGCATGTCAATATTAAAGTTTAGTCATAGAAAAAAAAATGTCAATGTTGGTGGACCCCCGAAAGCGTAGACTATCCTTTTTTAGGGTTCCGTACCCAAAGAGTGCCAACGGGACCCTATTAATAAGCCTACGCTGTCTGTCCGTCTGTCAACGGGCTGTATCTCACGACCCTCATCCTTTGGGTACGGAACCCTAAAAAGTATGTCCGTGTGTAGGTGCTGGACGCGCGCGGGTCCCCGCTGGCGGACTCTGAAGTGTCTGCGCTGGGCTGGCTGCCGCGTCTACAAGAGCTGCGCGCCGCGCCGCCCGCGCCGCTGCCCGCGCCGGCTGAGCACGCGCACGCGTGGGCGGACCCGCTGCCATCATTCCACGAGCTAGACGTCTGGGAGCTGGAGGTATGGTACACCACCCAATATTGTCAAATTTCGTTAAGAGGGCATCCATAAATTACGTGAGGTGATTTTTCGACCACCTCCCTCCCCCTCTAACCTCATGTGAGATTCAAAAGCCGTATTGTATGGGAGAAACATGTTTTACTTAATTTAACCCAGTTTTCTTGCAATTTTACACTGTTTCTTGCTGTAAAAAATATTACGTGAGATTTACTGAGACCCCCCCTCTCCCCATGTGAGATTTGGTTCGACCCCCTCCCCCCCCCCTAAACTCCTCACGTAATTTATGGACCCCCTCTTTGAAAAGAGTAACCATTGAGTTTCTTGCCGACTTTTCTCAATGGAAGCAACATTACGAACCGGTGGCAACGCTAAAATATTGTTTATCTTGACTATTTATAAACG
The DNA here is from genome assembly GCA_947859195.1 of Drymonia ruficornis. Lineage (NCBI taxonomy): Eukaryota > Metazoa > Arthropoda > Insecta > Lepidoptera > Notodontidae > Drymonia > Drymonia ruficornis. The sequence continues at coordinate 12,084,167 of OX401917.1, forward strand.
CTACATATAACTTACATGAATAAAAAAAGAAATAATCTAATTGATTTGAAATATGCTACACACCAAATATTGTCCAATTATGTCCAGTCGTAATTTTTGACAGCCATAAGTAAAAAAAATGCTTTTGGCTGTATTATTAAAACAATGTAAAAAAGACAAGCCCGCTGAGTTTCTTGCCGGATCCTCTCAGTCGAGGTCGCGTTTCCGATCCGGCGGTAGAGTTTAAGAAAAAATGTAAAATGACAATTTGTAAGTGCCCCCGTAGCCCTAAACAAAATAAACGTTTTGAATCTTTGAATTAGGTGATGTATGAATAGGGATAATCCTTATGCATTCGCTTGTTGTGTATTTATTTTTTGCCATAAATATCTTAATTATTGAAGTTTTACGATTATGATTGTTGTTATTTTTTTACCAATAACCCTGTATACTACCCAATTAGTCTAAAACTCGGGATACACGGCGACACTCGACACTCAGTGTATCTCAGTGTACCGACACCGCCACTACAACTGTAACAAGGTGTCGCGGTGATGTACACACGCAGACACTCGATGTATACACTGTGTATTAGTGTCAAGTTTCGCATGTATCCCGAGCATTAAAGACCCCGCATAAGGTAACCCCACGCAAATATTTGAGACCCCACTTTGACCCCACTTTAACATATTACATTCTTAATTCCCAGGAGCCAGAATACTTTAAGTCCAAGTCTTGCGAAGTCCCGGATAGTCCACCAGCGAAAGACTCCAATGGGACTACGGACTCTCACAGTAGCATAGCAGAAATCAGAGAACTGAGAAATACTGATGCAGTGGGTGATAGGCCTTGGGGTGGCTACGAAAGAAGGTATGTAATGTATGGTAACATACATTCCCCCCCCTTCCCCTCCCTCCATTCCACTCCCCTTCAGGTCGACAATGTGCGAGAAATGCCTTTGGTATTGCAAGCATCTATAGGCTACGGTAACTGCTTAACATCAGGCGGGCCGTACGCATTTTACCACCGCAGTCCTATAAAAAAGTGGGCGTGGATGGCCAAATCCGAAACTATGAGGAATAGCGAAAAGTACTCAAGAAGTCTCGGGCACGATTTTGAAGGAAACCAAAACTGCATCATTGGATTTTTTAAAAATCAATATTCCTAGCGAGGAATCGAACCCGTTGATTTAAAAAAAAAACACTATATTTATAAATCATTCAGTCATTCAATAGTGTCGCTAATATGGAATAAATTCTGGGAAGTAATGACATACGGCAAACTTAATCAAACTTAACTTATTTACTTTTTGTTTCAAAATCAGCGGGATGAATTCATAGCTAGGAATATTGATTTTTCAAAAATCCAATGATGCAGTTTTAGTTTCCATCAAAATCGGCCCCGAGACTCCTTTGAGTACTTTTCGCTATTCCTCATAGTTTCGGATTTGGCAATACACGCCCACTTGGAAAAATTCACCCTGTATAACCCACGTTTTTTACCTCATTCACAGAATAATTGTAATACAACCGAACGCGAACAGAGAAATGGTGGTCCAACCCCACCCTGTTGAAATGCCTGAAATACTAGACTGGTTACCTGAGGCCGGGCCATCTAAGAGGCCACACAACGACCAAGCTCTAAACCTTGTCAAACGACCGCGCTTAAACGAAGGGGCGGACCAACTCAACTCAGGGGCGGGCCAACTCAACTCAGGGGCGCACCAACTCAACTCAGGGGCGCACCAACTCAACTTAGGGGCGCACCAACTCAACTTAGGGGCGGGCCGCTCTAACGAAGACGGCCCTGACCGCCGAACCGACGACGATTTAATCGAATGCTGTATCAACCACCGCAACAACCCATGCCCCCGACCCAACTCAAGCGCCCATCGCGCCCATCGCGCCCATCTCTGCGAGAGCCCGTGCTGCGCTGACCATATAATCCCGAACACGGGCACCCCAACTCAAATTAGGCCGTTCTTCCACAATCATTACTACGATTTAGTGACAGATTCGGCTGTTTTTAGATTCGGGAGGGGGGATAATGAGCATGTGGTCCATTTAGGAGTCCCACTTATCCATGATTCTGGGAATAGGCCGGATAGATCCAGTTTGAGGGTGTTATCTTTGACTGGGTATAGGAATATTACTGATAGTAGTTTGATGCATCTAGCGACTGCAGCGCCACATTTGAGGCTGGTGGATTTCACTGAGACTAATGTGACGTCAACAGGCGTGAGCATGTTTAAAGCGATACAGCCAGATTGCGAGGTCAGGTATAGCAAATTTGGGAATTTATAGATTTTGTTCCAATATTTGGGTTTGGGGGCCATCCTGAAATGACGTAACACGAATTTCATGATTTTTGTCTCCCCCCCATCCTTGTCACAGCTGGTCACATTTGTGGGACTCTCCCCTCCTTAGTGTGACGTCTAATTTTTATTGCAATTTTTAACTAGAAATTGTGAAATTAAAACAGAAGTTTCGAAATTTTTCGTTAACGATTGAAATTTCGCATTTTAATAATTAGATATATTTTTGAAATGTGACGTCACGAAACTTAGGACCCCTCCCAACCCTTGTCACACAATGTCACACTTCGTCGATCCCTCCCACTTTACGTGTGACGTAATTTATGCATGGCCTCCTACCTTACGGTGAGATAAGGGCGAATATTATGTTCACCTAAAATTAGCCCTAAATTCGCCGCCCTAGGCCTACTCTGCTGTTAGTAAATCCGGCCCTGAATTCTCACCTTATACAGGCTGTTAGAAAAGTCAGAAATGATAATTTAAATTTTATACAACTAAAAAGTTTAAAAGCACACGCGCCAAGGTAAGACTTTAGTCACGCACTATGTCGCACCGAGTCACTCTCTGTCTTAATGCATAGGAGAGAATGAGAGAAATCGATTTATCTCGCGTTGTGTCTTGTCGTGGCCAGCTCTGTTCCCAGTGCTGTATACTTTTTGTCACAACATATAATTTATTATAATAGATATAGTATTTGTAATTTTAGAGCGCGCGCGACTCACCTTTTTACTAGCTTGGTCGCGATTTCTGGGCAGCGAGTTTAATGCCAATGGAGATCCGTAACGAATTTAGTTGAGAATGCAGATTTATAGAGCTAAGAAATCCATAATATACAGTGCAAACATAATTGTTCTACGACAAAAATTTACGAAGTTATGACCAAATTAGAAATTCGCTCCCGGTTGCTGTGACGCCACGAGGCCCACGCGCGCTTTGTAGTCGCGCTTTGCGCCTTCAAGCCGATCCGGCCGTGTGACGTCACACGTGCTGGCCGCACATAATATAAAATGTGTTATAAAATCGCAACGGATGGACGGATTTCGATGATTTCAAAATTATATTGATGAGAAAGCTTAGTTTAACATATAGTGTAGGTTTTGAGTTGATTTGTGGACCTCGAAATGATCTCCATTGCGCAGAACATGATGAAAATTGTAGGTACAACATGGATAGTGGGGATATATTTTTAGCGAAATAACGAAATTTCAGTTGATTTACCAGTAATGCGAAAAAGAATACGAAATTTCGAAAATTTATTCGCATTTGAGATTGACGCGCGCTCGTTATATGCACGAACTGTATTTGTGTAAGCTAAGCAACTATTTTTAATAATTAATTAATTAAGTTAATATAATAAGTTAAATTTAATTAATATTAGTACGCTAGAAATGCCAGCGTAGGACTGAGGTCTGTGGGGCTACTCCGAAACGAAACGCAACGTGTCCGACTCCGAAAGTGTTTAGGATCCGAAGTTCGGATTCGATAGTCGCGATTTGACGTTTCTTCTTTCTTGGACCCTACTCCGAAAGAATCCGAAACACTTTCGGAATAGGAAACAGTACCATCCGTCAGCCGAAACGTTTCCTTTCGTATTTCGGAGTAGCCCCACTGTATCCCCACCGCATTAAGGGGAGGTCCGATGCTCCGTTGGTACGTTGGCGCAGTGATAACATAAATCTGTAAGATATGTGTCTAGCCTATTAAAGTATTCGTAATAGTATTGGCAATGGTGTTATGTTGGCTACAAATTACGACTAAAATAAATTTGACACATCTTAAAGTAATTTGTCACGTTCATACGTTACGATCATGAGAAGGATGGCAATACAGTTAGTTTAGTCAAGTTTGTGTATCGACATAATTAGCACAATTATCTGCGAAAATAATGGGTTTTTTTTTAAGTTAGGCGAAGTTCTAGCGAAATTAAAAAAAAAACTGGCTTTTTTAAATTCCGAAATACTTAACGAATAATTATTTCGGATTGCAACTTTTCGAAATGGAGATGATAACTCGAATTTTGAAATTTCGCGTTAAATTTCAAATATGTATTTTTAATTCCGAATAGTTAAAACTTTTTTATAATAATTCCGAATTTCGCAATTTTTGTTTGTCAGTGGTTCAGCAATTATTCTACAAAGTAAGTTAAAATTAAATTAAGATTAATATGTATTAAAATAAATTGTAATACAAATGAAAATGTGATTGATAAATATATTGTACTGAATATTTAACTAATTCTTTTATTTCAAACACTAAAAACGAGGCGAACCCTAGAACACTAGAACTGGAACATCACTACTACTATTATATGGCAACATTATTTTACGAAGTGACATTAGCAACTGTCAGTTTACTCCAGTGAATTAATGATCGTACTTTAGCGACAACTTGTACTCTTAAGCGCAGGGTTCCTAGGGATCATAACGGCCGCACTAGAACATTGGCTATGTCAAAATCGGTGTCCAAACCGGTCTCTAGGTAACCCCGCCATAGTTTACATAGCCAATGTTCTAGTGCGGTCGTTATATGACGGCACCGTTCAGGAGGAACCCAGCGCTTAACCCTTTCAAAATATTTTTGATAGAATCCAGAACTGTTTTTATAATAAAAAAATATTGGGAATAAAGATTATCGGCCGAATACTCGTATGCAACTCAATTTTGAGAGCTGGGGGCTTACCACAAGCTCTTATTGCGATTCAATTATAGGAACGTTTTAACGACGTTTTAATGACGTTTCTTATTGTCATGACAATAAGGTACGTCATTGTACAAAAAGTCGCTGAAACGTTAATACGTTCCTGTAATTGAATCGCAATAAGAGCTTGTGGTAAACCCCCTGCTTAACTTTGACGCGCCATACTATTTTAATGCAACCACTGATCGGTAAACGATCGGAGGTTAAGCAACGTTTGGCAAGGTCAGGCAGAGATGGCTGACCATTTAATGGCATTTTGAACTGAGCGTCTCCGTGCTCCGTAGGGCACGTAAAAAGTCGGTCCCGGTTGTTGTCATCTAGGCAGTCGTTAAGCCTTGTCAGAGGCCGCCCGGCTTGAACAACTCTGACACCAGGTTGGCCACTAACCATACGATAAGAACAAGACTAAGTATTATTATTTTTTTAATTGGCGGGAAAAATGTGTTCGAAATTCAATAAATTTATATGATTTATGTTATAATCCGCTTATAATACAACTAAAAAACTGGTGTTGTTAATTGTGAGTAACGCCATCTGTCCTCGGAGGTGTGTGGCTACACTGTTTGTAGCGTCCTGCGCGAGGTGGTACGTCCGTCGAGATACAGATGGCGCTACTAACGTTTCAACGTCAAGTGTCAGCCTATGACAGTGACAGCTTGACGTTGACATGTGGGAAGAGGCGTGGATGCTCTCTCTCGCTCGCTCGAGGTATTTCGAATCGACTCTAGAAAGACCTAATTTAAAATCATAAATTATGTTTGCTGACCATTTGCTGACTGAAGAAATACGAGTAAAACTGAGTGGTGAAACATCTTGTTTTATTTATCAACCTCCTCGGCGATACCACCTTTTGTAACATTTATTCTTTGCTAAATACTCATACAAACCCTTAAGTTTTATTTCGCTATTTTGAAGTATATTGTATTTCTGATTATACTTAAATGCTGATAAGAAATACGATGGAATTATGATTATATCCGGTTGAACACAATTAATTTATTGATTGGTACATGATTTTTTAAGTTGGTGCATATCAGAATGAGTAAATACAGAAATTGTTTCTTTTTAATTCCACCTGTGTTAGAAATAACGTTGACAAATATAAAGGAAGTCAATATGTTGCTATTTTATATTATTAGTAAGTATTTGATTTTGTTCTTACACACTTATATTTTTTTTTTATAGATCTGATGTGGCAAACAAGCCTATGACCCGCCTGGTGTTAAACAGTTAACGTAGCCTATAGATGCTTGCAATACCAAAGGCATTGCTCGCACGTTGCTAACCTGAAGGGGAGTGGGACGGAGGGAAGGGGGCGGGGTTTGGGCCTTCCGGCTCTCTCGCTCATTGTACGTAGATTTAATAGCTGCTTTACGCCGATCTTCCGTGAGAGGGTGGTACTACCCCGGTTGAGCCAGCCCGTATATGAGCTGCAGTCAATTGGCTGCTGCTTGGTTCTATTACCAATAAAAATATATCACAATATTTGCTATCTTGCTCATTATCATCGCAATGAGAAAGACGGTTGCTAATATACAGGGTGTACTAAGACTTTGCCACATGGAGGGAAAGTACCTCAAATACTGTAGATAGAAATTTATACTGAATGAAGACTTCATTTTTATTTTGAAAACGATACGAACTGCATACAAAGATTTTCGAAAACTCGTTTGCCACACTCGGGAATCGAACCGGCTAAAATCCTAAAAAATAACACCCTGTACTTTTAAGGCATCAATCGATAGGGTCAATCATACGGATCAAATCACTAACAAACATGGTGAATTAAATGAAAGGGACGCCAGGCGACGTGGCCGGCCACGTATCCAAACAATTCGTATTGACTGGCGACGTCGCCAGTCACGGTCGCACGGTCGCCGGTGTGTTACCTCCCATACATTTCAATATAGACCGGGAGCCCAGCGTGCAATTCGTGGATTTGAACGAGCGCCGTCCAAACCTAGTAGATTCAGTAGATGACATGATAGGAAGAATACATTGTTCTAGATGTTTCCACTTTCAGCGGTAGGGGAAGCGTATACATGACAATATTATTTTTTTTGTATAAAAAGCAATGACATAAAAATACTCAAGCGTGTCAGATATTGATACTTTTCATGCTCCAACATGATAAATTGCCAAAAAATAATTACTCGAGCGCGCCAGAATTTGTAAGCATCTATAGGCTACGGTAACTGCTTAAAATCACGCGGGCCGTACGTTTTTTTGCCACCGCAGTCCTATATTTAAAAAAAAAAACTGAGGGGGTGAAATAGTGAAACTTCCAGATGCTCCCATTTCTTAGACTGACGATCAAATTAGCAAAATTACCACTTTTGACACTTCTTAGCTAGTAATGAATCCCCCTTATCTTAATCTGACGAGTTCGAGTATTTTAAGATGGTCTATTTTTTTTTTGTTCCCCTGTGCGTACCCACCAATATTAAGGGCTCATAATTTTTTGAGGGTCTTATCAATATGTAAGCTATCTCCCTTATCTTAATCTGACGCGTTCGTTTAAATCCAGAAAGTCCTTCTACGGCTCCCCATCCAATACGAATAGTTGGCTATGGTGGCTGGCGACGTCGCCATGTACAAATACAAAGTTCTTACCAAGTTTCCAGTGTTCTCCGATAGATGTTGCTAGGTGAAAATTAGCTCGCACTATGGTTCTGTTACGTATATTTCTACTAGAGCTATACAGGCCTCTGTCACTCTAGCCTCGACAGGCCTCTGTCACTCCGACAACTGTCGTCGTTATCTATTCTGTGATTTATATTTTTGGGATCTGGGGGCTTACCACAAGCTCTTATTGCGATTCAATTATAGGAACGTATTAACGACGTTTTAATGACGTTTCTTATTGTCATGACAATAAGGTACGTCATTGCACAAAAAGTCGCTGAAACGTTAATACGTTCCTGTAATTGAATCGCAATAAGAGCTTGTGGTAAGCCCCCAGGTCCTTTATAGGTAATATCAAAGGACTGGGCTATACAGGGTGGATTTTTGAGACGGGCAGTAAGGGCAGCTACTTAAGCCGTCACACGAAAACGTTCTTAGGAGACCTTCCCTAACTTTTTCAGATATTCTGAACTGCTTTCACAGATTTTAGAAAAAATGGACAGTCATCGAGAAAAATGCTAAAATACCAACTTTTTTTAATTCCCATCGATCCTATTTCATGTAGGGATCAAAAGACTCTATCGGACCTTTCAAGGTTTGAGTACTAGAAATGACAGAAATCGCCAAATACTTTTCCCATACATTTTGTACTGAAAAACGATAATATAACTCGAAATATTTTTTGTTGCCAAACGATCCTATTTCTTACTGTGATCAAGTCTCCTTAAGGCCAACTGAAGTTTGAGTACAGAAACTACGGTAAGTTATACGGATAAGTTATGCCCGCTACATAAGCTGCCTGCGTGTAAACCCAGTCTTGTGACATGTTTCTGTACTCAAATTTCAGTTGGCCTCAAATATTATTTTGATCACAGTAAGAAATAGGATATTTTGGCAATAAAAATTTTTCCGATTTCTGTCATTTCTAGTACTCAAACCTTGAATGGTCCGATAGTCTTTTGATCCCTACATGAAATAGGATCGTAGGGAATAAAAAAATATTTTGGTTATTTTGGCATTTTTTTCGCTGACTGTCTATTTTTTCCAAAATCTGTGAATGCAGTTCAGAATATCACAAAAAGTTAGGGAAGGTCTCCTAAGAACGTTTTCGTGTAATTATAACGGTTCAAGTAGCTGCCCTTACTGCCCCGTCTCAAAAATCCACCCTGTATACGGAATGTCTAGCGTACCCCTAACTTCAGGCGGGCCGTACGCTTGTTCGCGCACGGTTATTTAAAAAAATGTATTACCGCCATTTTGAAATATATCCATTTTATTATCATAATTATTTTTTCAGATACCCTCATTGCTACAACTCAAACGGATGAACTTCAACAAATGTTCGACATTCAGCAACAAATGAAGGATATACCGGTTATCAAAAACTTGCCAAACGAATTCAAAAATAACGTTAACCGTTACAATTTGTGGGACACGCACGATAGTAACAATCAAAAGTTCGACCAAAACAACGATAACCAGTTGCATATTAATAACGATAACGAAAAAAACGTTGATACACGAAGAACGAGTGTGTTGCAATGGTTCAAAGGCTTCCTCGCACCGACAACTACCACTACTGAAGAAGCCATCGCCGTTAGAACCGCAAATCAGACAGATTTAATGGAAGTATTACAGAAGTTGACATCAATATTGGATAACATAAATAAATTACTAATAAAAGCAACTGAAGACGGATTTCTGACGGTTAAAATACCGTTGGATAACCGCAGGTTTAAACGAAACGTTAACACAACGAGTAACTTGAGCGTTATCGGTAATAACGATACTGTAGTTAACAACGAAACGGTGGATTTGAATAACACGATATTAAGTGGACGTCGTTCGATGTCGTTACCTAGTTTCGCTTCCCCCGCAACGGAAATTAAGAATAAGTTATTATATTATTTAGAAGAAACGTTCACGGAGATCCAAAATAAGTTACAACCGTTAAATAATCTAAAAGTTATGCTATCGGATGACAATAACTACAAAATTGGGTATTTGGCAGCTAATATTGATACGTTACAAGTTAATTTGAACAAGATGAGGGTGAATATGGATGAAAATAAACACTTTTGGGACGATTCGAAGATCCTAGAACTGTTTGACAAGTTGAAATCGGCTAATAAGGTTATAACTAAGCTATTGGGCTCTCTTTCATCGATAGTACCCAATTATTAGAGCATTTATGAAACTGACGCGAGTAGGCAAGCGATTACTACTTCACGAAGCCAACTAGGAACTCGGGGAATGCGGCTTCCCCGCCCGCATACCCGCCGCACACCGCCACCGCCTTGCGGTGCGGGTGACGTCACATTTGACAGGTTCTTATTTGGCTTGGTGGAGTAACCAGCGAATTTTCTTATGGTGCGTTCCATTCACTGTTAATTTTGTTATTTTCGTTATTTTTGTCCACAAATCACGTTCCACTCGCACCAACTTGTACTGAAAGTGATCATTATTATCGTTTTTAACACTTTTTGTGGACGAAAATAACAAAAATTACGGTGAATGGAACGCAGCATTAAGACTGTCACGAACGAAATGCTCGCTTGCTCGCGTGAAGCTACCTAAAGCCAACGGTATTGCCAGAAAAAAACGTACACATTTGTAAAAATGAAAAATGCCATTTTATATTCGATATGTTTTAATTTATCAGTCTGTAAATTAACACTAATATGAGCGTAATAAACAGTAAGAAAAAAGTTTTATTAGGCGTCTTTCAAACGTTCCCCAAATTTATAAATAGTTATGATGGACAAAACACTTTTGGTCCTAGTAATGCTTTTTAAAACCATTGCAAACTGGCTAACAGCTCTTTAAATTTGGGGGGTTGTCTGTTAGTGAGACGCTTTAAAATAACAACATACCATTGTACTTATAACCTTTAATGAAGTAAGAACTAACAACCTTTGCTTATGATTAGGGCTTGGCAAACTGTTGCCAGTTAACAACTGCTAGCTTGTAACGGCTTGTTTAAGTCTCTAAACTCTGTTCAGACCCGTCTGAACAAAACTATGCTACCTACCTACCTGGTAGATACTTATTATTCTATTAAAAACTACTTTTATAACTAAGCATTTGAGTAATTTTCTTTCAAACCATGTCTGAACTAGAATACCGGTATAGCTCGACAGAAAACGGTTTATAGTTAAATAACGATCTAAGTAACGAATTTAACATGATTGTCCATCACTAGTTCGAGCATAGGGGAAGCCCAGACGCGGTTTAAAATATCGATGATTACCAAGGAATTATCAATATATGCGTTTGAAAATTCCTTGTTAATCATTATAACAACTTATAAATAATTAACTTAAAAAGTATCAAAAAATATATATGTAATATATTAGCAACATCATGTTAGGAGATCTTAAAATTCCGTTTCCGTTAATGTTGCCAACGACATAGAAAATCTACTAATTTGGCAGTTTTTGTAAACATAACTTTTAATAAAAAATAACAACAAAATATTATTTCAACTGTACCGCTATGTACTTAATAATTATAAAAAAAATTAAAAAGAAAAAAATACTGGCAAATTACAATTGTTCTGTTTTATGAACTCAACACGTACATGCATCGACTTGTTGCATCGCACGTGCAGCACGGAACGGATCTCACTAATTCGCTTTCCTATTCTGTGATACGTGATACAGGATGCAATTCTATGATACAACAAATCCGTTGCGTGCAACGCGTGCGTGTGATACGAGCGTGCAACACGTGCGTGCCGACTATCGACGCGTACCTAATAGTATCTTCATCAACCTCTTGTGGCTTGTGATTTCTTGTAAGGCTGCATGATGGAGTCCAGTACGACATTTGCTGCATTTATCTTACTGCATCTAGAAATAGATTAGGCTTCATCAGGAACGTTAAGGCATGTTAGGCTGGTCGGAACTTGGATGGGCCATCGAAAAATAATAGTAATTCTGACGGGGGATGTGCTTCAGTGATATTATTAGGCACATGTAGGTTTAAGAGCCAATTGAGTGCAACTCATATACGGGGTTGGCTCGACCAGGGTAGTACCACCCTCTCACAGAAGATCGGCGTCTAGTAGCTATTACAGCTGCGTTTCGTACAATGAGAGAGAGGCGGAAGCCTAACCCTCCCCCCTTTCCGTTCCTCTGTCCCACTCCCCTTCAGGTTGGCAACGTGCGAGCGATGCCGTTGGTATCGTTTGTTTGCCACTTTGGTAAAATAAAAAAAACGCGCGCGCGAAATATTTGTAAATCTATGAAGTAAGGATTACCTTGGGAACATATCGTTGCATCTCAGCTCCGTCCATCCGGCGAACATCTCAAATAACATGGTATCCAAAGCCTTGTTGGCTGATAGCTCTCCCGACAGCATCCGTAGCGCCACGCTGCAATTAAATATACAGAATGTCTTAAAACTACGAAATAATAAATAATAATAGGATCATTTTGAAGTCGACAAATAAACTCAAAACCAACACTATAGTTAACACTGTCCTTTTTCATCAATATAATTTTGAAATCATCGAAATCGGTCTATCCGTTGCGATTTTATAACACATTTTATATGATGTGCGGCCGGCACGTGTGACGTCACACGGCCGTAGGCGCGCTGTGCCCGCGCCGCCATTCACTACAAAGCTCGAGTGGGCCTCGTGACGTCACAACAACCGCGCGCGAACTTCGCTAGTAATTTGGTCATAACTTCGTCAATCTTTGTCGTAGAACAAAAAAATTTCCACTGTATTTTATGGATTTTTTAGCTTTATAAATCTGCATTCTCAACTAAATTCGTTACGGATCTCCATTGTATTTATTTGTATAGATATTACTCACCCGTTTATCCTAGCCATAGTGCCATATGGTGCGTTCAACTTCGATGTTGCTACTAAATTCCTACAATACAGTAGCCACACACAATCCAATTCGGTATAAAACGAGCTGTTGGCAACACTGGCGGTGTCATACGACGTCTGCAAGTGATTCAGCGCATGCGTGTTGCCATCTATATTGCGCGAGATTTGATTCTGAATGTTGGTATTCAATGATTCTTTGTTTGAAAGTTGTGTTAGGATATTTCTGAAAAAAAATATATGAAAAAGTGAAGTGAAATAATAAATATCGCCAGACCAAAAAATGCGCAAGACTTGCACACTAACTGTATGGTCCCAAACTAAGCAACGCATATAGCGATGTGTCTCGCGAATCTTGATATCGTGATTCAGGATTTCTATGTTGTACTGGAGCGTGCACTCCGCGCCATCTGTTGGTGGCGTCGTGAATGTATAGTATGTAGCGTGATTTGAGGTATGAAGCGTGATGTGAGGTATGTAGCGTGATGTGAGGTATGTAGCGTGATGTGAGGTATGTAGCGTGATGTGAGACACATACCTGGTATTTCTGAAAGCTCTCCCCAGATGTATGGCGGCCCGCGCTGTGCTCATGCCAACTTCTAGAATGTTCTCCAATAAGTTTTTACCAATATCCACATCTTCTATTAAGTCCTGATGAGGATTCAAGCGTTTTCTGAAAAAAATACACAAGTTATTAGTTTTAATCAATTACATTTTATAGTATAACTAGCTGTGCCCCGCGGCTTCGCCCGCGTGAATATTTATGTGTAAACTTAGCCTATGTCTTATTCCATAACCTTAACTATCTGCGTTTTAAATTTCATTAAAATTGGTTTAGTAATATAAAATATAATATAATATCCTGGGACATTTTTGTACACACCGTTACCTAATCCCAAACTAAGCAGAGCTTGTACTATGGAAACCAGATAACTGATATTACTACATATACTACTTTTTTATTTGTAAATACATACTTAATATACATAATTATACTCCCAGACTCGGGACATACAGACATGTTCATGCACACAAATGCATGTCCCGGGTAGGAATCGAACCTACGACCTGCAGCGTGAAAGGCGCCATCACGCCAACCACGCCATCGGGCCCGTCAAAATGATCAACTTATCGATTTGTAATGTCATTTCCGTAAGCGTAAGCGTTTTGTCATTTAAGCGTAGCGATTTGTAGAATCGCTTGTAGATGAAGCCCCTTGGCTAGGGGGGCTGGAGTATCCCTAGTAGCAAATAAGGTCGGAGACGACAAAAAGACGTCAATATAACGTCAATTTAGGGTCAGTGACGTAACTATACGTCTTTACGACGAAGATTTGCTACCTATCCCTCGGGATTAGGTAATAGTCAGTTCCTGTATACACGGCGACAAGGTTCACCACCTGTCACGTTGGGTTCCGACTATCTGGTGAAACGTGGGCTTTGAGTTGGTTAATACCTCCACAATGTGGTGGTGTATGGCCACTCAAGCCTCTGGCTACCCCCGAATGGGGATAAAAGTCGTGACGTTACGTTACTTTACGCCACTTGCGGTAACTTACAGGAATATGGACTCGTCGTGTTGTACTTCGTTCTGTTTTGCTTCCACTTTGCTCGGCTCCAGGAACAACGCATTGAACGCGAATACATCTGGGTCCTTCAGCATCTTTATCCTGGCTTTCTCCTGAAAATACAACCGTTTATAACATACAATGCGATTAAAATAAGAGTGGGACGGGCTCTTGGCTAACTTTACTCATATAAGTACTGGGGGCTTACCACGATTCAATTATAGGAACGTTTTAACGATTCAGCGACTTTTTGTGCAATGACGTACCTTATTGTCATGACAATAAGAAACGTCATTGCACAAATGGCCGCTGAAACGTTAAAACAAAACTGCTATACGAGGTGGTGGTAGGGCCCCTGTACTTCTGAGTGAAGTAAGCCGAGAGCCGTACCAAGTTCCAGAGTGACGTCACAACATGGCGCTAGACGGGTCCTATTCTTATATTAATTCGCATAGTTTTTCGCTACTACATACAGGCTGGTGACGACATAGTGACAATTAAAACACGATCCCTGCTAGTCAATCACAACACATTAAATTTATAAAATCAGGTTTACATCAAAGTCCGAAATTTCATATTTCCAAACAAATTAAATGCGGAAATAGTCTAAAGGAAACACAACATCCTTTATAAACGTCTACCGACCTCATAGACTCTCCTGTAAGTACAAGCGTGCCAACATCGCTTCGGTGTCGGTGTTTTTAGCGGTGTCTTTGTAGGCGTAAAGTTAAAATAGTCAAAATAAAAAAGCAATCCCGTGGCAAAACCTTTGAATATAATTTAATAATATTTTATGTGCGAACTACTAATGTGATACCCAGTATGTGGTTTCAATTATTGTCATTATGTCGTCACCATCCTGTATATATAAATTACATTAGAAATTCCGGAATTGTCTAAATGATAGTAAAAACCGCACCAAAATCCGTTGCATGGTGGGATTTGAACTGGGCGACTCCGTGCTTCGGAGACCACGTAAAAAGTCAGTCCCGGTTGTTGTCATCTAGACAGTCGTTAAGCCTTGTCAGAGGCCGCCCGGCTTGAACAACTCTGACACCAGGTACCAGGGAACCATACGATAAGAAGAATAATCAAAGATGTACTTTTAAAAGGGCTTACCTGATTCTCCCAAGCCATCAGCTGTATATTATGCAGTAACATGACATCTAGCGTCAAAATCCCAAACGAAACAACATCAGTGCTGTTAGTTAAAATAACCTTCTTACTGTTGTTATTATTCGTATAATTCTCACCGAAGTATATATCTTTTAACTTGTTCATGATAATAGTGACGTTTCCTTCCGTTAAGCTCTCGTTTAACGCTTTCAAAACGGTGCTAAACTCGTTAGTGGTATTCGTTTTGGAACCGTTTTCCAAATCTGGATCCGTGACTATCCAGTCGTGGAGCTCTTGTACTTTTTCTATCAAATAACTCGTCATGGAGTTGCTTTGCATGTAGTCGTCGTATAGATTCTCGTCGTTGTAATAATAATCGTCTTTTACTGAAAATTATAAATTAATAATAATATCCTGGGACATTTTTACACACGGCTACCTGATCCCAAACTAAGCAGAGCTTGTACTATGGAAACCAGATAACTGATATTACTACATATACTACTTTTTGTTTGTAAATACATACTTAATATACATATACACCCAGACTCCGGACATACAGACATATTCATGCACACAAATGCATGTCCCGGGTAGGAATCGAACCTACGACCTGCAGCGTGGAAGGCTGAATCATAGCCAACCACGCCAACAGGCCCGTCACTTACGTCAATTTACTCTTAAATTTGAAGCTTGCAGCTCAGAAACGGGCTGGCTCGACCGGGGTAGTACCACCCTCTCACAGAAGATCGGCGTAAAGCAGCTATTACAGCTGCGTTTCGTACGACGAGTGAGAGAGCCGAAAGCCCACCCCCCTCCCCCTCCCTCCATCCCACTCCCCTTCAGGTCGGCAATGTGCGAGCAATGTCTTTGGTATTGTACATCACATTCTGTGAAAATCTCTACCTATTACGGTTCGTGAGATACATTCCGCTGACAGACGGACAGACGGACGGACAGCGTAGGCTTAGTAACAGGGTCCCGTTGGCACCCTTTGGGTACGGAACTCTAAAAACGAAACAATATATGCTTACCTACATCCATATACCCATACGGTAACTCGAAATCTTTAACCAAATCAGGCAACGTTGGTTTAAAACTAGGCACAATTTCTTCTGTAGTCTCATTTTTAACATCCGCTTTGTCCTTCTTCTGTATATTCCTGTCCTCATGTTTCATCTCTTCATGTAACGGATGTATTTGCGGTTTAGAGATAAGATCTTTATGTTCTCTACCGTTAACTATGTTCTTGAATATAGATAGTTTTTCCAATACCGGTATATCGTTATCGATATCGTTTTGCGTAACGGTTGTCGTTTCTGGTCTGTGGTACGGCATTGGCAGCTTTTGGGGGGAACGGACTGGTTCCTGAAAGAAGGAAAAAATATATAGATGTGGGTACTAAGTACTGGCTGGCTCGACCGGGGTAGTACCACCCTCTCACAGAAGATTGGCGTAATTTAATATTAATTAATTTAATTAAATTGAGTGAGCGAGCCGGAAGGCCAACCCCCCCCCGCCCCCTTCACCTGAAGGGGAGGGGGGTTGGGCTCACACGTTGCCGACCTCAGCAACGTCCGAGTAATGCTATTGGAATTGCAAGCATCCACAGGGTGTTTAGAAGACGCACCGTAGTTAGTCCCCCCACAAGGTGGACCGACGACCTAGTGAAGGTCGCGGGAAACCGCTGGATGCAAGTGGCACAGGACCGGGCGTTGTGGGACACCGCAGGGGAGGGCTATGTCCAACAGTGGACGTCTTTTAGCTGACATGATGATGATGATGTCGTGAGGAAACCTACCTATCCCTCGGGATTAGGTAATAGTCAGTTCCTGTATACACGGCAAGGTTCACCACCTGTCACGTTGGGTTCTGACTGTCTGGTGAAACGTGGGCTTTGATTTCGCTTAATACCTCCACAATGTGGTGGTGCATGGTCACTCAAGCCTCTGACTACCCCCGAATGGGGATAAAAGTCGTGACGTATATTTTTAATTGTTTTTATTTCATGATGATGATGTGTTAAGGTCTCGTTACCGGTGCATCATACAGTTCCCTGGTGAAGGCGTCCCCTGCCCCCCACCTGGTCAGCACCACGGTGGCGAGCACCAGAGCCGCACACACCGCGAAGCACGACGCGCTGGCTATTATCCACACCTTCAGCGGGACCTGGGGACCAGTACATCATCATACTACTAGACGAGGACCGTAATCTCTGAAGAATTAAATTTATGTTATCTATTATGTTATTTTAATGTTATTCATGTAGATTAATTGAAGCACTTATGAATAGCCGACAAAGATTTATGAATAACCATAGAAAGAGAAAGCCAGCTCTGCCATAACTGCTACCTAGCTCCCCCATCATTGCCATCCACCTCCCTTATAATTGCCACTTGTCTCCCCCATCATTGCCACCCAGCTCCCTTATATTTGCCACTTAGCTCCCCCATCATTGCCACCCAGCTCCCTTATAATTGTAACTTGGCTCCCCCATCATTGCCACCCAGCTCCCTTATAATTGCCACTTGGCTCCCCCATCATTGCCACCCAGCTCCCTTATATTTGCAACTTAGCTCCCCCATCATTGCCACCCATCTCCCTTATAATTGCCACTTGGCTCCCCCATCATTGCCACCCAGCTCCCTTATAATTGCCACTTGGCCCCCCCATCATTGCCACCCAGCTCCTTTATAATTGCCACTTAGCTCCCGCATCATTGCTACCCAGCTCCCCTATAATTGCCACCCAGCTCTCTGTAGTTGCCACTTAGCTTCCCCATAACTGCCAAAAGCCCTCCCCCATAGCTACCAAATTGATCATCCCATCATTGTCACCTAGCTCCCCTATCATTGCCACCAAGCTCCCCCATCATTGCCACCTAGCTCTCCCACCATTGCCACCTAGCTCCCCTATCATTGCCACCCAGCTCCCCTATAACTGTCACCTAGCTCCCCTATCATTGCCACCCAGCTCCCCCATCATGCCACCTAGCTCTCCCACCATTGCCTCCCAGCTCTCCCACCATTGCCTCCCAGCTGCCCTATAATTGTCTTACATTTCCCCAGCACCATACCGTAGCTTTCTCAGGTATCCTCTCGCATACCACCGGCCGCGGTGGCAGTGGGCGGCGCGCGGCCGATGGGCGGGCGGCCGGGCGGGCGGCTGGGCGGGCGGCTGGAGGCCCAGGACTCGGCTGCGACCGGCTCCAGTCAGTAGACATCGTGGCCCGGCTGTCGCACGACGCTGAAGATGATGGCCGCTTCTCATACTCGTATTGGAACATTCTTTTCTGAAATGAGAAAGATATAAGAGCGTCAGAATAGAGAAGATAAATACCCCCTGGAATGTCTTTTTTGCTTTCAATAGATATCAATAGATCTTCTTTTGTTTTGATGCACATGCGCAGTAACGGATTAACCCTAAGGCAGCTTAGGCAACTGCCTAGGGCCCCGCATCGACTAGGGGCCCCGAGCACGCAACAAGAAAAAAAACGTTACATCGAACGAACATTTTATTTGTTTTTACTTTACAAAACTATTTTCTTTAGTTTAATGTATTTTATTGCATTTAACAAGATTGTATTTAAAATCCTATCCCTCGGGATTAGGCAATAGTCAGTTCCTGTATACACGGCGACAAGGTTCACCACCTGTCACATTGGGTTCTGATTATCTGGTGAAACGTGGGCTTCGAGTTGGCTTAATACCTCCACAATATGGTGGTGTATGGCCACTCAAGCCTCTGACTACCCCCGAATAGGGATAAAAAGTCGTGACGTAACTTTTTTTTTTATGTATTTAAAAATACCGCGACGCGTCTTTCTTCTCTTTCTTGCGACGGTTTTTTTGTCGCAGGTTAAAAAATACGCCTCATTTCCTTTCATTTGTTTTAATTAGGAACTAGCTGTGCCCACGACTACGTATGCGTAAATTTTAGAAAAAGATTACCTGCGTTTAATCCCGCGTGTAATGTAATGGTTTTTATTGTGTTTTGATGTTATAAGGAGTAGGCTTTTATTTTACAAAAATTATTAGGGTTCCGCGGGAAACATAAAAAAACCGCAGGAAATTTCACGCAGGATCAGCGCGGGTAATATTTTTCTAAAATTTACGCGTACGAATACATTGCATTGTGATAGAAAAAAATTATTTAAAAAAGTAAGAAAAGGGTAAAGGAAAGGGGCCCCAAGAATCGCATTGCCTAGGGGCCCAGATGGGGTTAATCCGGCCCTGCACATGCGTAGGTGCCCGCGACACGCGATCGGATACTAAGGCCCGCCACATACATACGGAATTTCCGTACGGAATTCCGTTTCGAAATATCGAATCGGGGTTTCCGAACGCAATACGTCCATACACTTGGATTGATTTATTGCGTTCGGAATCCCCGTTTCGATATTTCGAAACGGAATTTCGTATGTATGTGGAGTACAAAAAGCATAAAAGAGGGTTCAATCAAAAATGGCGGCTAATGACGTCATAGACGCCGCTTGACAATAGTCAAGAATCTCTGCTTACTCCATTAGGAAATTCAAGCGTGTAGTGCTCTTGACCGTACTATTCATTGATTTTCAATTAAACTTGTGTGTTCAAGTATAATTGGCTTAAGAATAGGTACAATGTCAAGATGGCGATATCTATACCAACAAATAACATTCATTTCTGTTTGTAATTTCTAAATTACTGCTTCTGCAAGTCTGTGACCGCCATTTTCTAAGTCCAGGGCCGGACTGCCCCCTAGCCAAGTGGATAAGTCTACAAGCGTTTCTATAAATCGCTACGCTTCATGTATGGAAATTACATAAGTCACGTGATCTACTTATCGATTTGTAATGTCAGTTCCATACATTTAACCGTAGCGGTTTTTTTGAAACGCTTGTAGTCGAAGCCACTTGTCTAGGGGGACTGGTAGGGTTATATCGCACGAGGACACCAGTGGTAGCGCAACCAGTCGCTCCACCAACAAAATGTATGGAGCTGTATGGAGGTTATCGCACCTGGTGTCCGCTTGGTAGCGCAACCAATTCGGTGTCGGCTACCGATCACACGAATCACCCACTGGTGGCGCCACCATGGTAGCTTCGTGCAATAACGCGCGTACGGCGACCGCCAAAGAAATTGGAATGCGACCGCGATGGCGACCATTGGATGCGACAGCGACGCGACAGCAATCAAACCGCTATAAATATGGCGGTGGCCGCATCCACAGAGTAAAGACTAAAGAAAGAGGTGCCCTTATTAGATATATGTATGAAAAAAACGTGGTCATTTTCATTTTCATTGTTCTATCTACCGGTAAATAGTTGAACTACTCGCTTCATTTTATGTCGATGTTAGTACTAGGCCGACCACTCGGCCGAGTTGCTTAGGGCCAGTCCCCTTAGTAATTGGTCCATGGTCGCATCACACACGCGAAAATCTGTATAGAAATCGTCGCGTCCGCGTCGAAATCGTCTTGTGCCTTAAACAAAACTTTTCGATTGGAACCCGGATGCTTGATAATCTTGATACTGAAGTGATATGAGTATAAGACCGTAATGAATATCTACTACATGCGGAAAAATGCCGTCATCTGTTCCGGCGGCGATATTGTAGCTCTTAAGACGATACAAGAAAAAAATGAATTTTAGTTTCGGGGTGTGGCTAGCGTCGCGTGAGCTGCCGATGGATATATCCCTCTCGCTTAGCTAGGACAGAACAGCTATGGAGTAGACTATAGTATAGTTATTTTTTGAAGGAACAATATTGTTTAATTCGTACAATTAAAATAATATGTCCCAGTGCACCTTTTAAAATAGATGAAATGGATGAAAATATTCAAATATTTTTTTTTCGTTTTATATGGGATTTCTATGTTGTTTTTATTGCTGAAGACAAATTAAGTCAAAAGAAGACAAACGATACCTACAATATGCTGATAGATACGTATAACAATATTTCGATCGTATAATAGCCTATAACCAGCGGACGATCCAGACGCGTCCAACGATATCTCATTAGTCAAATTATTATGATATAAAAATAGTTTGGACGTTATACGGGAGCAGATGAACATACATACATATCGGTCAAAATCATAACCCTCCGCCCACCGTAGTCGGGTAAAAATGTACATACTCTGTGTCAGTGACTGACTGCCGGATAAGAGTATCTTTTTCATGTTTCGTAGGCAAAGGAATACTTTGGTACTTAACTTCGATGCCGATCATGAAGTCATCAGCGGTGTCATAATATTTTTTTTTACCATATTTAATTTATTTTTTAATTTAATTTTCAGTTTTTATTAATTTTATTGATTTAACCATGCATTTATTTTTTGTTTATCTTTTTATCTTTATTTTTTTATCTATCAAAATCACCCTTAGACTGGTTACCGCCACAGGTGACAAGAGGGCTGGGTCTTTCCTTGCTCAAAAAATTCGCTTGACAACAGGAACAGCTTGAATACAGGGAGGACATGCAGCCAGTATCCCACGCGGACGGTATTTGTTTAATTAGGGGTAGGTTTTTATTTTATTGTATTTTATTTTAATTTATGTTATTATTATATTGTATTTTAATGATAAAACATGAAAAATATTTTTTTTTTTTTTTTTTTAATTTAATTTAACTTTTATTTATTGTTTTATATTTATTGTGAAATTATAATAATTTTAATAATCAATATTGGACTATGTCTGAAACAAATACATTGAATTGAATAATTTAAATACAAAAATTATCACATTAACTCGTTAAATCACGGTTTACACCCGCTAGAACGAAAAAGATCCTAACATGGTAGGTAGGACCTGAGGGTTGGCCAGTTAATTACTTAAAATACACTATATTTATTTCAAGAAAACATTCATAAGATCTGAAGGCGTCGGACTCGCACATAAAGGGTTCCGTACCACCGTAGAATAAACACATCAAAAATATCAAGTTTGAGACTTGATATTTATTTTTAAATGTTATTATATTTTTAGTATTTGTTCTGCACCGGCAACAGAAATACACATTCAGTGAAAATTTCAACTCTCTACCTGTTACGGTTCGTGAGATACAGCCCGCGCTGACAGACGGACAGACAGACAGACGGACAGCGTAGGCCTAGTAATAGGGTCCCGTTAGCACCCTTTGGAACCCTAAAAAGTAGCCTATGTTCTCCGCCAAGACCCAGTCTATCTCCATACCAAAATTCATCAACATTGGTTCAGCGGTTTAGCCGTGAAAAGGTAACAGACAGAGTTACTTTCGTTTATAATATAATAGATTGAATAGGACGGACAAACATTTTCCTATCCATATCTGTAATGTTATTTTTACGATAATTTATTGATGTATGATATATTTATTACTTGCCCATCCATACCTACAACAAACGCAATAAAGCGACTCCATTGTTTTGACAAGCAATGTATTCCCACTGTCGGCCCAAGACCATGCTGCAAGTATATAACAGTAAGCGAAATAGGGAGTTTTTACAGAAATGACACGAATAACTACGAAATGACAAGAGATGACACAAAATGACAAGAGATGACACAAAATGACAAGAGATGAAAAGAAATTACACAAGACAAGGAAAAGCAAACGAAAATCACGCTGCAGTGCAGGTCGTAGGTTCGATTCCTGCCCAGGACATGCATTTGTGTGCATGAACATGTCCGCATGTCCCGAGTCTAGGTGTAATTAAGTGTATATTTAGTTTGTATTTACAAACAAAAAGTAGTATATGTAGTAATATCAGTTATCTGGTTTCCATAGTACAAGCTGTGCTTAGTTTGGGATCAGGTAGTCATGTGTAAAAGAATTTCCAAGGATATTTATTTATTTTTCATAGGCGTCGGCGGACTGTAAATACTGTACTGTACCTGTAATGTGGCACGACCGTAATATTTTTTCGTAATATTTTTTAAAAAATCCTTCACAGGTCCGACGTCGAACAAGTCCGGGCGGACACTGACAATACAAAGTTAGAGAGAGACATGGTTAGTTCAAGTACTTAAAATGTGAGATGGCGATATTGTGCGCGTGCTCGGAAATAAACAACGTAAGCGCCAAACCACATTTTCTTGAATTAAAAAAAAACTACTTCATGAATTAAAATATGGTTGAAGGGTAGTTTAGATATCATTATTTGCTATGTTTTAGAAATAATTTCGTGATCTAAATCGTAAAAACATCGTGGTAGCAAGGAAAATTGTAAATAATTAGAGCTCATTTCATAATTTTTTTTTATCGAGAAAATTTCATCAAATCGTGATTTGGATTTAAAGATACTCAAGATAATATAGTCAAAAATCATACATCTAAACATAAGATTCCTAGTCCACATACTTACTTAAAGAAAAAGTAGAATAGCAAAATCAACCAAATTTCGAACCCTCGTCTTAACTAATCATTTTACGCATGCTACGCTCGCTAATAGCTGCGTATACAGGGTTATTGGTAAAACACTAACAACCCTGCAGGGGCGTATTACTGACATCAAAAACAACAACTTTTGTTCTAAGACTTTTTACAAAACAAAAAAAAAATAACAAAAAATCACACCCTAAAATATATGAAACAAGAAAATATGCTCATCTAGCCGTGGTCCGTTTAGGTACTTTAGGGCAAAGTGGAATACAACCATGTACCATGGCTTTCCTCTAGATGAGAATAAAAAAAAAATCATTCATTTTAGAAAGTGTCTTTTTGTTATTTTTTTTTTGTTTTTTAAAAAGTCATAAAACAAAAGTTGTTGTTTTTGATGTCAGTAATACGCCCCTGCAAGGTTGTTAGTGTTTTACCAATAACCCTGTATATCAGGCGCATGCCGCGCGAGGCTGCTCGCTCACATGCCGCGCGCGGCACGCTCAGCTCCCTTAGCCAAGTGGCTTCGTTTACAAGCGTTTCTACAGAACGCTACACTTAAATGTATCGAAATGACATTACAAGTCGGTAAATAGATCACACTTATGTCATTGCCATACATGAAGCGTAGCAATTTATAGAAACGCTTGTAGACGAAGCCACATGGCTAGGGGAGCTGAGCGTGCCGCGCGCGGCATGCAAGCGCGTAGCCTCGCGCGGCATGTGAGCGCGGAGCCTCGCGCGGCATGCACCTGATATAGGCGCAGCTATTAGCGAGTGTAACATGCGTAAAATGATTAGTTCTTAGAGCTACAATGTCGCCGCCGGAACAGATGATGGCATTTTTCCGCATGTACCGTCAGCAACGAAAGTCGCTGAACAATCTCAGTTTTTCAAATAGCTTGCACACTTTTGTTTTGCATCAAATCCATAATTTTTCTTTATCGAAACAAAATGTAGACATGTTGCTAATGTTTGGTTTTATAAAGGTTTACCAACGTTTGTAGAATAAAGAGTATAACCGATTTGAAAAATTCAGAATGTTCAGCGACTTTCGTTGCTGACTGTACCTAGTATTCATTACGGTCCAGTGCTCATATCACTTAATCAAGATTATCAAGTATCCGGGTTCCAATCGAAAAGTTGTGTTTCCTAAGGCACAAGACGATTGCGACGCGGACGCGACGCCGATTTCTATACAGATTTTCGCGTGTGTGATGCGGCAACGCCACATTTATACGAGCCATAACACACCTGGCGACGGACTGGCGACGTCGCCAGTCCGTCGCCAGGTGTGTTATCTGTCATACATTTCAATACGAATTAGTTGGCTACGGTGGCTGGCGACGTCGCCGGCCACGTATCCAAACAATTTGTATTTAAAGTTTTTCAAAAATGTACGCGTACGAAGACGCGTGCACAGCTAGTGATATAAAGCATGGGATAGTATTTATTTCTAAGAACAGCTTCCCACGGCATATCAACTAGATTTCACGGTAAGATGGCCACTATTATATTATGTAGAAATGTGTAACGGAAACGCTGCGCCCTACATTCTATGTAAACAGCTTTTACATGATACTTTGTTCATGATGGAGTCAAAGTCAAAGTAAAAATTGATTCATGTAGGGGAGCGTCCATAAATTACGTGAGGCATTTAGGGGGGGAGGGGATCGACAAAAATCTCATCAAATCTCACGTGGGGGAGAGGGGGGTCTCGAGGGGGCAAATTCACGTAATTTTTTTTACCACAAGAAACAGTGTAAAATTGTAAGAAAACTGGGTTAAATTAAGTAAATCATGTTTCTCCTCTAGAATATAGCTTTTGAAAAAGCTCACGTGAGATTATAGGGGGAGGGAGGGGTTCGAGATTAATCTCACGAAATCTTACCAAGGCGGGAGGGGGGGTCGAAAAATCACAAATATCACCTCACGTAATTTATGGACGCCCCCTAAGGCTAAAGGAAGCACTTAGGAATAGTCACCAAACATCAGACATTTTAATGGCACACGGAGCAACTTTAGTTGCCGAAACTATCAACTTTTTAATGGTTTTTTGGCAGTTGCAGCCAACAATTGCCAGTTGCAGCAACAGTTGCCGCGGTTGCCGCGATTGTTTTATATCAAAACAGCGAGTTGCCAGTTGCCGCAAAAGTTACCCGGCAACTTTAAATTAAGATAAAATAAGTAGTTGAAAGAGCGGCGCGCGATAGGCGGCGAGCCATCGCGAACATGCAGCTCCTATTAGACGGTGTATTGACAATACGGGCCCGGGGCCCGGGCCCGTCGGGCCCCGGGCCCGTTAGCGTGGTTGGCGCGGAGGCGCCTTTCACGCTGCAGGTCGTAGGTTCGATTCCTACCCGGGACATGCATTTGTGTGCATGAACATGTCTGTATGTCCCGAGTCTGGGTGTATATGTATATTAAGTATGTATTTACAAATAAAAAAGTAGTATATGTAGTAATATCAGTTATCTGGTTTCCATAGTACAAGCTCTGCTTAGTTTGGGATCAGGTAACCGTGTGTACAAAAATGTCCCAGGATATTATTATTATTAATATGACAATGACAGGTTTTAAACGTTATTTGAACGACTGAGTCGTACTGGGTCCATGGACTCCATTAAGAACACACTATTTTGGACATGTCTCCCTCTTTCTTGATAATATCTTTGCACTACATAGTCTTTGACGCATCGCGTGTTGAATGCAATGAAAACTAATGTTATAGTGTAGGTATTATAATAAATTGCTAAATAATAGTTATAACCACTTTTAACTGTCCGAGTTGGGTAAAAAAAACAGCCAAGTGCGTGTCGGACTCGCACATAAATGGTTCCGTACCACGGTAAAATAAAAACGTCAAAAATATTAAGTTTCTTGTATGGGGTCCCCATCATACCACCGTAATATAAAAAAGTCAAAAATATTAAGTTTCTTGTATGGGGTCCCCATCATTGCTAATTTTATTTTATTTTATGTATTTGTTGTAGCGGCAACAGAAATACACATTCTGTGAAAATTTCAAGTCTCTACCTATTACGGTTCGTAAGATACAGCCCGCTGACAGACAGACAGAGGGACAGACGGACAGCGTAGGCTTAGTAATAGGGTCCCGTTGGCACCCTATGGGTACGGCACCCTAAAAAGTAATGTTACCTATATAATTTTATATTTTTTAATTTGAGATTTACTATTAAGGTATTTTTGTATCAAATTAAATCAACTTCCGCCAAACGTTGTGATACTAAAAAAGACTGAGGGCCTACTATGTTTCAAACGAAAACGAAATTTCGGACGAAATATGCGTATTTCCTACTACGTTTCTCATTGATTCGGACATTTCTTACGAACAAAAATTGTTTGACGATTAGATTCGACGACGACGAAGACGTCAAACAATTTTCGTTCGTAAGAAATGTCGGAATCAATGAGAATCGTAGTAGGAAATACGCGAATTTCGCCCGAAATTTCGTTTTCGTTTGAAACAGAGTAGGCCCTCTGGGACGGACTGGATGACCTTATTAGGGTTCCCCATAGCGACTACGGAACCATAAAAAAAATGAATCGTGAATTCGTAACACTATGCTAATTTACCGAGCAATTCTATACCATAAGGTCGAATTTCTCTTACACATTTCACTTTATTTATATGACAGTTGCACACAAAATCTCGCTTATGTGGGTCATGAGACCATTTTGTCGACTGTACCTACTTACCAAATTGTCATTTCTTTTCAATAGCTGACTCAGTTGGCATTTATTTACATTGGTACCTACCAACTTAATTTGTCCCGGGGCTCATCGAGGGTAGTACCACCCTCTCACAGAAGATCGGCCTTAAGCTATTAGCCATAGTAATATAATATCCTGGTACATTTTTTTACACACGGCTACCTGATCCCAAACTAAGCAGAGCTTGTACTATGGAAACCAGATAACTGATATTACTACATATACTACTTTTTTATTTGTAAATATATACTAAATATACATATACATACAGACATGTTCACGCACACAAATGTATGTCCCGGGTAGGAATCGAACCTACGACCTGCAGCGTGAAAGGCGCCTCCGCGCCAACCACGCTAACGGGCCCGTCAGTAGAAGGGTTGTTTAGTTTGGGACCATACCGTTTGGTGTGTAAGTCTGGCGATATTTATATTATTTACTAGCTATGCCCGCGACTTCGTACGCGTAAATTTTAGAATTATATTAGCCGGTTTAATCCCACGGTGTTTTACGTTTCCCGCGGAACCCTAATTCTTTTTCGAAAATAATGGTAACCTAAGTTACTCCCTGTAACATCAGCTATCTGCCAGTGAAATTCCAACATAATCGGTTCAGCCGTTTCGGAGATTACCCGGAACAAACATACAGACAGACAAACAACAATTTTAAAAATTGAGTTTTTGTTATTTAGAATTTTATATACTTTTATATGCATTTAGTAAAAAGCTGTTATAATGATATTACAAACAGATACTCCAATTTTATTTATTTGTATGGATTTGTTTGTACTAGGATCACAGGGGCCACCGCAGACATGCTACTTTTTGCATCGGCGATCGGCGATTTTGCGACTGCATCGCGTTTTGGCGACTCTGCGTTCGGACGCAGCGACTGCTCCGATGCTAGCGACTAAATCGCCGATCGCCGATGCAAAAAGTAGCATGTCTGCGGTGGCCCTAAGTTGAACTTATGTCCTTATTCCGAGCGAAGAGAAAGGCTATACCGTTATCAAAACTCGTCTCCGCTAAATGCGAACTGGGGGCTTACCACCACCTCTTATAGCAGTTTTGTTTTAACGTTTCAGCGGCCATTTGTGCAATGACGTTTCTTATTGTCATGACAATAAGGTACGTCATTGCACAAAAAGACGCTGAATCGTTAAAACGTTCCTGTAATTGAATCGCAATAAGAGTTCGTGGTAAGCCCCCTGAACTTTGTACAATAATTATTTCCCCGTTATGTCACACTTGTGGTGAGCGCGCCAATTACCGGCAATACAAATACAATTTGTTTAAAATAACGGACATTTGTTTTTTTCGTTATGGCTTCGCTTTTCGTATATAGCCAGTGTCAAATAAAATAGATTTTTTAAAGTTTTTGAATGTGTTAAGCACAGATAGACCTTTGGCTAGGCCTATAATTAAGCAACGCATGGCAAGATCAGTTAGAGATAGGTGACCATTCAGTGACATTTGAACTGAGCGTCTCCGTGCTTCGGGAGGGCACGTAAAAAGTCGGTCCCGGTTGTCATCTAGGCAGCAATCGTTAAGCCTTGTCAGAGGCCTTCGGGCGGCTTGAACAACTGTAACACCAAGTTGGCCATTAACCCAAGTTGTAGCCAATTGACTGCAGCTCATATACGGGCTGGCTCGACCGGGGTAGTACCACCCCCTCACAGAAGATCGGCGTAAAGTATCTATTACTGCGTTTCGTACTTTGAGGGAAAGAGCCGAAAGCGCAAACTCCCCCTTCCCCCCCTCCCTGTCCCACTCCCCTTAACGTCGGCAACGTGCGAGCGATGACTTTGGTGTTCATAGGCTACGGTAACTGCTTAACATCAGGCGGGCCGTACGCTTGTACCACCACCTTAGTTACATAAAAAATAGTTTCTTTTATTGTCTATGGTTTGTACCGTGTGGTTTTCGGTCCCGTTACTTGCGGCTCGGTGCCGCCAACTAGTGTCGTCACCCTAATTAACTCGGGGTTATGTTTCCGTAGTGTTGTAAAGTGTTAGATAATGTGTTATATAACACGTAGATGACCCGTGTTATGATTGTTATGAAGTTAAATCCACAAATCACTTTTTTTTTCTCTTCATAACATGCCGACCGCCAGTAATTTTTTTTTATGTTACTCATTTGGATAAACAAGCGTACAGCTCACCAGATGTTAAGTAGTTACCGTAGCCTATAGATGCTTACAATACCAAAGGCAATGCTCGCAAATTGCCGACCTGAAGGGGAGTGGGATGAAGGGAGGGGGTGGGCTTTCGGTTCTCTCACTCATCGTACGAAACGCAGCTGTAATGGCTGCTTTACGCCGATCTTCTGTGAGAGGGTGGTACTACCCCGGTCGAGCCAGCCCGTTTATGAGCTGCAGTCAATTGGCTACAGTTTGACTCTAACACCTTACTACTCCATACCAGAGTTGGGCAAAATTTAATTGCGATTAATTAATTGCTAATTGCATGTGGTGTCACAATTAACAATTAATTTTGATTTGTTCGTCAATCGCGAACAAATCACAATTAATTGTTAATTGTGACATCGCATGCAATTAGCAATTAATTAATTGCTATTAAATTTTGCCCAACTCTGCTCTATACTACTTTTCGGAATATGTAGATATGTTCATGCACACAAATGCATGTCGAGGGTAGGAATCGAACCTACGACCTGCAGCGTGACAGGCGGAATCTAAACCAACCACGCCAACGGGACCGTCGAATTTATTAGTGTCCGACCGAAACAGGATTTTCTGCCGAAACCGAAACCGAAACCGAATCTTCGGCATCTGTTTTAGGTTCGGCCGAAACCGAAACCGAAACCGAACCTTTTTCAGACAAGTTAAAAATCTTTTGTTTACTGAAATTTGGCTTATTTTATACCCTTATATTGACAGTTAGAAATGTTAGAATGTGTTAAATGAAATAAAAAACAATAATTGAAGTATGTGAAAATATTATTATTAATAATAATATTTTCACACTTCTTGGAACAAAAATTTGTCAATAATCAACACTTATATTATAAAAAGAACCTCATTATTTGGAGTATTTCGATTGCATTTATAATCACAACATGTTTAAGACTAAATTCAACATTAATTGAGATCATTCGAAATTTTAATTGCAGTTGGTAATTTAGGGTTTTTGTGGGATTTTCATATTTTTTTATAATTTTGGGGTGGCAATCGTAATTGTAATATATTAAACCCCCGTTTTCATTTTCTACTTAAGTAGATAGGTATGTCACGTTCAGATCGATTCTCAAAAATATACGGACAACAGCAATAAAAAATGATGTATCTGAAGGTCACACACAGCTAAATCATAGCTGGTAGTTGTTTGGGCAATTTAAAACCTCATCCAACAACAATAACCTAAAACAAATGTACTGTAACATAAGTAACAAATAAATGATGAATGTGTGAATCAAATATAATATAATATAACCTCTTTCTTTTACATACTTAATTCTCATCATTCATAAATCCGAGTTAATAAGTCAACGGAAAGAACTTCAATGCTTAATAAAGGCCAATAAAGCGAGAAATAACACTAAACTCACAAAACAATCACGCCGGACCGGCCGGCAATCTGACAGCTGACGATGGCGGATGCAACGCGAGACACGAACTCTCCCGAAATCAACTGAGTGACGCGCGATAATTCACGAACGCAGAGTTTCGGCGCGGCCGAAAGGTTCGGTGGGTTTTCTGCCGAAACCGAAACTGGTGCCGAAACTAGATTTTTGAGCCGAAACTGGCCGAAACCGAAACCGAAACCGAATCTTCGGTCGGACACTAGAATTTATTATTATAAGACTCGATGCCCAGTTGGTGTGCTGGCGATTTATTTATTTATTTTATAATTATTGTAAGTGTTTCTACTAAATTCTTTGGGTAGTCCAGTGTTATGCGTTCAAGAATAATAATGAGTTCATTATAATTACAAACAGCTAATTTAAATATGACCCGGTCCATTGTTTATCATACTATAAGTACCTTAGTACAGTATACTTATTAGGTTTGATGAGTTATACTCATAATATTCAATAATAAGAAATAAAAGCAGTGAAAAAGCAGGAAAAACCGGCCAAGTGCGTGTCGGACTCGCACATGAAGGGTTCCGTACCGCCGTAGGATAAAAACGTCAAAAATATCATGTTTTTTTTATCTAGACCGGGCGCTTTTTGGCCCGGCCCGCGATCTCCCTCTGATGTGGGGGTCAGAGTCTTTATTGTGTAAAATAATTATAACAACAGTTTCTTTCATTTAAATAACGTAAAAGGACACAGATTTTTATTAGCAACAAATAAAGGCTAACAAAATGTGTGTGTGTGTGTGTGTGTGTGTGTGTGTGTGTGTGTGACGTCGTGACGTTACACACACACACACACACACATAAAGGCTAATAAAATATACAATAAAATAGTAAACTTTAAAATTAGTTAGTTTTTTCCATCCTGTATAATGATGCAATATCTTTTATGTTACTACGGTAGAAAAAAAGCGTACGGCCCGCCTGATGTTAAGCAGTTACGTAGCCTATAGATGCCAAAGGCATCGCTCGCACTTTGCTGACGGGAGTGGAAAGAATGAGGGGGTGTAGGTCCTCCGGCTCTCACACTAATCGTACGAAACGCAGCTCTAATAGCTACTTTACGGCGATCTTCTGTGAGAGGGTGGTGCTACCCCGATCGAGCCAGCCCGTATATGAGCTGCAGTCGAATGTCTACAGCTCAGCTCCAATAAATATTATTCCGGTTCCCTATTGCAGCTAAAAATGTTCACTAAACTAGTCCGTTTACTAGTAACCTACCTACTAGTAATTATATACCATTTTGGTTAGCGTACCTACTTAAGTATTTCGAAAAAATACACGCTCGGGCATCGGACCTAACTAATTCCCAAGGCAAACTTTCAAACAGAACTATCACTTTGATGAACACTACCTACATAATGAACTTAATTACTTATAACTTAACTTCACTACAAACAAAAACACTAACCTTTATAAACAAAACAACCACGAAAAACAATTGTTCAAAATCTCAACACATCACTAAAACACTATTAACGTTTAAAAACAAATAATTAAATCGAAATATTGCAAAATATTCGCGTCGCGACGACGTGCGCTCACTCAGACCATTCGATTTGAACTAAATTCAGATCAGACTACTGTTATGAGGTACTTACTTTTTTCTCTGTCACTAACTAGCGAAAGTAAGCTCTGTTTATATGTAACGGGAACGAGACGACTTTGATTTAGCATCAACACTACACGACACGGGGATTTAATAACTTTTTTTATGGGACTGGTTGCAAACAAGCGTTCGGCCCGCCTGATGTTAAGCAGTTACCGTAGCCTATAGCTGCTTGCAATACAAAAGGTATTGCTCGCACGTTGCCGACCTGAAGTGAAATGGGAGGGAGGGGAAGAAGGGGAAGTTTGGCTTCCGGCTCTCTCACTCATCGTACGAAACGCAGCTATAATAGCTACTTTACGCCGATCTTCTGTGGGAGGGTGGTACTACCCTGTTCGAGCCAGCCCGTATATCAGCAGCAGTCAATTGGCATAAATGTTTATGACATTTAACGATCTTGGCGCAGTGGTTTGAGCGTTGGCCGCTCGGCTCACTGCATCGGATGGTCGCGGTTTCGATTCCCGCCAGAGGCAAATTTCGAAAACGGCCTTTTACTTACCCTGGTCTGGGTGTCACTGGGATCGCCCCCAGTCCATTGTACGGTACCCATAGTACAAGCGTTGCTTAGTTTGGGACCATACAGTTGGTGTTGGTCTGGCTATTTATTTATTTAACTGTCCGTGACAGTTAATGAATCATCAAATAAAAAGTTATTTCGTCGTAAACAGCTTGGTAAGTTTAACTGCAGTATTTAGCGGTAATGTGTTAACTTGACCCGTGAACTACCTACGTGCGGTCAGTGGCACAGTTTGTTAACTCTGGTTTAAATAAATAACACACCAACTGTATGGTCCCGAACTAAGCAACGCTACTTGTGTAAATTTGTAAATGTGACTAAGACTAAGGTCTTTCGCACACGGCGTCGTAGCGTAAGCGTATCGTGATACGCGCGTAGGACGAGAGCAATACGAGCACGTACATTTTCTAACAAGTCTGCGTAGTCGCATACGCTTCGCTGCAACACCGCTTCGTGTGCGTGTGCGAAGGGGGTAAGGTACCATAGCCTATAGATGCTTGCAATACCAAAAGCATCATTCGCATGTTACCGATCTAGGCAGCAGTCAAGCCTTCTCAGAGGCCTTCGGGCGGCTTGAACAACTCTGACACTAGGTTGGCCACTAACTATGCGATAAGAAAGAAATAATTAATAAATGTAACGATAGTTAACTGATGGTGGAACCCGGCCATGTTTCGAGAGCGGTCTAACCATTGCACAAACCCGTGTGTTACACTTTACGATGTTTTGTGTCGCTATTAATATGTTTTTGTAGCTTTCTCCGCGACCTACATTATCAAAACATCGCGCTATATTCCATTAAACGTAGCTGTAGCCAATTTACTGCAGCTCATACGGGCTGGCTCGACCGGGGTAGTACCACCCTCTCACAGAAGATCGGCGTGAAGTAGCTATTATGTTTCGTACGATGAAAGAGCCGGAAGCCCAACCTAGTGCTAGAATTTTGCTTGAATAATGGCGATTCATGTTTATATTGTAACTAGCTGTGCCAACGGCTTCGTACGAGCGAACAAAAAAGTTCGTTAATGATTCCTGAAATTAAAGTAACCAAAGTTACTCCTTATGGCATCAGCTATCTGCCAGTGGAAGTCCCGTTCAAATCGGTTCAGCCGTTTCGGAGATTAGCTGGAGCAAACACTTGACAGTTTTTTTTTAATTGTAACTTTTTTGTTATACTATGTACCTACCGTAAATACTTTCATATGCGTTTAGTTAAAAGCTGTTATTTTGACATAACAAACAGACACTTGAATTTTATTTATTTATACTTATATACCTACACAACATATATATCGCATCTAATAATAATAAAATGGCAGTAAAATAGGTGTTAGTTTAACCGACTGCGTCGATATAGAATGTATTATGTTTTGTTTGGCGGGACTTATTATTTTTTGTAAGTGTATTAAAATATTTTATTTACCACTATTACACAACAGTACACAGTCTTTTACAGTTCGCTGACGGTGAGGGAAAACATCGTGAGGAAACCTACCTATCCCTCGGGATTAGGTAATAGTCAGTTCCTGTATACACGGCGACAAGGTTCACCACCTGTCACGTTGGGTTCTGACTATCTGGTGAAACGTGGGCTTTGAGTTGGTTAATACCTCCACAATGTGGTGGTGTATGGCCACTCAAGCCTCTGACTACCCCCGAATGGGGATAAAGTCGTGAGCAGTGACGTTTTTTTTTTTTATTACACAACATATTCTGAAAAGGGACAGGTAGGTATTTATTCCAATGTTGACGGGCCCGTTGGCGTGGTTGGTGTAGATTCCGCCTTTCACGCTGCAGTTCGTAGGTTCGATTCCTACCCGGGACATGCATTTGTGTGCATGAACATGTCTGCATGTCCCGAGTCTGGGTGTACTATGTATTTAAGTATTTATTTACGAATAAAAAGTAGTATAGGTATGTAGTAATATCAGTTATCTGGTTTCCATAGTACAAGCTCTGCTTAGTTTGGGATCAGGTAGCCGTGTGTAAAGAATGTCCCAGGATATTTATTATTATTTTAATGTAATAGGGGGCGAGTGCTATTACACCAGGCATATAAGCCCGCCACATACATAAGACATTTTCCGTACGGAATTCCGTTTCGAAATATAATATCGAATCGGTAATTCCGAACGCAGTAAATCCATCCAAAATGTATGGACGTATCGCGTTCGGAAACCCCGATTCGATATTTTGATACGGAATTCCGTACGGAAATTCCGTATGTATGTGGCGGGCCATACTCCCCCTCAACGCGTGTATACATTCTGCCCATACTCGGCGGGGGGATTCTGTCAGAATCCTGATTAGTGGGTCAGAACTGACCAATTAGAGGGTCGATCGCTATAGCAGCTCTATGGCAATGGCAGTTCAATGGCTAAGCGACTTAGATCCTAGTTTAAACCGACTTGTTCCCAAAGGTATTACGTCACAGACCAAAGAAAGTGGTGCAGTCAATCCAAACAGCATGCAATAACCACCTTTATATCTTACAGATTACATACCTCTTTCGAATGCGGTCAGCGTTAAGATAGACGGACTGATAGACCTCGGGCCTGGTTGGAGCTATGAATATAAAATAGTAACACCAAAAAGTGAACACAAGCATGAACACAAATTCACAAAATTTGAAAGATTCTCTGAGGATAAGAAAAAACCTACCACAACTAACGACAACCTACAAATGATCATACAAAACAATAATGTCGGAAATGCTACAAACAAAACGATACCTAAAGACATCGGTCGCATAAAAAACACCACTTTAGAGCCAGAAGACAAATTAGTAACTCAACTGCTAGAGGACTTTAAAAACGGTGAAATTTACAGCAAGACGAGAGTCATTAAAGAAGACGCCCAAATAAACTTCTTCACAACACACATATTCAAGCAAACGCTAAAAGTATTCAAGGCATTGCGACTAAAAACTGACGATTTCAGAATTAAGAAGCAAATAGATTTCCTCTCCAAAAACTACGAGATGAAATTCAAGGAATTCGTCAAAGATACCAGAAAGCATAAGATTAAAACAAGACTAGGCACCCAGAAGGTTATTCTAAACACTATAGATATATCTAATAGAATACTAACTAGGCTGGTTAACTTTCTGATAGGCGATATGGACAAGAAAGGTATTTTAAGAAATAATTTAGCAACAGCGAATATATATCAGAAGGAAGTAGAAAAAGAAACGAATCTCGAATATGATCACGCGTGCAAGAAGTACGGTATCTGCAGAGCTGGAAAAACTTTCACAGATTTCCTATCAGAAATAATGGGTATCATAGTCAAAAGTAATGACAAACAATTCAAATTAGCAATAGATTCGTTCACTGAAGTTTTCAAAAACACTGATTTTAGCAGGAGTTTGGATAGATTCACAGAGAAGAAACTTAAAAGAGCGATCACCAGCTTAGAAGATATGGATGTTGGGATGCTGAGAGCTTTGATGATGATCGCGAAGAATATAATTAATAATAAGAACAGACCTCTTATTATACATAATCGAATTAGCGGGAGAATAAACCAGACACTAGCGTTGCTAGAACTGTTTGACATCTTTGATAAACACATGCCGAATAATGAGGCGAATGTGCTAGCGTGGAATGACATCACGAAGTCATTCCAACAGTGGTCCGAAGGAAAGAGGAATGATATCTTGGAAATTATGGAAACTTTGGTGAATCTTTTCAAGAAATCATTGGAGTCTATGAATTCTAAAACACAGCAGAGGGTTGAGAGTATACTGAATATGATTTTATAGTTGCTATGTCTTTTATTTTAAACACGGAGGACCCCGGCCCTGAGGCCCCCTACTCTTTTACAAAATAAATTTCGGACGAAATTCGCGTATTTCCTACTACGTTTCTCATTGATTCCGACATTTCTTACGAACGAAAATTGTTTGACGTTTAGATTCGACGACGATGAAGACGTCAAACAATTTTCGTTAAGTTAGTAAGTTAAGTAATTTTCGTAAGAAATGTCGGAATCAATGAGAAACGTAGTAGGAAATACGCGAATTTCGTCCGAAATTTCGTTTTCGTTTGTAATAAATAGAGTAGGACCTCTGATGTTGAGCATCGTAGCCTATAGATGCTTGCTATACCAAAGCCATCACTCGCACGTTGCCGACCTAAATATGAATGGGACAGAGTGAGAGAAAGGGAGGGTTTGGGCTTCCGGCTCTCTCATTCATCGTCCGAAACGCATCTAAGGGCCTCCGCAGACTAGCTACTTTTAGCATCGCCGATCGGCGATTTTGATGCTGCGTCTCGCTCGTTCGCGCTCGAAGAAACGCGACGCAGCATCGATACGTCACAAAATCGCCGGTCGCCGATGCTAAAAGTAGCTAGTCTGCGGAGGTCCTAAATAACCTACTTTACGTCGATCTTCTGCAAGAGGTTGGTGCTCCGGTCGAGCCAGCCCATGAGCTGCAGTCAATTGGCTACAGCTTGGCTTTACCACCGTCTTATCAGTCCCTGTTATCGCTGCAAATCATTTTTAGTTTAACAAGTAAACCAGTTAACTTTAACAATTGAACCAATTATTTAAACTAATTGGTTGAACCTAACCAAACCTTGTTTTAATCCTAGTTAGTTGATACTGCGTACCGGCAGTATGGGGGATCATATATTTTTTATTTTAATATACATTTTTAGTATATTTAGTATAATAAAATCTGGATATCCACCAGTAAGTAATTTAAAATATAGGGCCATCCATAAATTACGTCACACGTAAAGGGGGGGAGGGGGTTGACGAAATGTGACACAGTGTGACAAGGGGGTGGGAAGGCACCTAAGTTTTGTGACGTCACATTTAAAAATCTAATATGTATATCTAAAAAACCGAAAAACCGATATTTAAACTTTTTGAAAATTTCTGAAAATTTCAAAAAATATATGACGTCACACAGTGAGGGGGGTCTCGCAAATGTGACCAGCTGTGACAAGGGGGGGAATCAAGGGGGGGGAATCATGAAATTCGTGTGACGTAATTAATGGATGGCCCCTATTGTTTCTGTATCTTCATCATCATCGTCATCAGAAGCTATGTCAGAGGCCTTCGGGCGGCTTTAACAACTCTGACATCAGGTTGGCCATTAACCATGCTATAAGAAGATCATCATCAGATTATTGACGGGCCCGTTAGCGTGGTTGGTTTAGATTCCACAATTCATTCGATTCCTACTAATATTATAAATGCGAAAGTAAGCGCCGCCATACACGCGACTGCAAAAATGCAGTCCGTGTGCAGTCGCGTGCCGTCGACTACAACCAACTGCAATAGAGCTGTCACTTCCGACTGTAAAAATGCAGTCCGTGTGCAGTCGCGTGCCGTCGACTACAACCAACTGCAATAGAGCTGTCACTTCCGACTGCAAAAATGCAGTCCGTGTGCAGTCGCGTGCCGTCGACTGCAATCAAACTGCAAAATTGCAGTCCGTGTATGTTAGCGCTAAGTGCCGCCATACACCTGACTGCTTGTCGGCAGCTCTAGAGCAGTTGGTTGCAGTCGACCGCAGTTTCAATACAAAATTGACATTCACCACACGGACCGC
Organism: Drymonia ruficornis; assembly: GCA_947859195.1. Taxonomy (NCBI): domain Eukaryota; kingdom Metazoa; phylum Arthropoda; class Insecta; order Lepidoptera; family Notodontidae; genus Drymonia; species Drymonia ruficornis. The sequence goes on from OX401917.1 coordinate 12,122,672, forward strand.
TCAAGCAGTCGGCGGTCGATGCGGTCGCTGCAACCAACTGCTCTAGAGCTGTCGACAAGCAGTCCGTGTATGGCGGCGTTTAGTGTGTGTGAATGTTTTTTACCACGTATCTCCATAACTACTAAATCGATTTTAATGAAATTTGAAACGTAGATAGTGTAGGCTCTGGAATATGACGTAAGCTAATCTTACACATCAATAAGGGGGAATCCATAAATTACGTGAGGCATTTAGGGGGGAAGGGGTCGAGCAAAATCTCACCAAATCTTACGTGGGGGAGAGGGGGAGGGAGGGGGTCGAGCAAAATCTCACGAAATCTCACCAAGGAGGGACGGGGGGGGATCGAAAAGTTTCAAACATCACCTCACGTAATTTATGGACGCCCCCTTACCACGCGGGCGAAGCTGCGGGGCACAACTAGTTGATGTATTAAAAATAGAGTAATTACAACTCGCGATATAACAAGTACGCCGCTAAAAATCGAATCGAAATCGGTTTATTCATTCTGTAGCTACAGACAGACAGACAAACTTATCGCCTAGATTGTATTTCCAGATAGGCAATGAAGTGCAGCCAGGCAGCGTGCTCCTCCCAGCGTCAAGGAGGGGGAGGTATCTAGCGAATATTGTGAGGAGACAGGCGGTCGTAAGTGTTTCCTGAACACCAGAGACATTACTAAGAAAAAGGGATATGTGCACTAGTAGCACAAATGATTTTGACACGACAAAACGCGAGATAAATCGTTTTTTTCTCATTCTCTCCTATGCATTAAGAAAGAAAGAGAGTGTCTCGGTGTGATATAATGCGTGACAAAAGTCTTGTCTTAGCGTCTGTACTGCAGTGTCTGTCCAAAATAATAATATGTCCTACAAAACGAAATCCATGAAAACAGTACGACACAGTCGTTCGCGAAAATGTTGTTGGAAACATGTTGGTATTGCCAATACGGCATGACTAATTCGCATCAAAATGCCCTAGTTGATTGTCGAATTGCGAGTGCGATAACAGAGGGGCTAGCCAAGTGGCATGAACGCTAATCGAATAGAATAGAATAGACTTCACTATGTATGGAAATGTCAAACGTCGCTATGTAGATCAACAACAAGTCGCTATGTAGATCACGTGACTTATGTCATTTCCATACTTGAAGCGTAAGGATTTTGAACGAACGCTCTTAGACGTCAGCCACTAGTCTAGACCTTCTGATGTGTCATTCGCTGCATGTAGCGGTGCGCTGAGCACATGTCTAGCGATTGCAATGTTAGGACGTATCATATCTGTTAATAACTTCAATATTTTTTTCCAGGACGGCACTGGTATAAAATTTAATAAGGATGCAGACAGGGTAAGTACTTGCTAATCATAGAGAAAGAGGAATGGAGAGTCAGAGAGGAGGTAGATTCCTGACTTTTACGTATACTACACTGGACCGCAAAGAAAAAGGGTCGGTTAGAAAATCTTCAATATGTTCAATCGCATTTTTATTTAATTTACATTTATTAAAAATAAAAAGCATGAAATGATATTTTAAGCACATTAAAATATTCTTTAATTTAGTCTTTATTTCATAATGCTAGGGCAGGTACTTTTGAAGATATTGAAGATTTTCTAACCGACCCATTATCTTTGCGGTCCAGTGTATATTGATGACCTCTTGGCGCCGCGTCTGCTCCCTTTAAGTTGCAGATGTCCAGTAGCCCGATTCACGTAACCAAAACCGTAACGATGTCTCAGCAATATAGTCGTTGATAGCCTTTTCGTATTACAAAAAGTCTATCAACGACTATATCGCTGAGACATCGTTACGATTTTGGTTACGTGAATCGGGCCACTGGACGGCGGCTTCCACTTACCATCACGTGGACCGTCAGTGTGCCATCTGTAGCTATAAAAAAAACGGCCAGGTTGCACTCCGGGAGTGCCGGCAGAAGTGAAAACTTGAACATTAACGTTGTGCACCGCGTTTGTAGTCATCTCCACCTAATGTTAAGCAGTTACCGTAGCCTATAGATGCTTGCAATACCAATAGGATCGGGGGGGGGCATTGCGAGAGAGGAGTTGGATAATGATGATGATGATGACAGGTCACGTGTCCTGACGCGAGTTTAACATTTTTTACCCATCCCAAGAAAAGTGCACAACGCTGCCAAAGAAGTTTTCACTTCAAAAAAAATTTTCTTCACAGATAAACGCTGAATCGAAGAAGAAAGTAGACGTACTCTCCGAGGAGCTCCTGCCGTACATAATAGCTGAACAAGAGCGGCGCACGACGCTGTACAAGCGGGTCATGACAGCCATACAGAACGGAGAGAAGGGGGTCACTATCGCCGAGATCAGGAACAAACCACCCGCCATTATCAGGAAAGGTTGGTAATTAAAACGGATAAGGCAGTGGCAGACGCGCAGAATGATAGATTCGCAGAATGACAGATTCACAGATTTATATCTCGCAGAATATGTTCGCAGACGTGTAAATTCCATAGACATAATACATATAAATTCCTTGGTAGATTCACAGACTGATGGATTTACTAAATGATAGATTCATGGAATGACAAATTCGCAGAATGATAGACTCGCAAAATTCACAGAATGACAGATTCACGGAACAATGGATTCGCAAAATGACAGATTCGCGGAGTGATAGATTGACAGAATTATTAGGCGACAACCGCTTATTCGGACTGCTTATTTTGTGCCAGAAATTCCTTACACCATGTTCCCCTCGTTTTGTATGAAAACCAAGAGTGCCCCTTTTTTACCTACTGTGACGTCACAAGAGCCTTTTTCCCAGGTTTGATGTACCGCTGCCCGACTAACCGAGCGCCGAAGGAGCCTGACGGCTCGGGTATCATCATGTGCGACGACGATATCGATCCGTCGCCTATAATGTACGAGTCCTGCTTGAGCGCAGAGGATAAGGAGCTGTATGTCGCTGAGAATAAGTTCTTTTTTTGCAACCGTGAGTAAAATAACTTGACACCAAAAATTCTTATTGCAATTCAATTGCAGACCTAAATTGAATCTCTACCATCATTGATATACTATTTTATCAGATATGGTATCTCCTAACATGGCAGTCAGTAGCCACTTGTCTAGCCCTTCTGTTATCGAACTCGCAATTATACAATTAACTTTTTAATATAAGAAGCCATTATTTACCGGAAGATGAGCCATATTGGCACTACCGACATATTTTCAACATTATTTTCCGCGAACGACTGATTCGTACTGTGTTGTGTCATTTTGGACAGTCACTCTCTCCCTCTTTTTTGTTAATGTCTTTGACTACATACAAATTTTGTAAGTACATCGGCCATCGATGCAGGCGCTCATAGCCAGCTGTAATCACTGATCGGTAAACGATCGGAGGTTAAGCAACGCTTGGCAAGGTCAGGCAGAGATGGGTGACCATTTAGTGGCATTTGAACTAAGCGTCTCCGTGCTTAAAAAGTCGGTCCCGGTTGTTGTCATCTAGGCAGCAGTCGTTAAGCCGTGTCAGAGGCCGCCCGGCTTGAACAACTCTGACACCAGGTACCAGGGAACCATACGATAAGACGAAGCATTGAACTCTTGGGCTCATTCTTCGACTGACCGTTTTACGCTGACCTTCGGTGTCAAAAAAAAAAGTTGAAACCGAAGGTCCATATAAAACGGTCAGACGAAGAATGGCCCTCTTGTTCCATCATCAGGACATAGGGTGGAGGGTCCAGATCTTCCCCGCAACGGCAGCACTGTTATCGGCTGCGCCCCAATTGAGCGAACTTCGCTCAACTACACCGCTATGAAGTGCGCGCTGGAAGACACTGATGATGTGGTGGTGCATTATCGGTACTATCCAGATCGGGTGAGTCCACAAGTGCCCCAGTGATATAAACAAGGTGTGTAGGTTTAAACCCTGCTCTCTCCAATGGCATTGTATTGACACGAACATATAAACCTATACCTACATACCTATTAAGCGCTAGGTTCCTCCAATAGCGGCGCCGTCATATAACGGCCGCACTAGAACATTGGCTACGGAAACAACGGTATCCAATGTTCGGATTACGTAGTCAATGTTCTAGTGCGGCCGTTATATCACGGCGCCGCTATCGGAGGAACCCAGCGCATTCATGAATATAAGCCATATAGGTACGCCAGAGTCGTTGTTAAAAAGAGATGAATATACATGGTTGATGGCAGCGCTAGGGGACACCGAAGACATAGGGTAAACCGGGTAGCTATTGACCACTTAAGGATTGCCAACACTTTGTCAGTATATCAAATATTTTGTATAATAGCTACAGTCTTATTAATATTATTTTCTGATTGCTTAATAAACTAACTTGGACTGTATTAACAGTTTTTAGGTAAAATCCAATTATTATGGAAGTTATAGACATTATGGTAAAATATGATATTTTTTAGCCATTTTCTGTTATTAGCCACCCTCTTGCAGTGATTAGCCGCACCAGGTGTAGTGATTAGCCAGTGCTATAAAGTGTTAAATTGTTGAATTAAACCAAAACAAATACTAATATTAGATACTTCTTGGCCACTTACGTTATGAATAATAACCTTTTCCCGTTCCATTAAACATACAAAATAGTTATTTACTGTTTAAAAAACATTCAATAATTCTAATGAATCAAGTGTAAGTCCTTAAGGAAATTGATAAGATTCTTAAATTTTTCAATGAAACTCATACCCGACTTGATAAAACCCACCATAAGTATTTTTATTTTTAAAAACGCTGTTCATGGAGTATTAAAATCGATTGTCTATGGCTAACAGCGTCACTTAGCCAAGTTTCATTGAATTATATTGACAGTAAATAACAAAAAATAAGTTATTTCCTTAAAATGGCTTATCACTGCCGGATGGCTAATTGCCCCCCGGTTTACCCTACTACTTTTTACATCGGCGATCGGCGATTTTGCGACTGTATCGAAGCTGCATCGCGATTTGGCGACTCCGATGCTAAAAGTGACTAAATCGCCGATCGCCGATACAAAAAGTAGCATGCATGACACCTACAATAAGGAATGACGGTGTTCTAACGTCTATTTTATTTATTTCTATAGACATACAAGTATGTGACTGAGTTGGACCCCGATCGTGAGATATGCGACCACTGGAACCCATGTCAAGTGGGCTACATCTACAGTCTGCCGTCACCAGATCAAGCTACACAATCTTCGGAGCTTTGGCGTGAGTCATCATCATGTAACGTCACGACTTTTATCCCCATTCGGGGGTAGTCAGAGGCTTGAGTGGCCATACACCACCACATTGTGGAGGTATTAACCAACTCAAAGCCCACGTTTCACCAGACAGTCAGAACCCAACGTGACAGGTGGTGAACCTTGTCGCCGTGTATACAGGAACTGACTATCACCTAATCCCGAGGGATAGGTAGGTTTCCTCACGATGTTTTCCCTCACCGTCAGCGAACTGTAAATTATGGACATAGATGAAAAATCATCCATTGGTGCATGCCCCACCGGGGATCGAACCTGGGACCTTCTGATTGTTAGCCCAACCTGTTCACCCCTAGGCTACAGTCGATCATCATCATCTCAGCCGAAAGACGTCCACTGCTGGACATAGGCCTCCCCAAGGTTCGCCACAATTATAAACTAAATTAAATATTATAAACTAAAAATAATAATAATAATTTAGGCCTTTTAACGTCCCACTGCTGGGCACGGGCCCCCCCTCAATGCGAGGAGGATTCAGGCCATAATCCACACGCTGGCCCAGTGCGGGTTGGTGGATTTCACATGTCTAAAGACATGCAGGTTTCCTCACGATGTTTTCCTTCACCGCAAGCAAGTGATAATCATATTAAAGTTATGATTCACACATAGATTTCGAAAAATCCAGAGGTGTGAGCCAGGGTTTGAACCCAGGACCTTAAGTCCGCAAGACGCGTGCTTAACCTTACTACTGCTTCAAACTATGCATTATTTTTTTTTAAAGCCTAATGTAAGGCGGATTTTTCTTTGTGGTAGAGCCAAGTTGTAGCCAATTGACTGCAGCTTATATTTGGACTAGCTAGACCGGGGTAGTACCAACCTCTCACAGAATATCGGTGTGAAGTAACTATAACCGCTGCACAAATAAATTACATGATTTTAATAGAATAACTTCTGTTTATTTTTCAGGTGATTACCGTAAGTTGGTGTATTTTTCTGAATCTCTCAGACCCGTATTAATAAATCTATCTCAAGATTGAGATCGAACTTGAGTTGCTGTTTCTGACAGATGTTCCATACATTAAACGTCAAAACTGCATCTTAAGTTCGATCTCAACTGTGACATGCATTTATAAATACGGGCGAAACTTGAGACTTTTTGTGAAATCTCAGAATATAAAATAATATAATAACAAATTTATTTATTTATTATTTTCAGAGGAGAGTAAGTAGTTTTATTGGATTAACAACGCTTATTCAATTCATTATTATAAATATTATTATTATTAATAATTTATCACCTTTTTTTATTATAGAGTATGAAGGTATGTTACGCACATGGACCAATTACTAAGGGGACTGGCCCTAAGCAACTCGGCCTGGTCGGCCTAGTACTAACATCGACATAAAACGAAGCGAGTAGTTCAACTATTTACCGGTAGATAGAACAATGGAAATGAAAAAACAATGACCACGTTTTTTTTCATACATATATCTAATAAGGGCACCTCTTTATTTAGTCTTTACACTGTGGTTACGCAGGTTTTGAAAAAAAATATCAACTTATAATATATTTGTCGGAAAAGGAAGGATGGGGTCCGTCGCTTTCTCATATTGTGGGCGTTCAGTGGGTATAAAGATGACTAATAAGATCTCAAAATGGCACGAAGACAGTTTCCAATCGCATGTCTCGCTCGACCGCTCGGCGCGGTGGTGCAAACCGTACTGTGCTCCCCGCCGGTGCCGGCCAACGCAAGTGGACTCTGTCCAACGCCTACAGATGGCGCTGTCGTACCATTTCGATCGTTTCAATACTCTTTCAATGTTGCCATCTCCGACACGGCCATCCTGCGAATCACACGTCCTCGTGTGTCTATTGGCATCGCAAAACATTCATAATCTAACCGCTCGGTCACTCCTGACCTAAGTTCCAATCCAAAATCATCCAATACCATGGTTACCGTAATCGTTACTGTGGTAGTTACCGTAATCGTTTCTGCGATAGTCACCCTGATCGGCACCTTAATCGTCACCTTAATCGTCACCTTAATCGTCACCTTAATCGTCACCTTAATCGTCACCTTAATCGTCACCTTAATCGTCACCCTAATCGTCACCGAGATCGCTGCCATTACCTAATCACAATTTGACCACAACTCTGTCAGAACTCCCTCCAGAACCCCCCCCTTTCGGAACCCTCAATCGGAACCCTCCATCGGAACCCTCCATCGGAACCCTCCATCGGAACCCTCCATCGGAACCCTCCATCGGAACCCTCCATCGGAACCCTCCATCGGAACCCTCCATCGGAACCCTCCATCGGAACTCTCCATCGGAACCCTCCATCGGATCCTCCATCAGAACCCTCCATCGGAACTCTTATCAGAACTCCTTCAGAACTCTCCTGGACCGCGCAAAGATAGTAACACGTAGTAAGTGAAGTTAGGCTCCGGGCTGCAAACCGTCGTTTATCATCCAAACAGCCACCTCGCCGTTTATCATCCAAACAGCCACCTCGCCGTTTATCATCCAAACAGCCACCTCGCCGTTTATCATCCAAACAGCCACCTCACCGTTTATCATCCAAACAGCCACCTCACCGTTTATCATCCAAACAGCCACCTCACCGTTTATCATCCAAACAGCCACCTTGGGTGACCTCCATCGAGTACCCAGTTCCACACAACAACAACAACAACAACTCATTGCCACCATCCGGAAATTCCAACAGCGACTGCTTACATCTCCAAGCCAAACGCACGCCACACGCCTTTCGTGGCCGCACTGAGACGGGTAATTAGACCCGGTTTTACGCCTACGTTTGGGAATGGCAGGAAGGTGTATTCGGTCTAAGTGTCTGCATACTACTTAAGGCACTAAATACAACAAAAAGGCCAATCCCTTCATCAGTGTCCATTTTTCTCGTCAGTCTTACTAGAGCAATAATTGGTTAAATGGCTAACAGTAGTTGGTTAACTAGAGAATCGGAATTCATCGATCGGAACGTTATTGATAATTTTCGAACACAACTTCATTATTTAAGAACACCGTCGGGTAAGTAAGTTACACTTCACTGTTGCACCTATGGCCAAACACTAAAACACTCGTTTATCCAAAGGGCACCGCTGAGACGTAGCGGTTAGGGTGTTTTTACCTTGCTAAATGTTTTGACGCGTTCGGTTAGGTTAGGTTAGAACAGTGACCACAACGTAGCCAGAGCCAAATAGTACCCATTTGGTTATTAGCAAAAACTTCGAGGTGTTGGTCCATGACCTTGGGATCAAAGATCATTCAAGGTCAAAGTCAAACTTCAAGTTTATTCGAGAGCAAATAACATTCGATGTCAAAGGTTACTCGAGGTCAAAGGTAATTCGGGGTTAAAGGTCATTCGAGGTCAAAGTCGACCCGTTTCCTTTTCGCCAACTTTATACTCAAACCTAAACATAAACCTAAACCTAAACATAAACCTAAACATAAACCTAATGGCGCCCCTAAGGATACACATTACACACTGACCGACGTCACGCAAATTATAGTCCTTTACACAAAGCTTCTAAAAACTTAACTCCGTCGTAATAAAATTAAGAACTACGATCCAACTTTGATCTCATTGGCAAAATAGTCCGGCTGCAATCGTAAAATAATATCCGCAACAAAACAAAATCACATAGCAACGTTGACCGGAGTAAATAGGGGGTAGGCAGAAAACGACCAGAGTAAATTGAGGATAGGCAGAAAACAGTTAAATCTCGTCCACCCACTAATCCAAATAGCAATATCACGCACACCCGCACTTTCTTTGTCAATACTATAGCATGTACCGCGTGTAACCTCTCTTTAGAGAACACAGGTACCAAATAAACATGGTTCGACTCACCAGATTCTGCTTCATGCAAACCTGCGACCACCATCACCGACCCGATGCTGCTCCGCGCCGTCGGCAGCCACACCGTCTGTCGTTACTCGCATCGCAGCCATCCGCTTGCACACAGCACCGCATTACCACACAAAACACTTAAAACGACACTATTAACACTTCACATAGAATAAATCAAACGTCCGTTGCGACTTAGCATATCGCATAATGTTCTTTGTGCAGCGCCATTTTTTCTAATTTTTTTTGTCATTGTTCAAACACGTGGCACTTTTAATTTTTAACATCAACAAGAATTAACACTACGACTTGGAAACTGTGAAGTAACTGCCAACAGTTAAATTTCTACGCGATCATTAACGTTTTAGCCATCGTTCGATCTCACTTCTGATGTCGGAAAAGGAAGGATGGGGTCCGTCGCTTTCTCATATTGTGGGCGTTCAGTGGGTATAAAGATGACTAATAAGATCTCAAAATGGCACGAAGACAGTTTCCAATCGCATGTCTCGCTCGACCGCTCGGCGCGGTGGTGCAAACCGTACTGTGCTCCCCGCCGGTGCCGGCCAACGCAAGTGGACTCTGTCCAACGCCTACAGATGGCGCTGTCGTACCATTTCGATCGTTTCAATACTCTTTCAATGTTGCCATCTCCGACATATTTGAGTGAGACCGGAGACGGCTCGTATTTAATAAATACATCTCAAAGTTGAGATCGATCTTAAGATGCAGTTTTGACGTTTAATGTTTGGAACATCTGTCAAAAGCAACATCTTGAGATCGATTTATTAATACGGGCCTGGGGGGTTACTCCGAAATACGTCGCTGACGGATCGTCCGAAGTACGGATTCGATTTACGATCAAAACAATGTCAAATCGTAGAGAAAAACGAAAGAAGAAATGTCAAATCACGACAATCCGTCAGCCGAAACGTTAGGTTCGTATTTCGGAGTAGGCCAGCTGAATTTAGTAAACCATTTATGATGAATTTAAACAAATGTAAACAATTGAAAGTTATAAAACAATTTTTTCATTTTCAGATTTTGAAAGTAAGTTCCCTCACGATAGCTCACTTCGCCGTAAGCAAATGGAAATTATGATTATTGCAAAATTATTATAATAAAAATACTATTTGCTTTGTTTACAGAGGATGGTAAGTTTTGTGTGATATTATTTTAGCGCCGCCATACACGCGACTGCCTGTCGACAGCTCTAGAGCAGTTGATTGCAGTCGACCGCGTAGACCGCCCCCTGACTGCTGGAGCGTAGAGCAGTTGGTTGCAGTCGACCGCATCAACCGCGCGCCGACTGCTTGAGCGGTCCGTGTATGATGAATGTCAATTTTGTATTGAAACTGCGGTCGACCGCAACCAACTGCTCTAGAGCTGTTACAAGCAGTCGCGTGTATGGCGGCGCTAGTGTTTTCATGTCTTAATATTTATAACGAAATTAAATTAAATAAGAAGAGCGCTTGACGTATTGGTTTGAGCGGTGGCCGCTCGGCTCACTGCATCGGGTGGTCGCGGGTTCGATTCCCGCCAGAGGCAAATTTCGGAAACGGCCTTTCCGTAATTTGCCCTGGTCTGGGTGCCACTGGGATCGCCCCCAGTCCATTGTATGGTAGCCATAGTACAAGCGTTGCTTGGTTTGGGACCATACAGTTGGTGAGTAAGTCTGGCGATATTTGTATAAAATATTTGATCATTTGATAGGTATTTGATGCTATCTGGGCCTATACCACCACCTCTTATAGCAGTATTATTTTAACCTTACACCGAATGACGTTTCTTATTGTCATGACAATAAGGTATGTCATTGTACAAAAAGTCGCTGTAAGGTTAAAATAATACTGCTATAAGAGGTGGTGGTAGGGCCCCTGGTAGAAATGTAAATGTAAATGTAACATCACGACTTTTATCCCCATTCGGGGGTAGTCAGAGGCTTGAGTGGCCATACACCACCACATTGTGGAGGTATTAACCAACTCAAAGCCCACGTTTCACCAGATAGTCAGAACCCAACGTGACAGGTGGTGAACCTTGTCGCCGTGTATACAGGAACTGACTATTACCTAATCCCGAGGGATAGGTAGGTTTCCTCACGATGTTTTCCCTCACCGTCACCCTGGTAGCTCTCCTAATAAGTGGAAACAGGGGGCCTAGTCGCTTACAAACGAAAACGAAATTCCGGACGAAATTCGCGTATTTCCTACTAGGAAATACGTATCGTGCATTTCCTAGTAGCAAATACGCGAGTTTCGTCCGAAAACGAAATTCCGGCCGAAATTCGCGTATTTCCTACTAGGAAATACGTATCGCGCATTTCCTAGTAGCAAATACGCGAGTTTCGTCCGAAAACGAAATTCTGGACGAAATTCGCGTATTTCCTACTAGGAAATACGTATCGCGCATTTCCTAGTAGCCAATACGCGAGTTTCGTTCGTCGAAATATCGTTTTCGTTTGAAAGCGAGTAGGCCTACTGTTTCGAAAAGTAAAATATTGAAATTTTAAAAATAATTGATTATTTTAACTAAAATACTAATATTATTAAAAAACTATTAATTATTTTACAGAAATAATACCCCGTAAGTATTTCCCTACTTATTGTTTAGCTATACCACACTCAAGCAATGATAATAATAATAAAACCCGACTACTGAAAAATCGCGCTCTAAAAAGTATGAAACAAGAAGATATTATTCTCATCTAGAGGATAGCCGTGGTCCGTGTAGGTCCTTTAGGGCCAAATGGCATATGAACACGGACCACGGCTATCCTCTAGATGAGAATATCTTCTTGTTGCATAGTTTTTAGAGCGCGATTTTTCAGTAGTCGGGTTTTAGTTTTTAAACTTACTTTTTATTTAATTATTTTGGAGTTATAGGTAACAATATATATATTTTTGAAATGTGCTCATCAAGCTCTTTCATTTGATACCCCACACGGTTTTATTAAAAAATGTTTTTTTTTTAGTTCATGACATTATGTCCTCTAGAGGGCGCCATATGCAATTTTATATGACGTCACATAGCCTATAACCAGCGCGCCATTAAGCCGCTTCTAACGATACCTCATTTGTCAAATTACGACAAGTTGTTTGGAAGTTAGGTGGGAACAGATGCACATACATACATACATACATACATACATACATACATACATACCGGTCAAAATCATAACCCTCCGCCGTAGTCGGGTAAAAAAAGAAGTAGAGGTAACCTATACCTAGACGACAACACACACACGCGCGCGGTTCACAAGGGCGGACAAAAATACGTTGCACGCTTTCACATAATATTGGATTAACAACGTGTAAAAATCAACAATGTACGTAATAACGTTTAAAAACATCACTGTTAACGAGTCATTAAGCGTATTAATAAATGCATTTCAAAGTTGAGATCGATCTTAAGATGCTGTTTTTATAATAATAATAATATCCTGGGACATTTTCTACACACGGCTACCTGATCCCAAACTAAGCACAGCTTGTACTATGGAAACCAGATAACTGATATTACTACATATACTACTTTTTTTTGTTTGTAAATACATACTTAATATACATATACACCCAGACTCGGGACATACAGACATGTTCATGCACACAAATGCATGTCCCGGGTAGGAATCGAACCTACGACCTGCAGCGTGAAAGGCGGCTCCACGCCAAACACGCCAACGGGCCCGTCAAGGTTTTGGCAGATGTTCCATACATTCAACGTCAAAACTGCATCTTTGGATCGATCTCAACGTTGAGACGCATTTACTTATACGAGCATTAATGACGCAAGACCACGCGAGACTAAACTCACCTTTGCTAATTAGCAAAGGTCTAGTGTGCTACTTACGGAGCACGGATAACCTATCTATATTTTTATTAAAATTAATTGTTATATTTACATTTATTTTGACGGGCCCGTTAGCGTGGTTGGCGCGGAGGCGACTTTCACGCTGCAGGTCGTAGGTCCGATTCCTACCCGGGACATGCATTTGTGTGCATGCACATGTCTGTATGTCCGGAGTCTGGGTGTATATGTATATTAAGTATGTATTTACAAATAAAAAAGTAGTATATGTAGTAATATCAGTTATCTGGTTTCCATAGTACAAGGTCTGCTTAGTTTGGGATCAGGTAACCGTGTGTACAAAAATGTCCCAGGATATTATTTATTATTATTATTATTACAGCGATCCCTGGTAAGTAGAAAACTACGATTTTCATTACATTACAATCACAATACCAGCTGCAATCGCTGATCGGTAAACGATCGGAGGTTAAACAACGCTTAGCAAGGTCACTCGGAGATGGGTGACCATTTAGTAGCATTCGAACTGAGCGTCACCGTGCTTCAGAGGACACGTAAAATGTCGGTCCCGGTTGTTGTCATCTAGGCAGTCGTTAAGCCTTGTCAAAGGCCGCCCGGCTTGAACAACTCTGACACCAGCTGGCCTACTCCGAAATACGAACCTAACGTTTCGGCAGACGGATTGTCGTGATTTGACATTTCTTCTTTCGTTTTTCTCTACGATTTGACATTGTTTTGATCGTAAATCGAATCCGTACTTCGGACGATCCGTCAGCGACGTATTTCGGAGTAACCCCCCAGGTACCAGGGTACCATACGATATGAAGAAGATCATTGTGTCATTGGGTGTTTCAGAGGATAGTCAGATTGAGGATGCAGCTCCGTACGAGGACTATGTCAGCAGCAAGAGGCGGATCCCTCAGCAGCCTGGCTACCACTACCACGGCGTTGGGAAGTACATGACTGACGGAAGAAAGGTAGCTCACCTATAATATATACAGGGTGACTGGTTGAACACTTTACATATTGATATAGAGTGCTCAGTACTCGATTCTCGTTCTAATTATGTAAAAAAATAGGTGCCTAATATTTGCCTAATTTATCTTTAATTATGCACTGAAAACAATAAGCGTGGTCAGGATTGTTCCTCCTTGATAGAAGTGGGTGCTTAAGCGAAAAGCCGTTTGAAAAGTTCGCTTTTTTAAGTAAGCGCCCAAGCGCGCTTACAAATTAAAGCGTGTTGCTTTTAAGCAATGACGGCAAGAAAGAAAGGAAATTCCTAAAATTTACAAAAAGTAACCTTATTTGTATGACAATATAGCTCAAATCAATATTTAATTAAATTTAACCTTATTTCTTTACCCATAAAAAGCATTGATAATATATTATATTAGATAAACAACCATATTTCCATGCACATAAGAATCACTATCCATTTTTCAGCGGATAAGTTTTTGGCTTTTTGCTTGAACTTACGTTTAGTAATCATTTTGCTTTTGTTGTCGGATTATTGACAGACGAATTTTTGTTTAATTTATAAAAGCAGAAAAGCAGAAAAGCTCTTTTTAAAACGACTTTTAAAAACAAAAGCACAAGCGTAACAACGTGCTTTTAATATAAAGCCGTTTATCACATCTTTACTCCTTGATTTGACGTACCTATCCAGTGTCATTAGTGTCATTAGCACTAGCGTTCTATGCGAGGCACAGCGGTGTCCACAATTTCCGAGTTTGAGCACATTAATTTAATGAAGGTTTTCTCTGTAGTTCATTGGTATTTTTTTAATTTTATTTTCTTTAACGTTTCATGTTACCATTAATTATCATGTCCTTTAATAATGTAAAGTGTTGAACCAGTCAGCCTGTATATTCTATAATATACAGAGTGCAAAAAAATAGTTAATGAAAAAAATTACAAACGCACTAGTCGCCCCTACGATTTTCGAAGGTTCCCCTCGATTTCTCTGGGATGCCATCATCAAATCCTGGTTTCCTTATCATGGTACCACCGCTGGAATATCTCCTTTCCAACAAAAAAAAAATCATCAAAATCGGGTCATAAACGACGAAGTTATCCGCGAACACACATAAAAAAAAAAAATATATATATACGGTCGAATTGAGAAACCTCCTCCTTTTTTGAAGTCGGTTTAAAAAGCAGTGGTAAGTGACGAACGAAATCAATTGAAACATTGACAAGAAGTTACGCAATCGCCCCGCTGGACGCCATCGTTGCTTACCAAATAGGACAAGTATAAAAAAAAACGTACAATAAGTGTTTGCTTTACATCATGTACTGGTAACCGATTGGTTAAGCACGCGTCTCTGGATTTTTCGAAATCTATGTGTGAATCATAACTTTAATATGATGATCACTTGCTTACGGTGAAAGAAAACATCGCGAGGAAACTTACATGCCTTTAGACATGTGAAATCCACCAACCCGCAATGGGCCAGCGTGGTGGATTATGGCCTGTATCCCCCTCGCATTGAGGGGAGGCCCGTGCCCAACAGTGGGACGTTAAAAGGGCTAAATTATTATTATTATATATAGTGTCACAGACACAGACGTTAGCCTAAATAGATGCCGCAAGTGCATGTACTGAGCGTGCCGAAAGGGGCCATTTAAAATTACGTCACACGTAAAGGGGGGTCGACGAAATGTGACATTGTGTGACAAGGGGGTGGGAGGGGTCCTAAGTTTTGTGACGTCACATTTAAAAGTCTAATATATCCAAGTATTACAACCGAAATTTGAATTTTTTGCGAAAAAAATTGAAAATTTTAAAAATATGTGACGTCATACAGGGAGGGGGGAGTCTCGCAGATGTGACCAGCTGTGACAAGGGGGGAGGGGTAATTTATGGATGGCCCCAAGTGTGCATATGGCAGTGCATTCAGACCGCGCGCTGGCGGCCCGGACGTCAAACGACACTTTAAAAATGCCTAGTTGTACCGTATGGAGCTGTAAATCTCCACAAGAAAAGTTGACTGAGGTATATAAAAGGATAAAAGGCTCACATTAGGTTTAAAAACGTGGCACACTTGGTTTTCATACAAAACGAGGGACATGCGTGATCTATTTAGATCTATGTCTGTGTCTGTGTCAGACGTCGACGTCAAGCCGGAAGCGGGTGATAGGCCAAGTCTTAATAGTTATCAAAAAAATATAAAAAATATACCTATTTTTCTTTGTCTGTCCGACACGGCTGGACCGATTTTGACGGAACCTTTCACCGGCATATAGCGGATGTTATAATGGCCGTTTTCACATTACACGGCACGGCAGCGGCGACGGCTGTCACTGAGATATTTTCGGGGTTTTCATTGGTCAGTAACCAATGACAACTGGTCACTGACCAATGAAAACCCCGCAAATATCTCAGTGACAGCCGTCGCCGCTGCCGTGCCGTGTAATGTGAAAACGGCCAATGAGTCACCTAGGCTTTTATTTTAGAAAAATAATTAGGGTTCCGCGCCAAAAAGCTCATTAAATTCCGTATAACTTTTTCTAAAATTTACGCGTACGAAGTAGTATAAATAATATAAGCAATTAATCTTTTTTTTTAACAGATTCGAATCTCTGAAGGATCACATGTAAGTAACTAGCTACTTGATCAATCTACAAAAAAAATATCTTAGTGAAGTAGTATATAAACTTTTATAAATCTATGCCCACAAGTATTATTTCGCAGTTGTGTAACACTCTGTATTCACTATCCACATTTATTTTATAGATGTTCTACGTAAGTAAATAATTCATCATTTCATATATTATTTATGTAAGGCTCATATAGTTATGACCAATACATAATTCTATAGATACCAAATACCTAATTGAAGTTTGATTTATATAAGACCTAAGAACTGATGGCCGATGGGGCAGAAAGGTTGTTGAGTGGCGACCACGTACCGGATACGCAGCGTGGGTCCCCACAAGGTGGACCGACGACCTAGTGAAGGTCGCGGGAAACCAACGGATGCAAGCACAGGACCGGGCGTTGTCGTAAAACTTGGGGGAGGCGTATGTTCAACAGTGGACGTATTTTGGCTGACATGATGATAAAGATTTTTCTTTAGGGCCTCCGCAGACTTGCTACTTTTAGCATCGGCGACCGGCGATTTTGTGACGTATCGATGCTGCGTCGCGTTTAATCGAGCGCGGACGAGCGAGACGCAGCATCAAAATCGCCGGTCGCCGATACTAAAAAAAGCAAGTCTGCGGAGGCCCTTATTTATTAAAAATAAATAAATAAATATCGCCAGACTTACAAACCAACTGTATGGTCCCAAACTACGTAACTCAGAGCAAGGGGAAGGTTTGGGCTTCCAGTTCTCTCACTCATCGTATGAAACGCAGCTGTAATAAAATAGCTTTTAATATTTTTTTTGTTTTAATTTAATTATATTTTTAACGGTTTGCGTCCGAGCAATCGCCACTCGGACCCAATGGAAGACCAGCGCTGGTTCTTGCTGACCAGCACATGCTGAATGGGGTCCGTTTGCGGCTAGCATAGTCGATAATTGTTTTTCTTTCTTTTTATATTTATTATTGTTTTGTCTTGCTAGTCGTAATATAGTTTTTCTTTCTTTTTTCTTTCTTAATAACTACTTAACGCCGAGCTTCCGTGAGAGAGGTACTACCCCGGTCGAGCCCACCCGTATATGGGCAGTCAATTGGCTACAGCTTGGCTCTACCACCAAATAAACATTACACAAGTCATTATTATTAATATTTTATTATGAAATCAATTTTTACTACCGCGAGTGTTTCCAATGTTCTCCGATAGACGTCGCTAGGTGAAAATTAGCTCGCACTATGGTTTTGTTACGTATATTTCTAATAAACCTCGGAATTGCAAACTATCACCATAGACAACTGAACTAGACCATAATTATTCAGAATATTAATATTTTTGCAATCTGGTCCTATTAATTTATTACAGGACTGGACTACTTACCTGTATCTATTAATAGGGGAGCCCAGCGTGCAATTCCTGGATTAACACGAGCGTCGTTCAAACCTAGTAGATTCGGTAGATGAGATGATAGGAAGAATACGTTGTTCTAGATGTTTCCACTTTCAGCGGTGGGGGAAGCGTCTACATGACAATTTCTATATTTTTTTGATAAAAAGCAATGACATTAACATACTCAAGCGTGTTAGATATTGATACTTTTCATGCTCCAACATGATATATTGAGAAAAAAATATTACTCGAGCGCGCCAGATTTTGTAAGCATCTATAGGCTACGGTAACTGCTTAGAATCAGGCGGGCCGTACGCTTTTGTGCCACCTCAGTCCTATAAAAAATAATCTGAGGGAGTGAAAAAGTGAAACTTCCAGATGCTCCCATTTCTTAGACTGACGATCAAATTAGCAAAATTGACATTTTTGACACTTTTTAGCTAGTAATGAATCCCCCTTATCTTAATCTGATGAGTTCGAGTATTTTAAGATGGTCTATTTTTTTTGGTTCCCCTGAGCGAACCCACCAATATTAAGGGCTCATACTGGTAGGAGGTTCTTATCAATATGTAAGCTATCTCCCTTATCTTAATCTGACGCGCTCGAGTAAATCCAGAAAATCCTTCCACGGCTCCCCATCTATATGTTAGCGGTTAGAGATGTGTTTTATGGAATAGTAGGTTTTTGGGAATATTTGGGATTCGCTCCACCTATTCCTAATCCCCATAAATACCTAATCCAAATACCTGATTAGGGATTGCAATCCGGAAAACCAGATCCGGTAATCCGGCGGATCCGGCGTCATTTTACGTGTACCGGATCCGGTACCAATATACCGGATCCGGTGATAGCGATTTTTGGCAAAATAATAGCGCTATTGCATGAGTAGGTAATTTAAATGCATTACGCGTAGTGTGCATGTGTGCGAGAGTTACAATTATTACAAATCTAGCAATAAAACACGTGTTATAGCATACGTCATACTACAATAGAGAAATATTTTGATAAGTACTAAAAACGGAAATAACTGCATTTGTACGTGAAGGAGTTCAAGAAAAATACTTGTCTGCTATTCATGATTGATTGATAGAGCCAATAAGTGTAGAAGCTGAAAGGGCCTTTTAGGACGTAGGTTATATTTGTAGCTTCATTGGCCGTTTACCGACTGCACGGCATGGCACCGGCACCGGCACAGTGACAGCTATTTGCGGGGTTTTCATTGGTCAGTAACCAATGACAACTGGTCACTAACCAATGAAAAAGCTGCCGCCATGCCGGTGCCGGTGCCGTGCCGTGCAGTCGGTAAACGGCCATTAGAAGTCGACTGGCAGATGACACAATTGACACTTTTTGTTTTCTAATTCACTGTTTGTTTTGTTTTAATCAAAATAGATTTTTTGATAATCTATACTAAAATCATTATTACTTAAAATAATTATCGTAAATTGATTCTAAACTTACAAGCTCATTATTGTGCTCAGAATAGCCAGTGTAAGTCGATCATATCTTTCTTTTAATTTGGGGGCTAGATTTTAATTTATTGCTCGTTGTCTAATCCTAAGGGCCCGGCCACGACTTCCCGCTACGGCGACGGGCGACAGCGTTTTTTGCTAAAATGAGCATCGCGCCATGAGCTGTCACTCTCGGTGGCAATGCGCGCGATGCAACATTTTAGCGAAAAACGCTGTCGCCCGTCGCCGTCGCGCGAAGTCGTGGCGTAACATTGGAAAAAAGGTCGATTTTATGTTTTTTTATAAACTACCTATAATACACTCGATTAACGCACTAACAGTTAATTTTGGACCGAAAAGAGAAAATCATTATGTTTTGATCAATCCGGCCGGATCCGGTGACACCGGATTGCAATCCCTATACCTGATCCGTTGAATCCACCTAATCCACGGAACTGTATGTCCGGAGTCTGGGTGTATATGTATATTAAGTATGTATTTACAAATAAAAAGTAGTATATGTAGTAATATCAGTTATCTGGTTTCCATAGTACAAGCTCTGATTAGTTTGGGAACAGGTAGCCGTGTGTAAAAAATGTCCCAGGATATTATTATAATAATTATTATTATTATGAAGTCCACAGCGACGGAGCAGTTCGTAGCCAAACTGACGTTAGTTAATTAATATTAATAACTTTGCGTTTCTTCAAACTATGTGGTCTATGTGTGGTTTTCGAGGTGGTAGAGCCAAGCTGTAGCCAATCGACTGCAGCTCATAAACGGGCTGGCTCGACCGGGGTAGTACCACCCTCTCACAGAAGCGTAACCAACAAGCGTACGGCCCGCCTGATGTAAACAAGCAGTTACCGTAGCCAATTGCTTGCAATACCAAAGGCACCGCTCGCACGTTGCCGACCTGAAGTGGGACTGAGGGAGGGAGTAGAAGGTTTGGGTTTCCAGCTCTCTTACTCTTCGTACGACAAGTAGCTGTAATATCTACTTTATGCCGATCTTCCGTGAGAGGGTGGTGGAGGGTGAGGTACTACCCCGATCGAGCCCGCCCATATAGATGCAGTCAATTGGCACAGAATAGATCAATTGGCTCCAGCTTGGCTACTCAAAACCGATTTAATAGAGAATTAAAATATCGACGAATTAATATTGATTATTTTCTGAAAAAATATCGATAGGTAGGTATATCGATAATTTTTGCCCAAGCCTATTTGTGCCACCAGTAAATTTAATAACGATATTTATTTGCCACTTTCAGGAGTTCGTTCAAGTAATAGACTATCAGGATAAGAAGTATGTGTACATCACGGTAAAATTCAATCCGCTGCGACCATCTGATGCTGGCAAATACTACGCGCGCTTCGAGAAGGATGGCCACAAGGAAGTCTTCAAAGAAGTTACCTTCTTAACAGTCAGTAAGTACCACCAAGCCAACTATACTAGGCGACAGGTGGGGAAGATATTCGGGGTATGAGCTGAGGCGCGGGGGAGGTGACACCCCGCGCGAAACGTGTACGCATTATCGCTATCGATAGTTATCGATTTCGATCTCGCTCACATTGTTCTTTGTTGCTGTGTATTAAAATGACTTTGGTCGCTTCCTCGTCACGTGTTAAAATAGTAAAACCAATAATTAATTCTTAAACACGACAACTAACCAGAAAATTATTTAAAAAATGTGATATTGAACGGAAAAACAATTATTATAATTACCCTGTCAGTATTTACTAAAAAATATTGTAGGTATAATAATATTTTATTCATATTTATGAATAAAATAATAAATATAAATTTCTTTTAATTTTTCTCTTATTTTGTCACGTTGCAAAAAAGTATCGATATAAACTAACTGCTACATGATGCCACATCACTAGAAAAATATCATCCCAACCTGTCGCCTACAGACACTCGGGTATAAATATCAAATGATCAAATCAATGATTCCGTGGTCCGTCCACCACGTAGTGGGTCTGGGCTAGCCTGGGCACTCCTGTGGCAGTAGCTCCCACTACGCGGTGGAAGGTCCACGGAATTATTGTCTTTTCACGCACCCGTTGGCGTGGTTGGTTTAGATTCCGCCTACCCGGGACATGCATTTGTGTCTATGAACATGTCTGCATGTCCCGAGTTTGGGTGCAATTACCTATGTAGGTATATTAAGTATGTATTTACAAACAAACAGTAGTATATGTAGTAATATCAGTTATCTGGTTTCCATAGTACAAGCTCTGCTTAGTTTGGGATCAGGTAGCCGTGTGTAAAAGAATATCCCAAGTTATTTATTATTTTATTTTCATTATTATTCTAGATATCGGCATAACTAAGCTGAAGGCAACGAAGATAAACCTCCTGCCAGGCCAGAAGGTGAACACCACCGCCGTCACCTACTCCTGCAACAGGTGCATCGTGAGAGGAGTGATGCTGCGAGCTGATGATGGATCCTTCGCCAACGTGGAGTCCACCAAGTTCAGGATTAAGAAGTACAGGGACGAGTGAGTAGCTTTATCACATAGACATATTATATTATACATACGTCACGACTTTTATCCCCATTCGGTAGTCAGAGGCTTGAGTGGCCATACACCATTGTGGAGGTATTAACCAACTCAAAGCCCACGTTTCACCAGGTAGTCGCTTGTTGTAGAGTGAGTGACAACATCATAAAATAAAATAAATATCGCCAGACGAACACACAAACTGTATGGTCCCAAAATAATATACGACATCAAATGGTGACCGTTCGTGAGCCAAGCTGTAGCCTGTAGCCTGACTGCAGCTCATTTGGCTGGCTCGACCGGGGTAGTACCGCCCTAACAGAAGATCGGCGTTAAGTAGCTATTACAGCTGCGTTTCGTACGATGAGTGAGGGAGTCGACAAAAGTCCCCCTATGTCCCACTCCGCTTCAGGGCGGAATGTGCGAGCGATGCCTTTGGTATTGCAAGCATCTCTAAAATCTAAGTTGTATATGAACTGCTCAACATCAGACGGGCCGTACGCTTGTTTGCCGCCTTAACTACTGATATATATTTTTTTATTTTTCAGCAGGGGAAACGAGTAAGTATAACTCAAAGAACTCTGTCAATGTTGGCGGCCATCTAGGGGGCTATTTTTTTTTTCTTATTTTTTTCAGGCGACATAAGCCCGTATATAAATACCTTACACATACATGGGACCCCTATGCAACATTGCAGCAATTCTGCAAAAGCAATTCATTCATTCAATTCCAGCGGAACCCGCTAAATTTCTGTGAAACGGTCTCACATGTGTGACTATTTTAGCGGGATTGCTAAGGATTTTGCTAAGTATTTAGCAATGTTGCATAGTGGCGCTATTAGCCCCCCTGTTAGCAGTACTGTTGCAGACAACATTTTTAATTATCAGTAAATTTCCACTGAGCCGAGAGCAGTGGTAGCCGATTGGTTAAGCACGCGTCTTGCGGGCTTAAGGTCATGGGTTCAAACCCTGGCTCACACCTCTGGATTTTTCGAAATCTATGTGTGAATCATAACTTTAATATGATTATCACTTGCTTACGGTGAAGGAAAACATCGTGAGGAAACCTGCATGTCTTTAGACATGTGAAATCCACCAACCCGCACTGGGCCAGCGTGGTGGATTATGGCCTGAATCCCCCTCGCATTGAGGGGAGGCCCGTGCCCAGCAGTGGGACGTTAAAAGGGCTAAATTATTATTATTATTATTAAATTTCCACTGGTGTATAATAGCCGTCTTAGGACCCTATACGAAACGGCCTAAAAGGGTCATCTATGAACACACGTTTTCCATACATTTTACGGGTGCCGAATGCTGCCATTATCTGTTTTATAGATAACATTGTCGTCATTAATTGATGGAATCAGGCGTAACTTTGCGGAAATCCATTGTTAAACAATTGTAGATTGATTGTTGATTGTCGTCATTATAATGTAAATACAGCGTTATAATGTTGTCGCTTGAGCTATGGAGAGGGCGGTACCGGGCGTTGTGGAAAACCTTGGGGGAGGCCTATGTCCAACAGTGGACGTCTTTTGGCTGAAATGATGATGATGAATGTTGTCTTTGTACTAAATGTTACCTATATTATTTGTTATTTACAGACAATCGTACATAGAAATTGATATAGATGAAGCGATGCCGCAAGACTTCGGCGATTACTTCGCGATTATACAAGACGAGAACGGAAATGATGAGCGCATGAAAGCCTTGTCTATTAAATGTAAGAATAATAATTCTACAAATTCAAATCATTTATTTTGTTCAGGCCTACGGGGGCACTTACAAATTGTCATTTTACATATTTTTCCTTAACTTCTACCGCGATCGGAAACGCGACCACGACTGAAAATATCCGGCAAGAAACAGCGGGCTTGTCTTTTTATATATAGTCTATATCAAGAAAGATTAGAACATCATAAAGGACTCTACCCACTACAACGTATCATACCATGACCGTGCTATGAACGTATCAGACACGACAAGCAACACGATACGCTCTACTATGCCCACTAGAGCGTATCAATTACGTATCAAAGTCGTATGTATCGGCTTTAATGTCATGCACAGAGCGTATCGCCACCGGCAAAATATTCTCGCCGACAATACTTGCCGCTCCGTGCATGGCACGCTACGGTGCTGGTCGGTAACGGAACGGGCTAGTGGGCATGGTCTAATACTTTTTAATACAGAGAATATTTTTTTGCCTGACACGTTCATAGCACGGTCATAGTATGATACTGCGTAGTGGGCAGAGAGCTTAATGGCTCGCTCCCTATTAGCGCCACCGCATACATGCTACTTTTTGCATCGGCGATCGGCGATTTAGTCGCCTTAACATCGGAGCAGTCGCGATGCAGCATCGATACAGTCCCAAATCGCGGATCGCCGATGCAAAAAGTAGCATGGCTCCGGTGTCCCTTAGTGCCGCCATACACGCGACTGGCTTGTCGACAGCTCTAGAGCAGTTAGTTGCAGTTGGTTGCAGTCGACCGCAGTCGGAGCGGACCGCTCAAGCAGTCGGCGTGCGGTCGATGCAGTCGCCGCATCGACCGCACGCCGGTGCTTGAGCGGTCCGTGTATGGCGAATGTCAATTTTGTATTGAAACTGCGGTCGACTGCAACCAACTGCTCTAGAGCTGTCGACAAGCAGTCGCGTGTATGGCGACGCTTAGTAGTAGCAAGCAAACAATATTCAAGAAATAGGAGACTGGAGCGGCGCTATTCTTACCGGATACTATAGGACGGTCCTATAGATAGATAGATAGATAACTCTTTATTAATCCACCACTAGAAAATTAAACATTTATTAATAATTACACAATTTACACAGAAAGTGGAAAATGGGCGGCGGAATATAGTGGACGGTGAGGGAAAACATCGTGAGGAAACCTACCTATCCCTCGGGATTAGGTAATAGTCAGTTCCTGTATACACGGCGACAAGGTTCACCACCTGTCACGTTGGGTTCTGACTATCTGGTGAAACGTGGGCTTTGAGTTGGTTAATACCTCCACAATGTGGTGGTGTATGGCCACTCAAGCTTCTGACTACCTCCGAATGGGGATAAAAGTCGTGACGTTACATTTCAATATAGTATAGGAAGTGAATTTAATAATTATTTAAATTAATAATACCTTGTTTTTACAGCCCCAGGTATGTGTGAACTGCTTATCTATATCCATGTACGAATATAATTATAAAAAAATAAAAACCAACTTCAAAAAAACCTGGAGCACTAAAAAGCCTGAAATAATATTTCTATTACCACCACTGCCTACCCCTTCGGGAAAATCAGGCGTGATGATGTGTTATCGAGTATTTGGGGTCGGTGCCAATCCATCTTCTTACTTTTATAGTAGGTAGACTTGGCATACCAACCAAGATTGGCACCGACCCCAAATACTCGATAACACATCATCACGCCTGATTTTCCCGAAGGGGTAGGCAGTGGTGGTAATTGAAATATTATTTCAGGCTTTTTAGTGCTCCAGGTTTTTTTGAAGTCGGTTTTTATTTTTTTATAAAAATAATTTTATTTCATGATTTTTAGTGGTGCAATACAAACTTTATCACCCCAAATGACCCCTTTGGGGAGTGACTTTACCAAGATTCCAAAACAAAAGTTTCTTAATTTATTACATGGAGTATACATACTAAGTTTCAAGTCAATCGGACACAAATATATTTTTCTACCGTACTTCTACCCGTACTTCTATGGGACCAAAACGAATTAGTCACCTACCAAATAACAGTTTAAAAAGAAAAATTGGTTCATAAACGTTAGAGATAAACAGTAAGGCTGTTTTCACATTACACGGCACGGCAACGGCGACGGCTGTCACTTAGATATTTTCGGGGTTTTCATTGGTCAGTAACCAATGACATCTGGTCACTGACCAATGAAAACCCCGCAAATATCTCAGTGACAGCCGTCGCCGTTGCCGTGCCGTGTAATGTGTAAACGGCCTAACTCTCCATACAAACTTCAACACCTCGTTTTACCCCTTTGGGGGGTGATTTTTCCAAAATCCTGAAACATGAGTTTCATTATTTCTTATGCAGAATATACATATTAAGTTTCAAGTCAATCGGACTAAAAATTTTTTTTTCAGACGACCTTCACCCCCCAAAATTACCCCCTTAGGGGTTGATTCCAGGAATTATTTTTTATGGGACCAACTTGGAGCTACGATCTACCGAACAGCAAAATAATTTTTCAAATCGGTTCATAAATGCCGGAGAAATCGGAGAACATACATAAAAAAAAAAAAAAAAAAAAAAAAAAAACATACATACAGCCGAACATAGAACCTCCTCCTTTTTTGAAGTCGGTTATAAAAAAATGAATTCTTACTACCGCGAGTGTTTCCAGTTTTCTCCGATAGATGTCGCTAGGTGAAAATTAGCTCGCGCTATGGTTTTGTTACGTATATTTTTACTAAACCTCGGATTTTCAAACGGTCATTAATTCTCAGTAGTACCTACCGCCGCCGACCGCGGCATGTACTACTCGACCCACCCGACCCACTCACCGTGCTCCTCGACTCAGATGCCGAGGAGACCGACACACGCACACTACCCAACATACACCGACCTCGCCGGCGAGGTCGACGTATTCCCTCTTCCGCCAATAGGTGCCTCTATGCGCCTGCGCCAGCAGGACCTAGACGCACCTAGGCATTCGACAAGCCCGCTGAGTTTCTTGCCGGATCTTCTCAGTGAGGTCGCGTTACGATCCGGTGGTAGTTTTTACCTCCGTTCTCTCTCTAGAGACAGCAGCCAAGCCGAGGCCGAGCCCTATGTGGCGCCCTTGAGCGTGCTGTCCCCTACCCTTCTGGTTGGAGCGCACTTTGCACTCACCAAAGTCCGGGTGAAGTTGTAGAGGCCACTCTGGCCAACAACGTATTGTCAATTCAAAAAAAAAAAAAAAAAAAAAAAAAAAAAAAAAAACGGTCATTAATTGATTTCGTAGGCGACTAGTAGTAAGTGGCTTGTTGCCATAGACAAGCTAACTAATACTACCTAATTTTTGAAATCTGGTCCTATTCTTTTATTAAAGGGCTGGACTAGCTAAGGATGAGATATTCTTGCAAAATTCAATATTAGGGCTTCCTCTACAGACGGGTTGTACTAGGTAAATTTGGGACTAGGTGCACCTATTCCTAGTATTTAAAAACGTGATCCAATCACCAGGGGCTTATCACGACCTCTAATCGCGATTCAATTATAGGAACGTTTTAACGTTTCAGCGACTTTTTGTGCAATGACGTACCTTATTGTCATGACAATAAGAAACGTCATTGAACTTAAATTCGCTAATTCGCTAAACATATATACAGCCGAACATAGAACCTCCTCCTTTTTTGAAGTCGGTTAATAAATGCGGAAGTAACTTGTCTGTTATGTTTTCACGACTAAACCAATTTTGATGGGTTAGATGTGGTACCTATAGAGATAGACAGAATCTTGGAAAAAGTCATAGGCTATTTTTTGTTGCGATAATAAAACTTGAAGGGGGATAGGGGATGGATGATACCTAATCCGCTTCACCACACCTATTTTAATTTAATTGTGTATGATATTTTATTTTATTTGTGTATTTCAAACCCTGGCTCACACCACTGGATTTTTCGAAATCTATGTGTGAATCATAACTTTAATATGATTATCACTTGCTTGCGGTGAAGGAAAACATCGTGAGGAAACCTGCATGTCTTTAGACATGTGAAATCCACCAACCCGCACTGGGCCAGCGTGGTGGATTATGGCCTGAATCCCCCTCGCATTGAGGGGAGGCCCGTGCCCAGCAGTGGGACGTTAAAAGGGCTAAATTATTATTATTATGATATTTTATTAAATTTTTTATTATTATTTCAGAACGAGGTATTTATTATTTTAAAATCAGTAACTTAACGCCAAATACTGAAATGGAACTCAAGTTTGAAATGTGCCCTGTTACAACTCAAATACGACTCAAATAATGAATCGCTAACCTAATTGCAAGGATTCGCGTTTCAAGTGCGTTCTCAAATATAATCGCATTTGAATAGCGAATAGCGGTCATAGCCAGCTGCAATTACTGATCGGTAAACGATCGGAGGTTAAGCAACGCTCGGCAAGGTCAAGCAGAGATGGGTGATCATTTAGTGGCATTTGAACTGAGCATCTCTGTGCTTTGGAGGGCACGTACCTGAGTCGGTCCCGGTTGTTGTCATCTAGGCAGCAGTCGTTAAACCATATCAGAGGCCTTCGGGCGGCTTGAGCAACTCTGACACCGTACCAGGGAACCATACGTTAGGAAGAGTTTACTAAATTTATTTTATTTTTTTCAGATGCAAGTACGTTGATTACTGATATTTTTTAATAAGCAAACTAAGGCAGCCCGAAGTTTATATTAATCCTTATCAAATTATTACTATCCAAGATTATATCTAGGCAGATATTTTAATAACCTATTTATTAATTAAATTTTTTTTTAATAGATAATGGTAAGTAAAGTTAATTCATAATGACATGAACCCAATCAGATGAACCAGAACCATAGAGAACATCCATCCATCCATCCATCCATCCATCCATCCATCCATCCTCCATGATCAAAACTATGGCCTGTATTAATAAATCGATCTAAGGACTGCTATCGAACTTAAAATGCTGTTTTGACAGATGATCCATACATTAAACGTAAAAACTGCATCTTAAGATCGATCTCAACTCTGAGATAGATATATTATAGTCTGACCGCTACCGCTGTGCCGCGCCTTAGGTACGCGAGCGGCGAGACGGGGGGGTGCGAATCCACTTCCCACCTCCCCTCGCATTCCCCGCATCATCAACCATTGTAGTGGTGCGTTCCATTCACTGTTAATTTTGTTATTTTCGTTATTTTTGTCCACAAATCACGTTCCACTCGCACCAACTTGTACTGAAAGCGATCATTATTATCGTTTTTAACACTTTTTGTGGACGAAAATAACAAAAATTACGGTGAATGGAACGCAGTATTAGTTGAGCTACAAAACAAAATATATTTTTTTGGGATCGAAAATCTTACAAAGACCCCCATCATATTCTAAGCCTCGCAACTAACCCCCTTTCCATCAGCTTTCCAGTTCAACCGCATGCAAGCGGCCGCGGGCGTGGGCGATCACTTTGACAGGACTGTCAATTACACTTGTACTGATGCTGATTGCGAGCTGATAGATGTCATCTGTCATGGCGAGACCGTGCTGACTTCTGGCAGGATCAGCGTGATCCCAGCCTCCAGGATCCTGAACTTCAACTTCCCCGGGTAAGGGTTCACTAGGTCCATACAACCTATCCCTCAGGATCAGGTAATAGTCAGTTCCTGTACACGGCGACAAGGTTCACCACCTGTCACGGGTGCTGACTATCTGGTGAAACGTGGGCTTTGAGTTGGTTAATACCTCCACAATGTGGTGTATGACTCAAGCCTCTGACTACCCCCGTGACGTTACATTGTTGTTCTGTAGGTTCGAGGACTCCAACTCTTGCGTGTATATGGCCATCTTCAGAGCAGGGGCCACTAACTTCACCAAAGTAATTGGAGTGCTTGAAAGTAAGTACCTACCATACCTATAGTGCGCGACAGGTCGAGATGACATTCGGGTTATGAGCTTTTTGCAGAATAAAATCCGAATCAAAATTAGCAGGACCCGATAAACAATTAAAATCGCCCACAAAATTATTAATTAAATTATTCTGTTGCGTTGCGGGTCCTGCGAATTTTGATCATGACGAATTCATCTGCGAATTTCGGATTTTATCATGGACCAATTACTAAGGGGACTGGCCCTAAGCAACTCGGCCGAGTGGTCGGCCTAGTACTAACATCGACATAAAACGAAGCGAGTAGTTAAACTATTTACCTGTAGATAGAACAATGAAAATGAAAAAACAATGACCACGTTTTTTTTCATACATATATCTAATAAGGGCACCTCTTTCTTTATTCTTTACTCTGTGGATTTTATTCTGCAAAAAGTTCATAACCCGAATGTCATCTCGACCTGTCGCGCACTATACCCATCATTTGTCTTATGGTAGTGACAGAATAATTGAATAATCTTGGAGAAGTGCGAGTAGGGCTCGCACCCTGAGGGTTCCGTGAATTTTGTATGATTTTGAAAAACTCTAATGATTTAACGTAGTTACCTAAACGAATACAGGGTGAATTTGAAATCATGGGCTTCCTTTTAAACTATGACTACACATGATACACATGATTGACATATATTGGGTTAATAAATAAAAAAAACTATTGAAAAAAAAATATTGCTCTTGTAAACAAATATGCAAACCAGTTAACTTCCTTTACCTGAGCAATATTTTTTTATCAATTGATTTGTTAATTAATATTCCCTAAATATTCTGAATCATGTAAAATTAATTAATTAAAATGATTCCCATGAGTTCAAATCCACCCTGTATATACTTAAGTATTTGTCTCTATAACTTGGCAGAAATATCCAGCAGATTAAGAATATTATTTGAATAATATTGAAGCCCTGTTTCAGAATCGTCAGTTATCTAGATAAATAACTAGAACTTATCCTAACAACCAACCAACATTCAAGCATAGGTAGTTACTACTTATATATTAATATTCTTTTCTATTTTCTTTACAGACAACTGTAAGTAAAAAAAACTTAATTGGTTGAAGTCAAAACAAAATTAACAAATAATGCGACTTTCATACTAATTTCATATTGCTTTTCAGCACCACGTAAGAATTAAGAGTATCATAAACTTTATACTATAATATCTTGTCTGAGAAGTAGGTATTTTAAATGTAATTTCAGTAGGTACAATCTATACGGCATATTTTCTTGTTTCATACATTTCAGAAAGTGATTTTTTGTTTTGTAAAAAGTCATAGAACAAAAGTTGTTGTTTTTGATGTCAGTAATACGCCCCTGCAAGGTTGTTAGTGTTTTACCAATAACCCTGTATAATATTATAAATGCGAAAGTAACTCTGTCTGTCTGTTATGTTTTTACGGCTGAACCGCTGAACCAATTCTGATAAATTTGGTATAGAGTCAGACAGGACTTCGAAGAAGGACACATGCTACTTTTTGTTGCGAAAATAAAACTTGTAGGGGGTGAAAGTTTGTATGGAAGACCAATAATTTCTCAAGTTTTTGAAAACTTCTTTAGCGGCGTTGTGCACTTTTCTTGGGATGGGTAAAAAACGTTAAACTCGCGTCAGGAAATGTGACCTGATCCAAAATTCGTAAGACGGGATGGGTAAAAAATGTTAAACTCGCGTCAGGACACGTGACCTGATCGAAAATTCGTAAGACGGAGTGTGCGTGTGTGTTTGAACTACATATAAATTGTCATGTTTGTGTACGATAGCGCAATAAATGAATATTGTATTTAACCACATAAATGACAGTACTTTTATACTGATAAATAAAGCAATTCGTGCGAAATTATTCCCTAACCATTCCAAAATATTTAAAAATGCACAACGTTAATGTTCAAGTTTTCATTTCTGCCGGCACTCCCGGAGTGCAACCCGTTGTTTTTTATTTATTTAATATTAGTATGAAGATAGATGAATGCTTAAAAGAAATAGGCACCAGCTAGGTAGATGATACCAAGTATATGGATATACATTATAATTATTGTATTACTGGGCCAGCGTGTAATCCCCCTCGCATTGAGGGGAGGCCCGTGCCCACAAGTGGGACAAGGGCAAATTATTATTATTTTATTTCAGGTGTTAGAATTGAAAAGGTGCCTGTAGCGATCCCGCCGGAAGTTGGCGAGCAGTTCGAACAGGAGACTCATTTCACATGCGATGGTGATTGCATGCTAGACAAGGTACTTTACAAGCGTACGGCCCGCCTGACGTTAAGTACCGTAGCCTATAGAGCTTGCAATACCAAAGGCATCGCCGGCTTGAAGGGAATGGGATAGGGGAGGGAATGAAAGGTTTTGGGCTTCCGGCTCTCTCACTTATCGTATGAAACGCAGCTGTAATAGCTACTTTACGCCGATCTTTTGTGAGCAGGTGGTAGTTCCCCGGTCCCGACAGCCTAGCGAAACGTACGTACGAAACGCAGCCGATATATAGCTATATATCGGCTGCGTTTCGTACGATCTATGAGAGAGCCGGAAGCCCAACCTAAATATTTTTTTACCCTCATTTGGCCGACTCTGGGTGTCACTGGGATCGGCTGGGACTGGGACCATGGTGTTTGTCAGATTTCTATTTGTTAATATTTATTTAATGTTTGTTTTGGGTGAAATTGAAATCGTGGCCGATATTTTAAACGGTGATTCTACATATGATTCAGAATATTTAGGGAATATTAATCAACAAATCAATTGATAAAAAAATATTACCCAGGTAAGGTATAACAGTTAAATGGTCTGCTTATTTGCTTACCCGAGCAATATTTTTTATCAATCGATTATTTATTTGTTTTCCCAAAATATTCTGAATCATATGTAGGTCGAGTCATAGTTTAAAATATTGCCCACGATTTCGATTACACCCAGTATAGATATGATTATCACTTTCTTACGGTGAAGAAAACATCGTGAGGAAACCTGCATGTCTTCAAATCGAACAAATTTTCGATAGACATGTAAAATCCACCAACCCGCACTGGGCCAGCGTGGTGGATTATGGCCTGAATCCCTCTCGCATTGAGGAGAGGCCCGTGCCCATGACTGGGACGTTAAAGGACCTAATATTATTTATTATTGGCCCCTGACGGGCCCGTTGGCGTGGTTGGTTTCGACCTTCACGCTGCAGGTCGTAGGTTCGATTCCTACCCGGGACATGCATTTGTGTGCATGAACATGTCTGCATGACCCGAGTCTGGGTGTATATGTATATTAAGTATGTATTTACAAACAAAAAGTAGTATATGTAGTAATATCAGTTATCTGGTTTCCATAGTACAAGCTCTGCTTAGTTTGGGATCAGGTAGCCGTGTGTAAAATAATGTCCCAGGATATTTATTATTTATTATTTGTTTATAGATATATGTGAACAGCGTTCCCGTAGAAAGCACCGTCCGAAGAAACGGTGGTGCATTCGCTTATTACATTGTAAGTATAGTACGTTTTTTTATACTTGTCCTATTTGGTAAGCAAAGATGACGTACAGCGGGGCGATTGCGTAACTTCTTTGTAAATGTTTCAGTTGGATTCGTTCATCCTGTGTCAATTATATACGAAATCAAAAACAATGAAACATTGACATAAAGTTACGCAATCGCCCCGCTGGACGCCATCTTTGCTGACCAAATAGGACAAGTATAAAAAAACGTACTATACATATCATCAAGATATCAAGGTTCTTGACTGGCGACCACGTACCGGAAGACGCAGCGTGGGTCCCCACAAGGTGGACCGACGACCTAGTGAAGGTCGCGGGAAACCGCTGGATGCAAGTGGCACAGGACCGGGCGTTGTGGGACACCGCGGGGGAGGCCTATGTCCAACAGTGGACGTCTTTTGGCTGACATGATGATGACATAGTATCTTCACTATGAGGACTATGGTTACTGCCAGTTGTGACACTGTGGCACCTTTTTACTGTGACTTTCATTCCACGAAAGTTATTCGAGCGTAGGCCGCTCGGCGCACTGCATCGGGGGGATGCGGGTTCGATTCCCGCTAGAGGTAAATTCTGGCGATTATTATTAACTCAGCAGCCATGAAGCCATGCGCCATTTTAATAGTGGCAGAGCCAAGCTGTAGCCAATTGACTGCAGCTGATATACGGTCTGGCTCGACCGGGGTACTACCACCCTCTCACAGAAGATCCGCGTAAAGAGGCTATTACAGCTGCGTTTCGTACGATGAGTGAGAGAGCCGTAAGCCCTACCCCCTTTCCCTCCAGCCCACTCCCCTTCAGGTCGGTAATGAGCGAGCCATACCTCTAGTATTGCAAGCATCTATAGGCTACGGTAACTGCTTAACATCAGGCCGTACGCTTTTTGCCACCGCAGATATATGAAAAATAAAAAATATTGTACACTATTAAATTAAGACCTTATACATTTATATGTATTTCGCTTCAGTTATCTGGCAACACAATAACGATACGTATAACGGAGTACAGTCCAACGTACGAGGGTGTCTTCCAAGCTGTCTTCATGGTGGAAGGCATCGCTGTCACCAAGAATATCCTGGAGATAGGGTGAGCATCAGAATCTAACTACTAAACTCCACCAACCAACTAGGCGCTAGAGATGATTCGTATTTACTAGAACAGGTCCGAATAACAGGTATTTTACGAGACTAGGAGGCACCTATTCCAATTTTGACAGTACTTAGTCCACCTATACCTGCGGCACGTTATGATGGCCGCTTTGACATGTAGAGGGGGGAAGAGGATGAACCTTATTGCAACGGAATAAGATTCATTTTAGCATTAATTTTTTGACATTCCTGAATTTTAAAACTGTCATTCTTATTCCGTTATAATAAGGTTCATCCTCTTCCCCCCCCCCACATGTCAAACCGGCCATTGTAAAATGCAGTTACTGTAGTATTAATTATTATTATTTCCTGGTTACTTTAATAAATAAATATTATTATTATTATTAGCGCTCACACTTAATCGGAGATCGCGTATTATTATGAGTATTACGAATTGATAAGTCTACATAGTACGGTAGCAGTCCAAGTACCTATATGATATTTTTGTGTTAGGTAAATTATTGAGATAACGTATTTTTGTCTTTATAATAACAAGGGCTCCAAAGGGATGAAGTCATCATCATCGTCATCATATCATCATCGTCATCGTCATCATCATCGCCATCGTCATCGTCATCGACATCGACATCGGCATCGTCATCGTCATCATCATCATCATCATCATCATCATCATCATCATCATCATCATCATCATCATCATCATCATCATCATCATCATCATAAGCAGAAGCGAAGCGACGTCTGACTGAAGTGAGCAAGTCAGTTTTTGTCCCCATTTGATCTCATGTATCGAGTCATATTATGGATCTAAGGACTAAGTACGCGAACCATGATAGCCGATAAGTACTTGATACTAGGTGGACTAGGTGGAACAGGTGTTTGGATCACGTATTTTTTAATACTAGGAATAGGTGTACCTAGTCCCAAATTTACCTAGTACAACACATCTCTACTAGACGCCTGTCAAATGTGACGTTACCCGCACAACAAGGCAGTGGCGGTGTGCGGGAGGGAGGCCAACCCCCCCCTTTCCCTCCCTCCATCCCACTCCCCTTAAGGTCGGCAACGTGCGAGCAATGTACCTAGACAGGCTACGGCAACTGCTTAACATCAGGCGGGCCGTACGATTGTTTGCCAACTCAGTGCCATAAAAAGAAAATAATGGACGGGCCCGTTGGCGTGGTTGGCGCGGTGGCGAATTTCACGCTGCAGGTCGTAGCTTCGATTCCTACCCGGGACATGCATTTGTGTGCATTAACATGTCTGTATGTCCCGAGTCTGGGTGTATATGTATATAAAGTATGTATTTACAAATAAAAAAGTAGTATATGTAGTAATATCAGTTATCTGGTTTCCATAGTACAAGCTCTGCTTAGTTTGGGATCAGGTAGCCGTGTGTAAAAAATGTCCCAGGATATTATTATTATTATAATTTTAGGTTCTTAATTAATTTTATTTTTTACAGGGAAAATACCGGAGGTATGATGATTTAATAAACTACGGCCAAAGGGAAGCAAGGGGCCATCTATAAATTACGTCACACGAATTTCATGATTTTTTTAACTCCTCATCTATCCATTTCCCTCCGTAGCAAAGCGGGAGACAAAAATAACATTATAGACTGATTACCACAGAAATAAGACTGTTACAACTGATGGAAGACCAGTTGTAACGCAGTCGTAGCCCTTATTGGTATGGGTGAATAAATAAATAAATATCGCCAGACAAACACACTGGATGCCCCGTTTCCCCCCCCCCCCCTCCCTAGATCCATAGCATCCCCAGTTGTAACTTGGAACTACAAAATCGATGATGAACACTTGCAAGTACGGCAATTTCCTACTTAGGGGCCATCTATTAATTACGTCACACGAATTTCATGATTTTTGACCCCTCCGCCCCCTTGTCACAGCTCGTCACATTTGCTAGACTCCCCCCCTCCCTGTGTGAAGGCACACATTTTTTTCAATTTTCAGAAATTTTCAAAATTTTTCGTTAAAAATTCAAATTTCGGTTTTAATACTTAGCTAAATTAGATTTTTAAATGTGACATCACGAAACGTAGGACCCCTCCCACCCCCTTGTCACACAATGTCACATTTCGTCGACCCCCACCCCCCCTTTACGTGTGACGTAATTTATGGATGTCCCCTTAGGGCCACCGCAGACTTGCTATTTTAAGAATCGGCGATCGGCGACTTAGTCGCTTTTCAGAAGCAGCGATGCAGCGACTGAACGCTACAACCCGCACACTTGCGGATGCCGGTCGCAGCGATTTTTCGTATTGACTATAGGCTACCGGATCAGCATCGGAGCAGTCGCTCCGATCGCAGGAAGTCGCCAAAACGCGTCGCAGCATCGATGTAGTCGCAAAATCGCCGATCGCCGATGCTAAAAGTAGCAAGTCTTTGGAGGCCTCCGGCTCTCTCACTCATCGTACGAAAAGCAGCTGTAAGGGCCATGCCATAACACACCGGACCGCCATGGCGACGTCGCCGGCCACGTATCCAAACTTGTATTGACTGGCGACATCGCCAATCCGTCGCCAGGTGTATAGATGTAAAAAAAAAACGATTTAAAACGTTTTAAATCAAATGTTGCCGTTTTAAACCCCAAATATCACGTTTTAACTGGTTTAAAACAGTGCGACGTCCGCGCGCGGCAGTTTATGTATGTGCATGTGTGTGTAGGGTAGGCGAGCTGGCATCGTTGCGTCGAGTCACGAGTGACGACGTCAATTACGATAGTGCGAGAGAATGAGTGTGTGTGTGTGAGTTTGTTTTTAAACCGAATCAAATTGATTATTTATATCGTTAGAAAATAATTTAAAAAAAAGTTTATTTACCAACACAGATTTTTTTAACTTATAAATAGAGTTTTTATAACTTAGGTAATATGCGCTTAGTCGGACGGACCAACTAGAACTAAACCCACTAAGTATATCACATATCAATATATCATATCATCAATATATCACACATAAATTTTTTTTATACAGTTTATAGTTACTCCGTCATATCCCTACCTCGGTAAAATCAAAAAAATGTATTTATAATTAAAAAAATATATTCATCAACACCAACCGTTTTAAATTAAAAAAATTGGTTTTTCGGTTTTAAACGGCTTTTTTCGATTTAAACGGATTGGTT
The DNA here is from genome assembly GCA_947859195.1 of Drymonia ruficornis. Classification (NCBI taxonomy): domain Eukaryota; kingdom Metazoa; phylum Arthropoda; class Insecta; order Lepidoptera; family Notodontidae; genus Drymonia; species Drymonia ruficornis. Next base: position 12,159,820 of record OX401917.1, read on the forward strand.
TAATTGGGTTTAAACCGGCCTTACATCTATAGCCAGGCGTGTTACCTCCATACATTTCAATACTAATAGTTGGCTACGGTGGCTGGCGACGCCATGCGCCGATCTTCTGTGAGAGGGTGATACTACCCCGGTCGAACTAACCCATGAGCTGTAGACAATTGGCTACAGCGTCGCTCGACCACCAATAAATTGCTTTAGAACGCGGCCAAAAACTTGGTGTCAGAGTTCTGCGCGATAGCGACTGTAGCGAATAGCGACTGTAGCCTAGGGGTGAACAGGTTGGGCTAACAATCAAAAGGTCCCAGGTTCGATCCCCGGTGGGGCATGCACCAATGGATGAATTTTCATCTATGTGCATAATTTACAGTTTGCTGACGGTGAGGGAAAACATCGTGAGGAAACCTACCTATCCCTCGGGATTAGGTAATAGTCAGTTCCTGTATACACGGCGACAAGGTTCACCACCTGTCACGTTGGGTTCTGACTGTCTGGTGAAACGTGGGCTTTGAGTTGGTTAATACCTCCACAATGTGGTGGTGTATGGCCACTCAAGCCTCTGACTACCCCCGAATGGGGAAAAAAGTCGTGACGTTACACACACACACAGAGTTCAAGTCAAGCCAGGACAGGGTTTTCTTAACATATTGTATAATAATATTATTGGCTTGTAGGTTGGGATAAGGGGAATGGTAAGTCGGCGGACGGCGCGGCAGCAGACGGCGCGGCAGCGGACGGCGGCGATTCAGGAATGGCAGCCGATTCAGGAACGGCCGCCGACTCAGGAACGGCCGCCGATTCAGGAACGGCCGCCGACTCAGGAACGGCCGCCGATTCAGGAACGGCTAACGCCAACTCCACGGACACCGATTCAGGAACGGCTAACGCCAACTCCACAGCCACCGATTCAGGAACGGCCAACGCCAACTCCAAGGACACCGATTCAGGAACGGCCAACGCCAACTCCAAGGACACCGATTCAGGAACGGCCAACGCCAACTCCAAGGACACCGATTCAGGAACGGCTAACGCCAACTCCACGGCCACCGATTCAGGAACGGCTAACGCCAACTCCACGGACACCGGAGCTTAACGGCATTCCAGCACCCATGACTTTTAATTTAACAAAAAAATAACACTATTTCGTAGTTGAATTTTCTTAGTCGAATAGTGTTTTTGTTTTTTTTGTTAGCTCTTTTAACGTCCCACTGATAGGCACGGGCCTCTCCCCAATGCGAGGGGGATTTAGGCCATAATCCACCACGCTGGCCCAGTGTGGGTTGGTGGATTTCACATGTCTAAAGACATGCAGGTTTCCTCACGATGTTTTCCTTCACCGCAAGCAATTGATAAAGTGGTAAGTGTTTTTTTTGTTAAAAGTCATAAATTTAATACTAAAATAAATAAATAATTATCCTGGGACATTCTTTTAATCACGGCTACCTGATCCCAAACTAAGCAGACCTTGTACTAACTATGGCAACATAACTGATATCACTACATTCAAATCAAATAAAATCAAAAGTTTTTTATTCATGTAAGCTCAATAAAACGTTTATAAATAGTCAAGATAAACAATATTTTAGCGTTACCACAGGTTCGTAATGTTGCTTCCATTGAGAAGAGCCGGCAAGATACTCAATGGTTACTCTTTTCAAAAGAATAATTGTATACATTTTCAAACAGCAACGCTATGTGAGCAGGCAGGCATTAAACATTGCGAATAAAAAAAACAATAATAGGTACCTATTTAATTAAATTAAATAAATAAAAACTAGCCTAGAAAGCTGTGCATGCCTACTCCCACTTTACAATCAAACCAAAAGGTGAATATTTAAAACGATTGTTTTGGTGTGATGCCTTCCGTGCTTAAATGAAAATTTTACAGACCTGAAGTTTAGGAACAATGGTGTCAAGTGGAATTTGGGCGGACCAGTCCCCGCAAGCAGCGCCCGGAACCCGAGCATGACTTGAGCAGCGGCATCACCCTCCTCAACCATTTTAGGGGGAAGACCCGCTCCACAGAGCCACCACACATTACTACATATACTACTTTTTGTTTGTAAATACATACATATAATTACCCCCAGAATCGGGAAGTGCAGACATGTTCATGCACACAAATGCATGTCCCGGGTAGGAATCGAACCTACGACCTGCAGCGTGATAGGCGGAATCTAAACCAAAGAGATGTTCTTAGTAGATATCTCTATGAAACAACGCGTGGAAATCTACGCGGCATGGCGCGGGTGGTGGGAGTTAAGAAATTTTTATTTTTATTTATTTGGTTCATCAGCAAGTGTTACAACCTTACGTGCTAATACAGAGATGTGGACAAAGAAACTAATTGCACACTTTAAAGAAATGAGTGACATTTATAGTCGTCGAGATATAAGAAGCCCGGTTTGACAGCTTGTTATGAACATAGAATGTAACTTAGCACGTAATCAAGAAAATAATAATAAAATAACCACAAAATTTTTGAGTTCACAAAACACTTTTACCCCCTTATTCATAGAAAGTTATGATCAACTTGCAGTGGAATTACAAATCAGATTTGTTCCTAAAAATGCTTTTCAAAACCATTGTAAACTGGCTAAAATCTCTATGAATAAGGGGGTTATTATTTTCGTGCGTTAAATATGTATTACAATTGTATTATATTGAGCATGATGAAAATGGTCTTTCATTTCTTACTGCTTATTTTCGTGTCATCAGTTCTACTATTGTTAGAACTTAGACCTTATTTACGTGGTATGGCCGTTGGGTGTGGTCGTGTGGCCATGTTCAAGTCCTCCCTCGTGCTGATGTTCGGGCACAAGCACAGAGTAAAGACTAAAGAAAGAGGTGCCCTTATTAGATATATGTATGAAAAAAAACGTGGTCATTGTTTTTTCATTGTTCTATCTACCGGTAAATAGTTGAACTACTCGCTTCGTTTTATGTCGATGTTAGTACTAGGCCGACCACTCCGCCGAGTTGCTTAGGGCCAGTCCCCCTAGTATTTGGTCCAAGGGCACAAGGGACACTCCAGCAGGTGTTGCATAGACTGGATGGGATCACCGCAGTCGCACTGCGTCATAGATGGATCCCTGAAACCCCACTTGCACTTCTTACTGTTTTTTTATTGTGACTAGGCCGGCCACACTCCCACCACTGTGACTCCTGTAAGCCAGGATCGACAGTGTCCAACGATGACGCAAAGGTTTGACCCTCGACTCGTCAATAAAAGTGGCAACTTTGGCCACTTTTATTGACGAGTCGAGGGTCCTCGTCCTCGTAAAATCAGCTGTCAGTGGAAGTCCCGTCAAAATCGGTCTAGCCGTTTTGAAGATTACCTGGAACAAACGTCCGGACAGACAGACAAAAAATGTGTTTTTGTTATAAGTACCGTTTATACTTTAAGCATTAAGTAAAACCGGTCAAGTGCGTGTCGGACTCGCACAACCGTAAAATAAAATCGTCAAAAACATTTTTAAACTTGTTTTATTTTTAGTAGTTGTTGTTGTAGCGGCAACAGAAATACACATTCTGTGAAAATTTCAACTCTACCTATTACGGTTCGTGAGATACAGCCCGCTTACAGACGGACAGCGTAGGCTTAGTAATAGCGTTTATTCCGAGTAGTCCGATTAGTAGTTCGATTATCGAACTAATCGGACAAAAAAATTCCTACTAGTTCGACTGTCTTGGATGATCGAACTACTAGGAAATAAATATTCCGATTAGTTCGACTGGCATGGATGTTCGAACTACTTGGAACATTTTGGACATGCAAATTTAGAATTGATTTGAACGGAATTTAATGGAACGGAATTGAATGAAATGGAATTGAATTGAATTACATGTTTTTTTTTTTACTATATACTATGTAGATACTGAAATAAACAGTAAAAAAAAATGAATTGAAATCGAAATGGAATTGGAATTTAATTTATTTGAAATTGAATTGAATGGAATTGGGATTGGAATTGAAATTGGTATTGGATTTGAAATTGAATTGAATGGAATTGAAATTGAATTGAATTGCAAATGAATGGAATTGAAATTGAATGAATTGAATTGAATGGAATGGGATTGGAATTGAATGGAATTGAAATTGAATGGAATTGAAATTGAATGGAATTGGAATTGAATGGAATTGAATTTGAATGGAATTGAATGGCATGTGATTGGAATTGAATGGAATTGGAATTGAATGGAATTGAATGGAATTGAATGGAATGTGATTGGAATTGAATGGAATGTGATTGGAATGGAATTGAATGGGATTGAATTGAATTGAATTGAAATTGAATTGAAAGTGATTGAAATTGAATTGAAATTGATTGAAATTGAATTGAAATTGATTGAAATTGATTGAAGTTGAATTGAAATTGAATTGAAGATGAATTGAAATTGAATTGAAATTCAATTGAAATTGAATTGATATTGAATTGAATTGAAATTGAAGTTGAATTGAATTGAAATTGATTGAAATTGAATTGAAATTGATTGAAGTTGAATTGAAATTGAATTGAAATTCAACTTCAATTCAAATTCAATTCAAATTCAATTCAACTTCAATTCAATTTCAATTGAATTTCAATTCAACTTCCATTCAATTTCAATTCAATTTCAATCAATTTCAATCAATTTCAATTCAATTTCAATTCAATTTCAATCAATTTCAATTCAATTCAATCCCATTCAATTCCATTCCAACCACATTCCATTCAATTCCAATCACATTCCATTCAATTCCATTCAAATTCAATTCCATTCAATTCCAATTCCATTCAATTTCAATTCCATTCAATTTCAATTCCATTCAATTTCAATTCCAATCCCATTCCATTCAATTCAATTCAATTCATTCAATTTCAATTCCATTCATTTGCAATTCAATTCAATTTCAATTCCATTCAATTCAATTTCAAATCCTATACCAATTTCAATTCCAATCCCAATTCCATTCAATTCAATTTCAAATAAATTAAATTCCAATTCCATTTCGATTTCAATTCATTTTTTTTTACTGTTTATTTCAGTATCTACATAGTACATAGTAAAAAAAAATACATGTAATTCAATTCAATTCCATTTCATTCAATTCCGTTCCATTAAATTCCGTTCAAATCAATTCTAAATTTGCATGTCCAAAATGTTCCAAGTAGTTCGAACATCCATGCCAGTCGAACTAATCGGAATATTTATTTCCTAGTAGTTCGATCATCCAAGACAGTCGAACTAGTAGGAATTTTTTTGTCCGATTAGTTCGATAATCGAACTACTAATCGGACTACTCGGAATAAACGAGTAATAGGGTCCCGTTGGGACCCTTTGGGTACGGAACCCTAAAAAGCAGGTATTTTGATATAACAAACAGACCCTTCAATTGTATTTATTTGTATAGATTTGCCTCGCGAATCTTGATATCGTGATTCAGGATTTCTATGTTGTACTGGAGCGTGCACTCAGCGCCATCTGCTGGTGGCGTCGTGAATGTATAGTATAGTAAGTTATATATAGTGTGATGTGAGGTAAACAACAAATAAAACACATTTATTTACGAAACGTTATAATTATGTATCTGTATTTACAAAATAGCTATATTTAGAACTTAATGTATAAAATATAGTATTTAAATTAGACAAGCATTTATAATATCCACCAGTGGGGAATAAAAACGAATTAAATCTATGTATGCAGTGTAACGACTCCAACCACAGACCAATATGCTATAGACGCCGCATAGCACCCCCGGTCTCCTAGCATATACACTACCTAGCATTTACCACTGCATATGTGACCAATCAAAATTCACCATCTTCCCGCTACTCCGCCAACTTTTGAGGTTTGCATTCTCAATTCGAATGCAATAGTCGACGTAAGCGTCATCTTTTCTTATTAGTCTGTGCTGTGTCCAAGAAACGCTTTAGAGCTCATGTCTAGATTTATTTTATAAATAGACCCGGGGAGCTAAGAACGCCACATGGCAATTTGCTAAATTTCTGTAAAATACGGCACTGCAGTCCAATAAAAAAATAAATAATAAATAGTTACGCATTTTACGCCATTCGTGACCATTTCAGAGAAATTTAGCGGAATTGCTAAGAATTCTGCTAGAAAATCAGAAAAAATTATTGCGTTTGCAGAATTGCTATGCGGCCGTCATAGACCCACTGGCCTACTTTTAGGGCTATATCGCACGAGGACACCAGTGGTAGCGCAACCAGTCGCTCCACCAACAAAATGCATGGAGCTGTATGGAGAATATCGCACCTGGTGTCCGCTTGGTAGCGAAACCAATTCAAATTAGTTTTATGTTTAATAATATATGTATGTTAGTCTGTAAGGTATGTATTTATGGGCATAGTCGCCTGAAATAAATGATTACTATTATTATTAATTCGGTGTCGGCTACCGAATCACCCACTGGTGGCGCCACCATGGTTGCCTCGTGCGATATCGCGCTTAAATCTAGACCTGAGCAAGAGCACGAAAATAATAAATATTCGCTGAAAAATTGCTGAAAGACAGGTAATACAAGTTTTTTATGTAGTCACGAGGTGTATTTCAGCATATTTTATTGTGAAAGCACAGCATATCAGAGTTGCAAAAAAACAGGAAATTTAAAATGAAAACTGTTTAAAACGTGTTTAAAACATTGATTTAAATCAGAAGGAATAAATTACCGTGTTTAAAACATGTTTTAAATGATTAAAACATGTTTTAAACACGGTGTTTTAAACAAGGTGATTTTTTCGTAACAACCCTGCCACATATACCCCCACTGTTGAACATCATTACATAAACACTTAAATACTGAACGCAACTCAAATGAGACCGAAGCCTTAGAATCAATTAAGAATACATTAATGTATAAAAAATGAGAATTATAAATAATAAATAAAAATCGCCAGTCTAATGGTGCGATTACGCGGGACGCGGCAGACAGCAGACGGCAGTGTCAGACGGGCGATGGCGACAGCAGACGGCATTACAATTTGTATGTAGGTAGGAGTACGCTCAACGCGGCAGACAGCAGACGTCAGTCGGTCTCATACAAATTGAATGCCGTGTGCCGTATCACATAATAATAATAATAATATCCTGGGACATTTTTTACACACGGCTACCTGATCCCAAACTAAGCAGAGCTTGTACTATGGAAACCAGATAACTGATATTACTACATACAACATGTTAAGAAAACCCTGTCCGAGCCGAAACCGGTAATTAGGTTCCCCAATCACATGACCAAATGAAATAAAATAAATTAAATATTCATGATAGTAAACATATTACTGAACATTTAAAGTGCCATTTTTTTTTTGCCTTTTTCCCACCTAATGTAGGTGATTTTAAAAATATGACAACACCGTTACCGGAAGTAATTATGTTAGATCGTGTGGCGGCACCTCTGACCACAAAGTATGTGATGACGTCATTTTATGTTTTTTTTTTATCTAAACGGGGTAATTGTTTTCCAAAAAAATATGGGAGGCCTTTGCCCAGCAGTGGGACACAAACTATGCTAAAAAAATGAAAATTTTTACAAAAATAGAATCTAATCTCGATACCCAACAATACGTTTTCGGGTCGGACAGGGTTTTTTTATTTTAACATGTTGTATACTACTTTTTATTTGTAAATACATACTAAATATACATATACACCCAGACTCCGGACATACAGACATGTTCATGCACACAAATGCATGTCACGGGTAGGAATCGAACCTACGTCCTGCAGCGTGAAAGTCGCCTCCGCGCCAACCACGCTAACGGGCCCGTCAATCATATCGGGTATGTCATCGTGTATGAGACCGACTGACGTCTGCTGTCTGCCGCGTCCCGCGAAACCGCACCTTTGGGCCGTAAACACACGAGCGGCGTTTTTCCTTTGCGGCTCTACACCAACTGTATGGTCCCAAACTAAGCCACGCTTGTACTATGGGTACCATACAATGGACTGGGGGCGATCCCAGTGACACCCAGACCAGGGAAAATTACGAAAAGACCGTTCCCGAAATTTTGCCTCTGGCGGGAATCGAACCCGCAACCACCCGATGCAGTGAGCCGAGCGGCTAACGCTCAAACCACTGCGACAAGCTAATTGTTGTTAATAACTTTTAAAATAAACTAAAATATAATCCATATCCTGTCTACCTTGGTTATGTTTGTTGGCTCATAGCAGAGGTGGGCGACAATAAATTGCAATTAATTAATTGCAATTCAATATAATTGCATGTGGAATTCATAATTAACAATCGCAAACAAATCACAATTAATATTTAATTGTGACTCCACAATTTCAATTAAATTCAATTGCAATTAATTAATTCAATTTAATTGCATTTGGAATTCACAATTACCAATCACAATAAATTGTTAATTGTGACCCCACAATTGCAATTAATTAATTCAATTAAATTGCATGTGGAACTCACAATTAACATTCACAACAAAAAAACAATAGATTTTTAATTATGCTCCACAATTGCAATTAAATTCAATTGCAATTAATTAATTGGCCAACTCTGGCTCATAGCAATGTTTATGAATACGGGTCTTAAGCTGAGTAGCGTATCAGTATTCCGAGTTTAAAACTTAAAACACAAAAAAAGCTGTAACAAAATCATCTCCTCATAATAAATTGTCGATAAAACACCGAAACGCCCCACTCCTGGGCACGGGCCTCCCCTCTATGCGAGGGGGATTCAGGCCATAATCCACCACGCTAACCCAGTGCGGGTTGGTGGATTTCACATGTCTAAGACATGCAGGTTTCCTCACGATGTTTTCCTTCATCGTAAGCAAGTGATCATACTAAAGTTATGATTTGCGCATAGATTTAGAAAATCCAGAGGTGCGAGCCGGGGTTTGAACCCTAGACCTTACGCCAGCAAGACGCGTGCTTAATCGGCTATCACTGCTTATTTAATTGTTGTCACTGTCTGTTCAATTATCGAAATTAAAATCATCATCTGATATGCTATCCAAACCTAATGAATTCTCATCATCTTTACCTGCTATTAAATCCTCTAACGTTATTTTATCATTACCGACATGACACTTATTATTACTTACATCTCCCTTATCATTAATCACCTCACACTTATCATTACAATCATTATTCCCGCTGTTTTCGGCTATCTGCGCGTCCAATTCCTCCATTAAACGTCTATCCTCATCCTCTGTACTTTTCGTTTCATTCCTCAAATCATTATCATTTAATGATTCGTCCGCGGCACTTGTGTTATCATTATTTTCATATTCTAAAGCTGTATTTAAGTTACTATTAAGTGGTTTACTATCATTATACGTCGAAGTATCGTTTTCTATGCTATCACATTGTGATAATGTATTATCATTAAATACATTATTCATGTCATTTTTGAGTTCAAAATCATTTTCTTTATGACTTTCATTGTTAACATGCAAACAAGTATCGTTATTTTCGTTGAGAACGGGACTAATTCTATCATGAACCACATCCGTCTTATCATTAATATCATTACTTTTGTGTTCTCTATTGAGACTAATCTTATCATTACTTAAACTAGTTTGTTCAGTATTATGCGTATTAGAGTTGCAATTTACATTGCTATTGCTATCATTAAGGACATTATCATTAGACACGTCATCTTTATCATTACTGACATCAGTTACATCGTGTATACCACCGTTTTTAACGTAACTATTTTCTATTAATTCCGCGGCCACATCATTTTCCTTAACACCATTAGAATCATGAGTATCCTCCTTAACAGCTGCATTTTCAAAGTTATCATTAACTGTACCACAATTTTCAGGATGATTTCCACCATTCAATTCATTATCTACACCTACCGTACCACTATCGTTTAAAATATCATCAGTTTTGTCATTAAGTTCATCCGGTTTCTCATTCAAAACATCATTTCTATTAGAATCATCAGGCATATCCATTAAAACGTCCTGTACTGAATCGTAAAATGATGATTGCAATACCGTAGGACTATCATTTCTTGAAACATCACTATCTAAAATGTCTTTATCATCTGTTTTGACGTTTTCATCTTTCAATTGATCATCCTCCTTTGTATCATTACTTACTTTCGACAAATCATTACTGACATTCACCGAATCATTTTTAACATCCTCTAATAAATCATGACTTTCATCCTTCGGTAGAATGCTATCATCTTTACTTGCAATAATCTCATTCGTGGTATCATTATTCTCAGTTTTCGTTATATCATTACTCACATCCATTGCATCATTACTAAGTTTACTCGAATTATTACTAACATCCTTCAATAAATCATTACCAACAGCCGAATCATTACTACAATCCGTCAAATCGTTATCAAAACATTTACCTACATTACTCACATCCTTGGAGGAATCATTAAACACATCCATAGAATCATTATCATTACCAAGATTGTCTATAATATTATCGATGTCCCTCCTAACAGAATCATCCGCATCGTTACCCAGCAGGGAATCGAACCCGTGCTCAACCTTCACTCTCCTGCGTTTCTTAGGCACTTTACCTAAGAATCTTTGCGAGAATATTGTCTTTAACGATAGTGTTGACAGGGTATCTATTCTTTTACGCTTAGCGAACGGATTGAGTACAACACTAGTGACTTCCGGGTCGGAGTCGGAGTCGGAAGCGGAGTCCCAGTGCACGAAGTCCTCCTCCGTGCAGAATTCCTCTTTGATTTCTTGCTTTATGGTCACCATGTGGTCGTAGTCTTCCGGTTCCGACTTGATACGGAGACTCGAGACAGAAGATATGTATGGGTAAACGCACGTGCGGTCCAGACCGAAATTCTGTGAACAAAATAAGATTCTATTAAAATAATAATAGACAATAATATTAGCCCTTTTAACGTCCCACTGCTGGGCACGGGCCTCCCCTCTACGCAAGAGGGATTCCGGCAATAATCCACCACGCTGGCCCAGTGCGGGTTGGTGGATTTCACATGTCTAATGCCGTGTGTCCACTGGCAAGAAAACTTACACAAGTTTACTTGCGCAAGCGACTTCCAATGTGTAAACACTCACGCAAGCGGACTTCTGCGACTTGCCGAACTTGCTGCAAGTCCCACGTGTACACGGTTGTGTAAAATTGCAGTCAGTGGAAACACGTCGGCAAGTGACTTCTGCAAGAAATTGCGGAAGTTACTTGCCAGTGGACACACGGCATAAGACATGCAGGTTTCCTCACGATGTTTTCCTTCACCGTAAGCAAGTGATAATCATATTAAAGTTACGATTCACACATAGATTTCGAAAAATCCAGAGGTGTGGGCGAGGGTTTGAACCCTGGACCTTAAGCCCGCAAGACGCGTGCTTGACCAATCGGCTACCACTGCTCACAGTCGCTTAAATAGAAATATTAATAATTTAATATACTTACGTTGGAAACAGCGGACACGTCGTAGTGTTCCTGCTTGATGTTGGCGAGTAAAGGGTCGCAGCGCGCGACACGCACTTGGATGGGCTTGAGCCTGCCCAGAAGCTCGGGGTCTACAACCAGCTCGCCTGCATAACCAAACCAAAAACCTGTTTAGATTCCGCCTACCACGCTGCAGGTCGCAGGTTCGATTCCTACCCGGGACATGCATTTGTGTGCATGAACATGTCTGTATGTCCCGAGTCTGGGTGTAATTATGTATATTAAGTATGTATTTACAAAACAAAAAGTAGTACATGTAGTAATATCAGTTATCTGGTTTCCATAGTACAAGCTCTGCTTAGTTTGGGATCAGGTAGCCGTGTGTAAAAGAATATCCCACGATATTTTAATATTTATTTAAATAAATTAATATGTGAAGCAAATTTTTTCGTACCATTTGTTACGAAGTTTACGTGGAAGTGTACTTTTTTTTGGGAAAATATCGAAAATAATTAATAGTCAGTTCCTGTATACACGGCGACAAGGTTCACCACCAGTCACGTTGGGTTCTGACTATCTGGTGAAACGTGGTCTTTGAGTTGGTTAATTTGTCCACAATGTGGTGGTGTATGACCACTCAAGCCTCTGACTACCCCCGAATGGGGATAAAAGTCGTGACGTATATGTTATGGCCGGCGCACACTGAGGACGGCAGGGGAGGGCATTAAAATTTTTATCACTCGAATTTAAGACTTATCCAATCCAAATAAGGTGCTCCAGCGTGCTCTTCGGTGCACCGAGAAAACTGCTCCGAGATGCTCCAGGGTCGATCACCGAGCGTTGAAATATATACCTTATTTCGATTGGATAAGTCTTAAATTCGATTGATACAAATTAAAATGCCCTCCCCTGCCGTCCTCAGTGTGCGCCGGCCATTATGCTACGTAACACGGTCCGTCCACGTCTCGGGCACGGCCCAGCTATGTGTGGATCAGGATTGTTACGAAAAAACATCTTGTTTAAAACATGTTTTAAACATTTAATAACAATGAATTTTATTCCTCCTGTTTTAAATCATTGTTTTAAACACGTTTTCATTTTAAATTTCCTGTTTTTTTGCAACTCTGGTGTGGATAGATCATCATGCGTACCTTTTCTTCGCGCGGTGCACGAGCTCTCGTGCCGTCTCAGGTTCTTGAGCAACGCGTAGCTCCTGTTGCACTTCGTACATTTACCTGAGAACCACAGACAATCGTAAACATAACGTAAGCACAGATTATGAGGAGGATGAGGTCGTAGCCTAGTTGGTAAGACGCCCGATACATCGGCGCGTTAAGCCACGTTCGGCTCGCTTGGGCCTTGGATGGGTGTCCGAATCATAACATCTGACTTCCTCCGTGGAGCACGTTAAGCTGGCGGTCCCGGGTGTCATTTGAAGATCTTTGACAGTCGTTACGGGCAGTCAGAAGCCTGAAAAATCTGACAAAAATGGTTTTACCCTTAGGTTGCCGATAGTCCCGCTAGTTGGGTCTCGGAGGGCAGATGGCAATCGCTCCGTGTAAATATCGGTGATCAGCCAAATCAGGGTAGACTGAAAGCCGACCCCTCATAATGGGATAAGGCTAGGAAGAAGATAGTATAGTTATGATTTGTGGGCGGAACTGACCGCCGGGTCGGGCGTCGTGCCCGCCGCAGCGGTGCGCGGCCAGCAGCGGCCGCGTCGCGAACTGCTGCCAGCACGAGCCGCACCGGACATCCGGCACCTCCTCCTCAGGGATACACTGCTTCTTGCCGAAGTGTCTGACAATAATAATAATATAGTATGTTAGTCTTTAAGGTATTTATAATATGGGCCATCGTTGCCTGAAATAAATGGTATTATTATTATTATTAATTTATTATTAATAAATAAATAATATTAGCCATTTAACGTCCCACTGCTGGGCACGGGCCTCCCCTACCCTAGGAACTATCTGGTGAAACGTGGGCTTTGAGTTGGTTAATACCTCCACAATGTGGTGGTGTATGGCCACTCAAGCCTCTGACTACCCCCGAACGGGGATAAAAGTCGTGACGTTACATTTTACATTTTTTATATATATTTTTTAATGTTATCCCTCTCGTCTAAGAGGAGATAGCATCCAATCCTGCCTCGTTAGGTGCTTGTAGCGTCTTAAGCCTATCATATCATTGGTCACTAACTCGTCGTAAGCGAGCTGATGCTTGAAGTCGGCGGTACAGCGGCGGCAGGTGTAGGGGCGGCCGCTGCGGTGTTTTCTGTGATGGGTGGCCGCCTCGTCGGCCGTAGCGAACCACGCGCCGCACGCGTTGCATGACAACCTGCGTCAAAGTCAAAGGCAACATTTTTTTATTCATAATAAACTAGGGGTAGCACTTATAAATAAAAAAAACAATATTTTAGCGTTATCACCGGTTCTTAATGTTGCTTCCATTGAGAAGAGCCGGCAAGAAACTCAATGGTTACCCTTTTCTAAAGACGTATATGACAGTACCGCTTTCCGAGGAAACCAGAGAGGCTAGCCAAGTAGCATGAACGCTAGTCGAATAGAATAGAATAGACTTCAAAATGTATGGAAATGTCAAACGTCGCTATGTAGATCAACAACAAGTCGCTATGTAGATCACATGGCTTATGTCATTTCCACACATGAAGCGTAGCGATTTGAACGAACGCTCGTAGACGTCAGCCACTTGTCTAGCCCTTCTGAGCTTTTTGGCCTTTGGCCTTGGTATACTCACTTGGGACTAGTAAATCCTACGGTGTGGGACTTCATATGCCGCGCGAGGCCCGCGGCGTTCGTCACGAACATATGACAGATGGCGCATGTGGCGGCGGGGGCGGGGGCGCGCGGCGCGGGGGGAGCCGGGGAGGGGGAGGGGGCGGGGGAGGGGGCGGCGCGCCCGCGGGGGGAGCTCGACGGCTGGATGGCGATCCTGTTGATAAAAACATCATTTGCGTCAAGTGATAGCACGAAATATTTTTCTTTGGTTAATTTGTTTTTACAAATAATTGTAGTAATTATTTTTTTTACTGTTTCCGACGATGGCATACTACTGTATTGATTATTTTTAGGCGATACGTGAATACAAAATATTCGTATTATGGATATGGTCCATAAATTACGTGAGGCATTTAGGGGGAGAGGGTCGAGCAAAATCTCACCAAATCTCACGTGGAGGAGACAGGGGGTCTCGGCAAATCTCACGTAATTATTTTTACCGCAAGAAACAGTGTAAAATTTCAAGAAAACTGGATTAAATTAAGTAAAACATGTTTCTCCTCTAGATTATACCTTTTAAAAATCTCACGTATATTAGAGGGGGAGGGAGGGGGGTCGAGCAAAATCTCACGAAATCTCACTAAGTGGGGAGGGGGGTCGAAAAATCTCAAACATCACCTCACGTAATTTATGAACGCCCCCTATAAGTATGTGTAGGTACATACAGTGTAAAAAAAAAACAGTATAAATAAAAATAAATTCAATGCAATAAGTATACCATCGTCGCAAGCACCAAAATAACGACTTAAAAATATTACAAATTATTTTTAACCAATTTCCTTTGAGTAGCGCCGTGGACGGATGAGCTTAGTTCATGATTTGGGTTATTAAATAAAAAACCGGCCAAGTGCGGGTCGGACTCGTGCGTAAAGGGTTCCGTACCACCGTAGAATAAAAACGTCAAAAATAACAAGTTTATTAGTTTATCAGTATATTATTTTGTTGTAGCGGCGACAGAAATACACATTCTGTGAAAATTTCAACTCTCTACCTATTACGGTTCGTGAGATACAGCCCGCTGACAGACAGACAGACGGACAGACAGACAGACAGACGGACAGACAGACAGACGGACAGACAGAAAGACGGACAGCCTAAGCTTAGTAATAGGGTGGGACCTTATTGGCACCCTTTGGGTACGGAACCCAAAAAATATAATTAAATAAATCATGTGTAATCGTGTGTTATGTTATGTGTTGTGTGTGTTAATGGATGAATTTTCATCTATGTGCATAATTTACAGTTCGCTGACGGTGAGGGAAAACATCGTGAGGAAACCTACCTATCCCTCGGGATTAGGTAATAGTCAGTTCCTGTATACACGGCGACAAGGTTCACCACCTGTCACGTTGGGTTCTGACTATCTGGTGAAACGTGGGCTTTGAGTTGGTTAATACCTCCACAATGTGGTGGTGTATGGCCACTCAAGCCTCTGACTACCCCCGAACGGGGATAAAAGTCGTGACGTTACATTACATTACATGTGTTATCTGACTCACTTGACTTTCTTGTTAGGTACATCCAATTTATTATCTTTGCTATCGCGCGGCCTTTTCAAACGCGGCGTCAGCAGAGATGTGTCTTCGGACTGAAAGAATAAATGCAAATTAATATCGCTAGAACACAAACTGTGTGGTCCCAAGTCCCAACCCCCCCTCCCTCTGTTCCACTCCCCTTCAGCCCCTCTAGACAAGTGGCTGTCGTCTACAAGCGTTCCTTTAAATCGCTACGCTTCATGTATGGAAATGACATAAATCACGTGATTTACATAGCGACTTGTAATGTCATTTCCATACATTGTGAAGTCTATTCTATTCGATTAGCGTTCATGCCACTTGTCTAGGGGGACAGGTCGGCAACGTGCGAGCGATGCCTTTGGTATTGCAAGCATCTACAATGTGTTAGTGGCGTCCATAAATTACGTGAGGCATTTGGGGTGGGGGTGGGTGGGGGGGGGTAGGTGGTCTCGGCAAATATCACCTAATCACACGTGGGGGAGCGAGGGTGTCGAGACAAATCTCACCAAGGGAGGGGGGAGGAGGGCGAACAATCTCAAAAATCACCTCACGTAACATATGGACGCCCCCTTAGTGAATCGAGAGTAGAATCGATAACAGACAGTACTTTTTAATAAAGGGTTTTCTCCCTTAAAAATTCAATATTTGTATCATAAAAAAAAAAAAATTGCCTTTTGTATCATACAGAGTCTAAAATGTTCATGATTGATGCCGAAAATCACTAATATATTTTACAATAATTTATAGATAAAAATAATAACTTGCCATAACATAACATATACGTCACGACTTTTATCCCCATACGGGGGTAGTCAGAGGCTTGAGTGGCCATACACCACCACATTGTGGAGGTATTAACCAACTCAAAGCCCACGTTTCACCAGATAGTCAGAACCCAACGTGACAGGTGGTGAACCTTGTCGCCGTAATAACTTGCCATATCAATTTATTACAGGAAAATTAGTTGGGGTGTCCCAGGTTTCTAGTTATTTATATAACACCCTGTATAGGTTACGGTTGCTAAACATCAGGCGGGCCGTACGCTTTTTTGCCACCTTTGTCACATAAAAAATACCTTCGACTTTTCTTCTTTCTTCAATATAGACTTCGGAGACGCTTTTGTGGACTTCGATGATTTTGTTGTTAAGGTCGATGACTTAGTACTTAAGTTTGATGACTTTGTACTTAAGTTCGATGATTTTGTACTTGAGTTCGATGATTTAGTACTTAAGTTCGAAGATTTTGTACTTGAGTTGTCCTGTGAATAAAAACCGGCTATACTCCGATTTTTAAATTCGTGGACTAAAATGACAGCTATTAATGTCAATTTATATTCTGATCGAATATTTTTTTTATGAGTGATCTTCTTTATTTTATTCTTTAGTAAATAAAATTGAATTAATTTGAACTAGAATCATAAAACAACATTATTCATAATGAACATAACAAATTAATCTTACGTTTGACATAAAAAGCTGTCATTTTATTCCACAACATCAAATCAAACATCAAATAAGAGTATAAGAAGTAAGTGTTGGACTCGCACATAAAGGGTTCCGTACCACCGTAGAATATACAGGGTTATTGGTAAAACACTGACAACCTTGCAGGGGCGTATTACTGACATCAAAAACAACAACTTTTGTTCTATGGCTTTTTAAAAAACTATTTATTTTTTTACAAAAAAACACTCTAAAATGAATGAAACAAGAAAATATGCTCATCTAGAGAATAGCCATGGTACTTTTAGGTACTTTAGGGCAAAGTGGAATACAACCACGTACCATGGCTTTCCTCTAGATGAGAAAAAAAATCATACATTTTAGAAAGTGATTTTTTGTTTTTTTTTTTTGTTTTGTAAAAAGTCATAGAACAAAAGTTGTTGTTTTTGATGACATAATACGCCCCTGCAAGGTTGTTAGTGTTTTATCAATAACCCTGTATAAGATTAACGTCTAGGAAATAAGTTAGAAGCAAAAAACGTCAACAATTTCAAGTTTCTTGTATGAGGACCCCCTTTATTTTAAAATTTCATTTTATTTTTAGTATTTGTTGTCGTAGCGGCAACAGGAATACACATTCCGTGAACATTTCAACTCTCTACCTATTAGGGCCATAACACACCGGGACACTATAGCGACGTCGCCGGCCTAGTATCCAAACAACTTGTATTGATGGCGACATCGCCAGTCCGTCGCCAGGTGTGTTACGTGTCATACATTTCAATACGAATTAGTTGGCTACGGTGGCTGGCGACGTCGCCATGGCGTCCCGGGGTGTTATAGCTCTTACGGTTCGTGAGATACAGCCCGCTGACAGACGGACGGACAGCGAAGGCTTAGTAATAGGGTAGGCGCTCATAGCCAGTTGCAACCACTGATCGGTAAACGATCGGAGGTTAAGCAACGCTTGGCAAGGTCAGGTAGAGATGGGTGACCATTTAGTGGTATTTGAACTGAGCGTCTCCGTGCTTCGGAAGGCACGTAAATAGTCGGTCCCATGGACCAATTACTAAGAGGACCGGCCCTAAGCAACTCGGCCGAGTGGTCGGCCTAGTACTAACATCGACATAAAACGAAGCGAGTAGTTCAACTATTTACCGGTAGATAGAACAATGAAAATGAAAAAACAATGACCACGTTTTTTTTTCATACATAAATTTAATAAGGGCACCTCTTTCTTTAGTCTTTACTCTGTGGTCGGTCCCGATTGTTGTCATCTAGGCAGCAGTCGTTAAGCCTTGTCAGAGACCTTCGGGCTTGAACAACTCTAGACAACAGGTTGGCCAGTAACCATACGATAAGATAAAGAAGAAGGTTTTCGTGGGCACCCTTTGTGTACGGAACCCTAATAAAAAGCATGGATTTACCTGCAATCGACTCAGTACAGTGTCATCATTGTCTCTGGTGGATTTGGAGAGTCTGGTCACCCGCGGCGGCGTCGGCTCTCGTCTGGTCTTCAGCCGTGTGGTGCGGGATTCGACCCTGGGCGGGCACTTTTCTATCTGTGTATTAATAAATAAATATCCTGGGACATTCTTATACACACGGCTACCTGATCCCAAACTAAGCAGAGCTTGTACTATGGAAACCAGATAACTGATATTACTACATAATACTGCTTTTTGTTTGTAAATACATACTTAATATACATAATTACACCCAGACTCGGGTCATGCAGACATGTTCATGCACACAAATGCTAAAATTAAAATGCTCTGCCATGCCATCCGCCAATGTGCGCAGGCCATAAGTATTTGTATATTGTATAACGCCACGACTTTTTATCCCCATTCCGGGGTAGTCAGAGGCTTGAGTGGCCATACACCACCACATTGTGGAGGTATGAAACCAACTCAAAGCCCACGTTTCACCAGATAGTCAGAACCCAAAGTGACAGGTGGTGAACCTTGTCGCCGTGTATACAGGATCTGACTATTACCTAATCCCGAGGGATAGGTAGGTTTCCTCACGATGTTTTCCCTCACCGTCAGGGAACTGTAAATTATGCACATTGATGAAAATTCATCCATTGGTGCCTGCCCCACTGGGGATCGAACCTGGGACGTTCTGATTGATGTTTAAGTGTTTATCCGGTGATATTCTGACCTTTATCCGCAGTTCAGGTTCCTTCTTCGGTTTGTTCTTGTGTGTAGTTGGCCGTTTCTGCTTAACTAGTGGCTCGTCCTCATCAGAGTTGATGTAGACGGGCTCCGTGAGGCCCAGGATGCAGTCACCGGCGTCTGGCTGTGAAGTATAAAAAAAAAAAAACGTTATTTCTTCTTTCTAGTACAAAAACGTATTACTAGGCCTAGCCTGTATCGTGAAGGTATAATTGATGGAATCAGGCGTAACTTTGCGGCAATCCATTGTTAAACAATTATAGAGAGGGACCCACCACTCACCCTCGGAATTGTCAACCTCCAATATTATAAACCAAATGAATTGATCGATAATAGAAGAAGCCAACAAGTCCTAACTTCCTGTCAGTCGAGAGTATGTCTGTCATGAGTCATGGACCCTAACAATTAGCAATTCTCCGCAGACAAATCGAATCCTAAATAAATTCGACACGTGTTTCGCCTCTAAACGAGGCATCCTCAGGAAAGCTGGACTGCGACTGAGGTATAGCCAAGCTGGTATAGCCAAGCTGTAGCCAAATGACTGCAGCTCATAGGCGCGTCCATAAATTACGTGCGGTGATTTTTGAGATTTTTCGACCCTCCCTCCCCCTTGGTGAGATGTCGTGAGATTTTGCTCGAACCCCTCCCTCCCCCTCTAATCTCACGTGAGATTTTTCAAAAGCTATATTCTAGAGGAGAAACATGTTTTACATAATTTAACCCAGTTTTCTTGCAATTTGACACTGTTGCGGTAAAAAAAAATACGTGACCCCCCCTCTCCCCCCTAAATGCCTCACGTACCTAATTTATGGACGCTCCCATATACGGGCTGGCTCGACCCGTAGCTAGCGTAGTAAGATCGGCGTAAAGCAGCTATTACAGCTGCGTTTCGTACGATAAGTGAGAGAGCCGAAAGCCCAACCCCCACCTTCCCCTCCCTCGCATCCCTCTCCCCTTCATGTCGGCAATGTGCGGGCAATGCCTTTGGTATTGCAAGCATCTATAGGCTACGGTAACTGCTTAACATCAGGCGGGCCGTACGCTTTTTTGCCACCGCAGTTATATAAAAAAAAGGTTGTTTTTACTATTTTAGTGTCAAACTTTTTTCAGTGAAGTGAAGGGTGGCCAACGACAAGCAGTTTACAGGCTTTTTCATGCATTCTGCATAAACTCGCCGCACAAGTGTGGCCGGTGGCCGCCCCACAAGGTGGACCGACGACCTATTGAAGGTCGCGGGAAACCGCTGGATGCAAGTGGCACAGGACCGGGCGTTGTGGACAACCTTGGGGGTGACCTATGTCCAATAGTGGAAAACCTTGGAAGAGGCCTATGTCCAGCAGTGGACAACCTGGAGGCCTATGTCCAACAGTGGACAACCTTGGGGAGGTGTATGTCCAACAGTGGACAAACTTGGGGGAGGCCTATATCCAACAGTGGACATCTTTTGGCTGACATGATGATGATGATGAATGTACTAACCGCTCCTCTGGGCAGTGACTGCGGAGGCAGGCCTAGCCTCAGCCGCGTCCGTATGTTCGTCTGTCTGCACATATCTAAGAACTCGTAGAAGTCATTCACTTTGTCCACGCACAGCTCACATATCAACGGAGGCATTTTATCATCTTGGTGGACCTGGAAATAGGTAGGTATAAAATATTAAAAAAAAAAAACAAAAAAAATATTATAAATTATATTAATGGAAAAATACCAATGGTGTTGTTATAAAAAACTTGGTGATAGGGCCAAGCTGTAACCAATTGACTGAAGCCAGCTGTAGCTTGACAGGGGTAGTACCACCCTCTCACAAAAAATCTGCATAAAGTAGCTATTACAGCTGCGTTTTGTACCAACCACCCCCCGCTCCCTACTCCCCTCCTCTTACTCCATCCTACTCCCCTTCAGGTTACCAATGTGTGTGTGAGTGATGCACGCATCTATAGGCTATGGTAACTACTTAACATCAGGTGGGCCGTACACTTGATTGCCACCTTATTGACATAAAAATTAAGACTTGTACTATCAGTGCCATACAATAGACAATGAAAAACCCAGTGACGTACATACTGACACAAATTACAAAACAATCTTATGCAATTTATTCTGGTATGAATCGAACCACGACGACAAGGTTCACCACCTGTCACGTTGGGTTCTGACTATCTGGTGAAACGTGGGCTTTGAGTTGGTTAATACCTCCACAATGTGGTGGTGTATGGCCACTCAAGGCCTCTGACTGCCCCGAATGGGGATGAAAGTCATGTTTTTTTTTTTTTATCGAACATGCAACCACCTCGTGCAGAGCCGAGCAGCATAAATCACTGGTCCAAGTGGTTGTCATGTTAGCTTGCATGTACAATACAGTACTATTACCGTTGCCTTGCATTATTATCTTGGCATCATCGTTAGACACTGTCGATCCTGGCTTACAGGAGTCACAGTGGTGGGAGTGTGGGGCCTAGTCCCAATAAGTACTATTACCATCCCGTAGCCTATAAGTCTAACCCCCAAAATATAAAGTTATGATGGAGTTTTGACAGGCCCATTAGCATGGTTGGTGTGATGGCGCCTTTCACGCTGCAGGTCGAAGGTTCGATTCCTACCCGGGATATGCATTTGTGTGCATGAACATGTCTGTATGTCCGGAGTCTGGGTGTATATGAATATTAAGTATGTATTTACAAATAAAAAAGTAGTATATGTAGTAATATCAGTTATCTGGTTTCCATAGTACAAGCTCTGCTTAGTTTGGGATCAGGTAGCCGTGTGTAAAAAATGTCCCAGGATATTATTAGTTACACTAACATTACAATTCACTTATGTTCCTAGTAATGCTTTGTAAAATCATTGAGACTGCTAAAAATCTCTATAAATATGGTGATAAGACTAGATGAGACTAAGAGTAGTCTGCTATTTAGGTTTACAGCCAGTATTTAGAGCCCTTTGTGAAAGCAGGTAGGTGCCTACTTTATATGGGTGTATATTATACTAACAACAATAACAACACAATATTTGACCTAGAAAAGAATTGTAAATGAGTCTGAAGCATTAAGATTATACTTAGTAACGAAAATTACTAAATTACTGTCTTATTTACCTCAATTTGCACACATTCCCGTATTTTCTGTTTCAATTGGACTTCTTGGTCGTCCAAGTCTATTACGTTTTGAATGATTGGCATTTTGTAGCCGGCGCCCGCTCCGCACAGCCGACATGCTCTGTATATGTCGTATATCGACTGCTTCTCTATCCTCGTATTTAGAATGCGATCCATCGCGGATTTATTCACATTTCTTTGAACAAACACGTGAAAATAATGACGACAACGATTGCCGCTTTTCCGCCATTTAATTAACCATAGACACTAGATAGTAGACTGACTTTCTTTTTAGTTTGTTTTACGGCCCTTGGTACAAGCCTTTTGGAGCCTCACTGATTCCTAGACTGACTGACTAGGCAGATAGTGTTGCCAGGTGACTGTCTTGCGTTCCCCAAAATTCGGGCTTAAAGGAAAAACCTCCATGAGATTATTTGTTTTTACCTTTATAACATACCAGCAATGTGAGATTATTACGTGATTAGTTCTGTAAGCTCTCAAACAAGCCTAATACTGTTACAAAATGTTTCTCAGGTCCATAATCCATATTTTCCCCTCCACAATAGTCCCCCAATTATGGGGGATTCTCCCTAATCTGACACCACTGACCATAGCCCATATATTATATATGGAAAAAAGAACATTGGCTGGTGATTGGCTGGATGGAAGAACCTTGGCGCGAACCGACTTGGGCTAATTTTCACGGATTTTTGGAAAACAGACTGATTTCTTCAATGATGCGTACCTAGGTCATCATTGAACAAATCAGCCTATTTCCAAAAAACACCAATGGTTGTTATCAGGGCGTAGGTAGCGGTCGACCCCCCCCCCCCCCCCGCTTGGCCGGAAGATCTTCCCGCCTCTGAAGGCCAATGTATCAAAGGGGGCAGCCATAAATTACGTGAGGCGATTTTGGTGATTTTTCGACCCGCATTGGTGAGATTTTGATGAACTCCCTCCCCCCCCCCTAATCTCAATAGAGGTTTTTCAAAAGCCATATTTTAGTGGTGATACATGTTTTTTCTTAATTTAACTCGTTTTCTCGCTATTTTACACAATTTGTTGCCGAAAATAAAACCTCTCTCCCCACGTGAGATTCGGCTCTATATGTACGACGAAAACGTCTAGAATGTCCAGCGTAGTACCACAGATTAGAGAAAGGGACAGATACATCACTTCTATACAAAAGCTAAAATTCCCACGCTATTACGTTATTATTATTATTACGCTACGCCAACAAAAGACGCTGCAAGAAGAAACGCACTCTACCTACGCGCGCCGAGAATCGAGATTCCCGTGTACTCCGAGTGATTACGTCATCGAGCGAAAACGTTAGGGTTGTATAAAGAACAAATTAAACAAAATGGCTGAAGTAAAACTTAAATTTGATTATTATTTATAAAGTTATATATTTATCTATATAATATAGTTAATTATATATATTTATCTTTTAATAATATAAAATATTGATTTCAAGGTTTTTGAAAATTCAACCCCAACACTTTATTGTACACCAGTGGAAAACAAATACCTAGTACATAAACAAAACAAGAAACAAACAATTGGGTATCTAAATATGAAGGTAGGTAGATAGATAGATTTCAAATAACGTAATTTACGTTTCTTCATCTTTAGGCAATTTAAAAAATGACAAACTTTTGTTTTTCTTTTGACTATTACACCCAACAACTTCACAAAAATTAACCATCGTATCAATATCAATAATTAATAATACGTAAGTATCGCAGCGTTTTGCGCGGGAAACGCGGAGTGCGTGCGCTCGGTCTCGCGTGTGGCGGCCCACTGTCCAAAGAGTATAGTAAGTAGTAAAGAGTGACATCTTGCGGCGTTTAGGCGCAGGACAATGAAAGCGCGAGCGCCTCTGTACTTCTTAACAAAAACTAATGCTGTAGCTACCTACCTATATATAGGTAGGTATATATATTACGTATACTTTTACGAATGCTGACCTACCTACTCTCAATTATTGAGCAATTTTTTTTCCAATTAAGCATATTGTGACAATGTTAGAATATTCTGACATTGAAACAATAACTCAACTAGAAAAAAAAATAGCTCAATAATGAGAAACATTGTTAGTACAATGAAACAAAATACGGATGGATTGATGCGTACATCTCTTTATTAAATCATTTCAAAACATAGCATTCCACAACACCAATTTCTGCAACCAAAAGCACAGCGATGCGGTATGGTACCCAAATTCCACACCCAACACAACACAAAGTAGCGTCTTTTTCGCAATATAACTACTGTCACTGGGAAGTTATCACAACAACAGGACGAAGCAACGACGACGACGACGTCTGCAGCAGAGAAGGCACTCAAAAATCAACAATTCTCACAATAAATAACAACCAAACAAAAGTTTCTACGCTGCGGGAAAAAAATAACCTAATCAGCCGACCGAACGTTTTTCTTGTAGTTGTAGGGATGCCCGCTCTTAATCGATTTTCCGGAAGATCGATTCACGGCCATATGATCACCGATTTTTTAAATCAATTCAAGGGAATGCGATCGTCACTAAGATCTAATCATATGACTATAAGATCGTTTGAAAAAAATCGTATTAACTAAAACTTAAACATCAACCGAAACGTATCATACGAACGTACGAACCGATCTTTGCATACCTACCTATCGTATTGCCGGGAAGGGGAAAAAATAACTACGATATAGTAAGATTACCTACCCACACATTAAATTAGATTATACTCTGATTTTTAATATCATGGACTAAAATGACAGCTATAATTAATGTCAATTTAAATTAAATATATTTTTATGAGTGATCTTGTTTATTTTATTCTTTGGTAAATAAAATTTAAATTTGAACCAGAATCATAAAAATAACATAATGATGAACAGATAAAACACTATTTTACGTTTGACATAAAAAGCTGTCATTTTAGTCCACGAAATTAAAAATCAAGAGTATAGTTTCAAGTTACATCAAAAGCGATAATGTATGAAATATGAAGGTAGGTATGATAATATTTTGTTTATTTTATTAGGTATCGGGTATTTTAGTTTTCTCTGATCTTTCGTTCTTTGATACCGTAATAGGCATAGGTAATATAATGTAAAAAAAATAGTTTTGCACGCATACTGTCCTTTTCTTTATTTTAATGAAATTACGATACGATCTTCAAGGCAATACGATTAAATCGTGAATCGATTTAGGAGGTTACGATCCAGAAGACCGATTCAAAGCAAAACATCGGGCATCCCTATTTTCTTCTCACAAGCTGTCATTGGTACATGTCAACATAAGGTCATAACTGTCACATAGTGCGATTTTAAAAATAATATTAAATATAATTTATAATTTACAAGAGCAATAATAAATGATTATTAATTAATTATGGAGTAATTTATTTATAAAATAAAATAAATATTTTAAAAATAATATAATATAATACGACTATTGAGTATAGAGACATCTACCGTACATTTTAGCAGTTTGGTTTCATGTTAAGTAGTTTAGGTGGCGTGCCTGTCTTTTTCCAATGGGCCTATTGGTCTATCTTTCACCCCCCTGCCACTGTCTGACCGATCTCCGGAGATCTACCTAGCAGTAGGCACTTATAACGCTTTTTTACGCGAGTGATGGTGGCCTGGTAGTACTGACAGCGAGACTGGCTGGTGGCTGGCCGCCCCCAGTCTTCGTCGCCCGGGGCAAGTACTCCCACCCCCTAAATCCGGGCCTGAGGAAGGGGATCGAACCTGGAAGCTAGAGAGGCTACAGCTAGGCTATGGTTTAGTGCAGGGGTCTCCAAACTACGGGCCGCGAGCAACACCACGCCAACATGGCTCGCGACGGCAGGCCGGTTGAGACCGGTAACCGGCCCGCCATAGTTTGTGTTGTTTACATTTTAAGTAAATCATACAACCAAATAAAGTAGTAGTAACGTCATTGCACAAGAAGTCGCTGAAACGTTAAAACGTTCCTATAATTGAATCGCTATAAGAGGTCGTGGTAAGTAAGCTGGCTGGGCACAGATCAGATAGTTATACAGGCTGGTGACGACATAACGACAATAAATTTAAACACGATCTTAGTCAAACGATACTATACTAGCGGCACGTTATGAAGGCCGTTTTGACATATTGGAGGGGGAAAGGATGAACCTTATTATAACTCAATAAAATTCATTTTAGCATTCATTTTGTGACATTCTTATTTTTTAAAACGGCCAGTCTTATTGCATTATAATAAGGTTCATTTTCTTCTCCCCCCCTACATGTCAAACCGGCCATGGTAAAATGCCGCTACTATAGTCAAAGACAATGGCCGTTTTTCGATTACACGGCACGGCACCGGCGACGGCATGGCGGCAGCTTTTTCATTGGTCAGTGACCCATTGTCATTGGTTACTGACCAATGAAAACCCCGCAAATAGCTGTCACAGTGCCGTCGCCGGTACCGTGCCGTGTAATCGAAAAACGGCCAATAGGTACTTTAAAATTGTCAAATTAGATTTACATCATAGATTAATTTTAGTTTCCGCAGCGCTCCAACTAGATGGAGCATGCGCACTAATAAAATGCGGCAACTGATACTGCGCAAATTTTTGAGTACTTCAGTACATCTTACAGCAACCATTGTAGGAAACTGACAGGCCGCGTCGAAAATAAGTCGCCAAATTTCTGGAAATGATTTTTCTATTCTAGTAAATCTATGGTTTACATCAAAATAGTAAAATTAAGAATTTTACACAATTTGTAGGCGTAAGTTAAAATGGTAGAAGTAAAAAAGCCATCCCGTGGCCTATACCTTTGAATATATTTAGATATTTTTTTATGTACGAACTACTTATGTGTTACCCAGTTTGTGGTTTCAGTAATTGTCGTTATGACGTTGTCGCCGCCAATTGGTTTAATACGCCATTCAATTGGGCGGCTAGGCCATTCATTAAACGCCGGCACTCAATTAGACGCCTAGGCCGTTCGTTGAATTGACACATACCTATAGCAAAACGTCCAACGAGTTGGCTGGTTGAAAGCTAGCCTTTTGGAGAAGGCTGAAACAAAAGCCGCCAGGTCATTTAAATTTAATTCCTTTTTTCACCACTGCAGCGCCAGTACTCATCTAACAAATATGGCGTCCCTATTTGTCATCAGCTGATTTAATGTGTATTGTTTTTTGGCGTATTACTGTGTTTAGTCATTTTATAGTGTGTTAAAAAGTTCAATTGAATATTAAACAAGAGTATAACATGGATTTACCTACGACTAATGAGACGAAACCGAATTTTAAACTAATTGAGGTTATCAACAATGTTCGACAGGCCAAAGTGACCATGAATTATTCTAAAAGCATACGGACGCTTATGCAGGATTACTGGATGTCATTTCGTCATATGGATCACTAGTAAAACAATGTTTAGAATGAAAACGTTTTACATATAGCACACGTGAGCGAGCGAAGCGAGCTCGGGACTTTGGGGCACTCGACTTGGCTGGGTTAGGTTCGAAACCCCCATCATTCCCTTCGTGTTAGGTTACTGGTGACCCCGAACGCAGAAATAGGAGCCCCGCGAAGCGGGGCTCCGTTGACTTTGTCATAGACGTCATGGTCACCCTAACAATATTCACAAACGTCATTCACCCAAGCGGCTAAGCAACGTTCAGCCCCTTCATTAAACGTTGCATTCAACAATTTGCCTAGGCGTCCTTTAGCCATTCTATTGAATGCCGGCGTTTAATGAACGGCCTAGCCGCCCAATTGAATAGCGTAATAAACCAGTTAGCGGCGACATCGTCACCACTCTGTATATTAGTAATTACCATTATAAAATTAAACATAATTACGTAATTTAATTATTAAGTAATAAAAATGGTTTTTGGTAATAAGCTTATTTTTTTCTGATTTTAGCCAGTTCAATTCCAGTGCAAGCGAGTTTTCAAAAATCATTGAATGCAGATTAGGTTCTTTTTAAAAATAAATGAAAGTTTCCTTTGAGTAAAATTTTTAGAGTACTTTTCCTCCATGTGGTGTTAAAAAAATCCATCTGTATAGTTTTGGGATATGCTCATCACGGCCTTCATTTGATAGGTACTCATATTGTAATAATGGAAAAAAAATACATTTTTAAATGGAGCCTAGTGCCTGCATACTGTTTTTTTT
This sequence comes from Drymonia ruficornis, assembly GCA_947859195.1. Taxonomy (NCBI): domain Eukaryota; kingdom Metazoa; phylum Arthropoda; class Insecta; order Lepidoptera; family Notodontidae; genus Drymonia; species Drymonia ruficornis. The sequence continues at coordinate 12,188,378 of OX401917.1, forward strand.
TAAATATAGCCAGTCCATCTCGGAATGATGTAAGGATTCTAACGATACTCCATCCCAATCAGTTGAGGCATTTAAAAATTATGGTGGCACAAAGGATCTCACATGAAAACATACCTAATTATTCTTACACTCCTGTTTGGGCAGAGTCGTGTAAAAATAATAATGAGATGTTTTTATTAAAAGTTTTATTTAGAAAACATAATCTATTAAATATTAATAGTAATACCTATAAGTATAATAGTAAAATGAACATTTTAATAATGATTTTAACTGTAACCATACATTATAGTAAAATATATTCTATTAACTTACAATCATGGATTTACGTTCGTGCTTACAATAGATACCTACAATTTTAAACGTAATAATTAATAATAATCAGAGCAATTATTAACGTACATTGTTGGCAATGATAATAACATAAAACTTATTTACTTAAATTACGACACATTTAATTGTTAGGGTTCCGTAGTCCAACTAATGAGCCAATAAAACAGTTTCAGAGGATAAATGCGTATAATGTTCATGCACACAATTGAATGTCCCAGGTAGGAATCGAACCTAAGACCTGCAGCGTGAAAGGCCGAATCTTAGCCAACCACGCCAACGGGCCCGTCGTGGTTTTGAGATTGATTTCGGTGGAGACATATTTTTAAAAGTGGATTACATTGGTAACCTTCAGGCCGATGAGGTGCCCTCCAGTACCAATATGCTCGTAATCACGCCTTATTTAACAGTACGGAGTTAAACCGTATTTATAAAACACCAAATCATCCACACCTCTTAGTGGTGGAGCATAGTCACTAGTGGTAATTAACAACATTGTTTTCAAATACTCATCTGTTAATAATTCCGGTCTGTAAGTATTTCTTGCAGCTTTCAATATGGATATTGTTTTTTCTAACCGATAAGTAGAGCCAAAAGCTGCGAGAATGCCGCGCGTCATTTTTGTCAATTCCGTAAATTCAGAATTGAGCAGACTGCTATGAAACTGCAGCAATGATGATTTATTTAAATATTTTTCTTTATAAGTATCGGAAGACCGAATATTAAGAATGTCGCTCGCAAGTTTCCCGTGATGGTCGTCGGGTAACGGACAGCCTTGAAAAGGATTCTGAAAAATGGCAATTTCCTTTGCAATTGCAGCTAAATCTGAAATACGAGATTCTAAATTTGTTTTTAAAGCACCCAAAGCTTCAATTGCAAAATCTACCGGAAATAGATCTTGCGTTTGCTGATTGAACTCTCGGCATGTATTAAAATGTGTGAAACAACCTTCTTTCAATTCGGATTGAAACACATCAATGTTCTGTTGAAAGGACTTAATATGATTGTATAGATCTGGGAGAAGCTGGTTATTTTGTTGCAACATAAAAATCAAGTCATTCACATGTTCAGTTAAATCTGTATAAAATGATAACTTCCATAACCACGTATTGTTTTCTAACTCGGCCAGAGGATGATTCTTTTCATTTAAAAAACTTTTTATTGATGTTCGGAGCTCATAAAATCGCTTTAGAACTTTCCCGCAGATAGCCCAACTCACTTCAGTATAGTATGGGAGGTCAGTGTCTCCTATATCTTTAATAAACTCTACGAGTTTACGACGATGCTCTGCAGTAGCATGATCAACATTTGGTTGTTTAGTTACTTCTGTTTCTTTAACCCGACCATATTTCAAATCACAAGCATCACCATCATAATTACTATAATCAGTGTCGTCACTATCAGTATAATCACTTTCAATAATATAATCAGTATAATTTGGTTGTTCAGTTACTCCTGTTTCTTTAATAAACTCTCGGAGTTCAGATCTGATAAAATTTACAGCTGATATGACTGGCTTTAATACTTCTGACATATCCAAGCATTTCCCGCACAAAGAATGTTTATGAATCATGCCATGCACGACCAAAGGTTTTTTACCACCGTCATTTTCTACGGCCTTCAATACGAGAGCGACGACTCCTTTATTTTCTTCACAAATGTTTCTGCCTAAATCAGTATTGATATATTTCAATTTTTTCCATCGATGCTTGCTTACCCCTACGGCATTATTAACTCTTTTAAAAATGTCTTCTCCGGTGGTCTTGCTGTGAATGCTAATAACGTCAAGAAGTTCTTCATACACTTCAAAATATGAAGTTATCCCTCGAAGAAATAGCAACACGTGAGTAGTTTCATAATCTGTTGACTCTTCCAGTGCCAAAGAGAACGACTTGGCTTTTTGAGTTCTCTGTAAAAGGTCACATGTTATTCTGTTTGTAATTCGGGATGCTTTTTGTTCCAGAGTAACTGCTGGCAAAATTATGTCTTCAAATATACGAGCTTTTTCTGGGCATGTTTCTTTTGCTGCTGCAATCATACATTCTGTTATAAATTCGCCGTCGGTGAATAGTTTCCCATGTTTGGCTATCGTATAAGCCACGCGGTAACCAGCACGAGCTGCTACTTCTTGCTCAGATTTGTAACCTGAAACAAAAATGGGCAATTGGCAAATGGCAATTATATGGATCGTGGGCCCAGTGTTGTGGCAATTTCTAACCTACCTCAAACTGAAGATCCGAATCCGAATAATCTCAACATTTTATTCTATGGCAGCATTACTCTAATGAATCAAATAAAAAAGTTACAGCGGTTCCAAAAGTCCAATAATACCTACCGTTGCAAATGCTAATCGTATGACCTAATGATGCCTGTACCTGTACAAAAAAACATTAATAGGTAAGTAGTTATAGTTATTGCTTTTTTTATTTGATTCATTGGAGTAATGCTGCCATAGAATAAAATGTTAAGATTATTCCGGATGGGTAGCCTAAAAACTAATTTTCTGGTCTCTAGGTTACGAAGAAATGAGAACCCCTTATACAAACTTTCACCCCTTCTGTTACCCCCTTAGAAATTGAATTTTCAAAAATCCTTACTATGCTCTTCTTCCATGTACTATGCTATAAAAGTTACCTACTGTTAAAATTTAATGTTTCTAACACCAGCGGTTAGGGCTGTGCATTTTTTGTCAGACGGACAGACAGACACACAGACAGATAGACGGACGGACAACAAAGTGGGGAAGCCTATGTACAACTCTTGGCTGACATTGCATGTTTGATGTTAAAGTAGCAGTCTGACTGCCTTTAGACAGCCGTAAATAAATACTTAATCATAAAAAAGTGCACTGTGGAGTAAGTGGTGATACTGACTCTTCATGTAGGCGTCGAAGCCTTTGGTGGCGGCGACCGCGGCGGGCGCGGCGTGCGCGGCGGGCGCGGCGCCGATCGTCAACCCGCGCGGCGCGCTCGTCGTCGGCTGCGGCTGCTCGAGCGCTACAAAAATAACAATATCACAGGATGTTCGACATGATATCGGCCAGTGCCAAGTATTTGAGATTTACAACCACGAATAGGCAAAGATAATATTAGAGACCAGGGGGCTTACCACCACCTCTCATAGCAGTTTTGTTTAAACGTTTCAGCGGCCATTTGTGCAATGACGTTTCTTATTGTCATGACAATAAGGTACGTCATTGCACAAAAAGTCGCTGAAACGTTAAAGCGTTCCTGTAATTGAATCGCGATAAGAGTTTGTGGTAAGCCCCCAGGGGGGCTAATAGCGAAGCTATGCTATAGGCAGAGTAGGCCCGGGCCTTGAGCGGCTTTCAGGGGCGGCGGAACTTGGCGAAATTCACTAAACTCACTAATAAATAAAAACGATATGCATCAGTACCTAAAGACACTGATTGAGATAATTTTAAACGGCAGTGAACCTGAAATTTGACATTTCAGCGGGAAACTCACACGTGAGAAATTAGTTTGTCGTTACAGTATAGCACTACAGACGGACGGACAGCGGAGGCAGTAGGGTTCCGTTGGCACCCTTTGGGTACGGAATCGTAAATATTGCAGTAAGTGGTGATACTGACCCGTGGTGTTGGTGGCGGGCGCGGCGGGCTGCGCGGTTCCGAACATGCTCGGCGCGCTCGTCGTCGCCGGCTGACCGAACGCTACACAACAACATAATAGTACATTACTGCAACGGTCTCTCTAATGAGTGTGTTGCTGGCTGCGGTGTTGATGCCTCCACAGCGCGGTCAGCATTGCAGCCCTTGATGGACAAGCTGAAATAAAAGCCGAGACCGAAGGTCGAGGCCTTTATAGCGCGGCCAGCAAGGGCTGCAATGATGGCCAAGCTTGAAGGCCGAGAGCGTATAGCTAAGCTTTGCTTGAGGCCATCATAGCGTGGCCAGCAGTACAGTCATTGCGGACCAAGGCTTGTATAATGCTTTACTCAAAAATGACGTCATCTCATCTTAATTTAAAAACACTCCTGTTTGTGCCGGGGCGCGGCGCACCAGCGCGGGGGGGCGGCAGCGTGAGGACCTCCTCGCTGTGCCAGCCCGCGCTCTGGTGCGCACATGTTTTGGCGCCATCAAAACAATTGCTGGCGGCTAAATCCCGTCCAGCAATTTTTTGATGGCTCCAAAACATGTGCGCACCAGAGCGCGGGCTGGCACAGTGCGGAGCTCCTCAATACGATATGAAATCTCATACAACTTTGATTGCGCCTTTATTTGCAGCGCAGCAACATCGACTTTGCTCGAAGAAGGTTTGCAAAATAATGACAACATTATAAGCATTTTTGAGTAATTAACATTCTGTATTGGAAGCCTAAAAAATAATGTAGGTACTCGTAGGTTGGAAAGATGCAATTGTTCAAGGGACATTTGAATAGACTCGCGTTCAAAACGAGTTTAACTTTGTGGTAATAACGCTAATCGAATGGAATAGATAGATTTCACAATGTATGGAAATGACATTACAAGTCGCTATGTAGATCACGTGACTTATGTCATTTCCATACATGAAGCGTAGCGATTTCAAGGAACGCTTGTAGACGTCAGCCACTTGTCTAGAGGAGCAGTTCTGTTTCTTTGAGTACTAGCGCCGTGTATGTGTCACCGTCAACTGGTTTAATACGCTATTCAATTGGGCGGCTAGGCCGTTCATTAAACGCCGGCACTCAATAGAATGGCTAAAGGACGCCTAGGCAAATTGTTGGTTGTGGTTGTTGTTGTGGTTCACCACCTGTCACGTTGGGTTCTGACTATCTGGTGAAACGTGGGCTTTGAGTTGGCTTAATACCTCCACAATGTGGTGGTGTATGGCCACTCAAGCCTCTGACTACCCCCGAATGGGGATAAAAGTCGTGACGTTATATATATATATATATATATATTATATTTAATCGAATGTGGAATAAATACAAAAATGACTGTTTAAAATCCGTATATTGTTCAAAATGCACAAAATATTGTGCTAGGTACTTGTTTTATTGTATTTATTGTGTATATGTTCTTGTGTGTTTGTCATTAGGTATTCACATAGGTAGATCGTAGGGGCAGTCGGCGGAAAGAAGCGTCGGCTGCCTTGAAGTAAAAAAAAAGGTCAGTGTGTATCCTTAGGGGCGCTAAGTCTTAGAAAAATGTCACCCCAAAATAACGCCTAAACCATACATTCGGGATCCGGTGGGATGTGGGAGTATCAGGGCGGAGAAAAGGACACGGGTTGACTTTGACCTCGAATGACTTTTGACTTTAACTTCGAATGACCTTTGACCTCAAGTGACCTTTAACATCGAGTGACACTTGACCGTTGACTTTGAATTTGACCTTGAAAATAAAGAGAAGAAGTAAATAAAGAATAGAGAGAACATTTTGGGAAAACAAATAAAAAATCTATTGATAATAAAATACCTATTGCTCGAGTAAGCAAACCATTTAACTGTTATACCTTACCTGGGAAATAAATTGTTTATCAATTAATTTGTTGATTAATATTCCCTAAATATTCTGAATCATGTGTAGAACCGTTTATAATATTGCTGGTGGGGCGAATGTTAACAACCACGTAAAAATGTGGATCGCCTGTCCTGGAGACCAGGGCAGGTTAGCGGGTAGATATATATATAAAGATAAGAGGCTTCACACCAAAATGAGAGCACCAAATCAGGGAAAACGTACTCACCAAATCGGCAAACTCGAACTCCTGGGTTATGGCGGCTGCTGCAGGCGGTTTCTGGTTATTCACGGCACAGAACAACACTGCTGGTGTAAAGTCTCTGAGGTTTACGGTTGCTAGTCCACAAAACAACGGCGCGTGCGGCGCGTCAATCATCCGACGCTGATGAGACGCGATAAAAAGCTGGTCTTCTGACAGCGTGTCAGAACCAGGCGTGAAGATAGGTATAGGCGATGCGATTTATGCTGCTAGAAGACTCTAGCGCAATGCGGAGCGACACGCGACAAAACGCGTGTTTTCGCGACGGAGGCGCGAAGGCGAATCTTATGCGCGCCTGAGCAATATGGCGCACGTCGGGCGATGTCGCCGAGACATCGCAGCGCAATGCCATCTCGTGAGACGAAGTTGTACCAAAAAGGTTACATACGAATCCCAAAGATGGCGCTACATAATAGTGTGAGCGATGAATAAATAAAATTAATATATTATATATAAAACGGCGTAAACATTCTCCCCGGCTTGGAAGTCCGTAGGAGTTTCAAAAAAGTGAAAGTTAGACAAAGATGCGGATATTTAGTAGAGACGTTAACTGTTAGAATATAAGTCTATATGAGCGGATATAATTATGGAGTAGGTAAATAATATAAAGTACGGAATAACTGTGCTATAAACTAATGCGATTTAAATTAAAAGTACAAATTATTGCGAAGGTAAAGGACATAATTTTACGACTGGACGCTTAAAAGTTCCAGTAGTAGTACGAACTAAAGCGACTCGAGTGATACCATCTTTACCAGGGAATACTTGTTCAATAATGCCTGTCGGCCAGCGTAGCGGCGGTGTATCATCTTGGTGAATGAGTACAAGTGTTCCTAGTTGAATGGGTACATCAGGAGTATTCCATTTTTGTCTCAATTGAAGAGTATGCAAGTAGTCTACGTGCCACCTTTTCCAATAACTTTGAACCAAACTATCCAAAAGATTTTTCCTATTAGAGAGGCTTAAAGATTGATCGATATCACGAGCAGGCAAAGATTGTAAAGGTGTCGTATTTAAGAAATGAGCGGGTGTTAATATAGCGTGTGGCTGATCAGACAGCAAACACAGCGGACGCGAGTTTAAAAGACATTCAATTTGAGTTAAAACAGTAATTAATTCTTCATAGCACAGCAATTGTTGACCAATGCAACGATATAAATGCGTTTTTACACTTTTAATGTTACTTTCCCAAAGTCCACCCCAGTGGGGCGCGCGAGCAGGAATATATTTCCATTCAATTTTAGATTTAGCTAATTCAGATTGAAAAGCGTCAGAGGTGTCTTTAGAAGACAGGAAAGTGTAGAGTTCGTCCAACTGCCGTTTAGCACCAACAAAATTTGTTCCATTATCGGAATACATACAAGCGACTGGTCCGCGACGCGAGATAAAGCGTTTGAACGCAGCTAGAAAGGCATCAGAAGAGAGATCAGAGACAAGCTCTATATGCACCGCCTTTGTTACTAGGCACACGAATAGACAGATGTACGCCTTGAGTGCGTGTTGGCCTCTGCGTCGAGCGAGAGTAATACGGATGGGACCAGCGTAGTCGACACCCGTGTGAGTGAATGCTTTGGCTTCCTGTACACGAGCGGGAGGCAAGTCTGCCATCATAGGAGTAGGATGCGAAGGAGCTGTACGAAAACAGAAGTTACATTGACGGATGCGAGTCCTAATAATATTTCTGGCAGAAATTATCCAATAACGTTGGCGTAATAGCGACATAAGCAAATGCGAGCCTGTGTGGCAGTTGGAGCGATGACAATCGTCAATTATAAGATCAATTATATGATCGCGGCGGGGAAGTAAAACTGGGTGTCGATTTTCGAAAGGTATATTAGCGTTCTTCAATCGACCACCAACGCGAATTAATCCGTGGTCGTCCACAAAAGGATCGAGTTTACGTAACGCGGGTGAAGGTAAGTTTCCTTTATTTATATTTTTGATTTCGTTATTAAAGTATTTTAACTGTAAAGCGCGAAGAATCGCGATCTCTGCGGCTTCAAGTTCCGAAACTTGAACCGAGGGCGAGCGAGGTAATTTCCGAGTGAAACGTAAAATGTAAACGACAATGCGTAACAATTTTTTCCAGGAGGAGACCCGGACAGCGAGCTCAAGAAGAGGCGACGTCGAGGTATCCAGATCGGATATAGTGGTAAGTGTAACCGTATTTTTTGTTTCAGGTATAGCACCTTCAACGCGAGACGGCTCAAACGGCGCGATCGGCCATTCAGCGATCGGACGACGGATCCAAGGTGGACCTTGCCACCAAAGCGGGTGATTAATTAATTGCGAGGGTAGTATACCACGTGACACAATGTCACTAGGGTTCAATGCCCCATCGATGTGAAAGAAGCGGTCAGGAGACAGAAGTTCCTGAATTTTACAGACGCGGTTAGCAACGAATGTTTGCCACCGGTGCGGCGACGAATGAATCCACGACAGAGCGATGGTGGAATCCGAAAATGCGAATATATCTTCAATGGGATAGCGAGCATGAAAGACGTTATGAACTTGGTTGACAAGTTTAGCGAGAAGAAGCGCGGCACATAATTCGAGCCTTGCTAGCGAAATAGTTTTTAATGGAGCTACTTTAGACTTTGAACATACCAAATGAATGGATATGTCACGATTAGGATGTGTTACATGTAAATAAATAACGCAGCCATAAGCTTTCATGCTAGCGTCTCCAAAGGCGAGCAGGTGTACAACGCAGCCTGCAGCGATACCTAAGTGACGAGGTATTTGTAATGTAGACAAAAGAGATAATTCTTCTTTGAATTGACTGAAGCGATTAGTGATGGACTCTGGGGGCTCCTCATCCCAACCAATTTTAGCGAGCCAAAGTTCTTGTAATAAGAGCTTTGCATAAAGTATGACAGGAGCGACAAATCCCAATACGTCAAATAAGCGAGCGATGGTCGAAAGTATAGCGCGTTTAGTGTTACCTGCGGATGATGCGGATGTAGAAAACGAAAACATATCTGTGGTAGGTAGCCACTTTAAGCCTAATACCTTCAGCGTGTTACTATCGTCAGTAAATTCAATAGAAGCGCGATGAGACTCGGGCAAATGAGCGAGAAGTTCAGGCGAGTTGCTTGCCCATTTGACAAGATTAAATCCGCCAGACTTAAATAAAGCAAGTAACTCGTCTGCCAAGCGAATGCCATCCTCGACAGAATGTACAGATGTCGTAAGATCATCCATATACAGTTCCCGAGTGGCAACCTCTGCAGCGAGAGGGAAGCGAGCGCGTTCATCCTCAGCTAACTGACGGATTGTACGCATAGCCAAAAATGAACTTGACCGAAGACCGAATGCGACGGAATTAAATTGAAGAATACGAAGCGGTTCGATATCATTAAATCGATATAATATTTTTTGATACTTGCGGTCAGTTTCGGTAAGAAAAATTCGAAGATACATTTGCTGTATATCAGCGGTGATAGCAATTTTAAAATAGCGAAAATTTAAAAGAAGTGAAAATAAATCGGCCTGTAGATTCGGACCAGTGTGCAACAAATCGTTAAGCGACGTGCCGGTATCAGTTTTAGCGCTAGCGTCCAAAACGATGCGAGTTTTTGTTGTCGCCTTATCAGGACGCACAACAGCGTGATGCGGAATGAAATAACCTTCAGTTAAAGCGGTAGGAGAATAAGGTATTTCCGACAAATAACCTTTATCTATATAATCAGCGATGACGTCATTATAAGCTTGACGTAAAGCGGGAAGAGCGTTAAATTTACGTTCGAGCGCTGAGAAGCGGCGCTGAGCGATAATAAAGGAATGACCTAAAGAGTTAGGATCGCCCTTAAAGGGCAGCGACACACTATAGCGACCACAAGACGTTCTTGTTACGGTAGCTGCGAAAAGTTTCTCACAGTCGTGATTTTCGGGACTTAAAACATTTATAGAAGGCACCTCTTCAAGCTCCCAGAACTTAGTTAAATCATAATCTAAATTGTTAATTAAAGGACCGAAGGACCAGACTACACCATCAGAGTTCAAAGCGGGTATCTCCCCCATGATAATATAGCCAAGAGTAGTCTCGAGAGCGTGCGGTGCGGAGCGAGCGGTATCCGAATAATCAGCTGACTGCGCGAGCGGCGGTATCACTTTACCTCCGCGTATAATGAAAGCGAACATCTGAGCACCGAGAATCGCGTCAATATTCCCGGGCGCGTTCCAACAATCATCAGCGAGCGGTAAATTATTAAAATGATCCATAATGGATGCAGGTATAGAGCGAGTAGGTAGCTGATCAGTGATATGATCAACCACTAGCAACATCAAATTATATTGAGCGTCAGAAACGCGCGATTGAATCGTAAGCGAAACGTAACCTTTAATAGGCGCGGAGATTGATCCTACAGTTTTCAAGGACGAATTAACAAGCGGTTTAATATTTAATTTTAATTTATTGCAACATGCGAGCGTTATTATATTATTTTGCGAAGCGCAATCAATTAAACAGCGTATAGTAAAGCGTTTTCCATTATTAGGAACATATACTTGAGCGGTAGGCAAAACAATTGTTTTATTGAATTGATTACATGCGAGTTGATTACAAGAATGCAAAGTTATAGAACTCGTACATTCCTCGGCAGCGCGCGAAGAAGTCGCAGGCGGCGCAAGCGATGGCTCTGTATGCGTATGCATGCACACAGACGAGCGCTCGTCGGGTCGTGCGCGATCGGCGGTCGTGGCGGCGCTAGTGGCGTTAGCTGCGCGCGCAGCGGTAGCGGTCGGCCGATCCGACGGAGGGCGCCAATTCTGTTGATTGTCGTTAGAATGCGAATCGTTCGGACGATTATCAAAATGCAAAAGCGAATGGTGTTTTTTATGACACTGTTTACAAACATTATGCGAGCGACAATTAAATGTATTATGTTGCGGACTGAAACAATTAATGCACAGTTTACTATCTTTTATAAAATTAAAGCGATCCTTTACAGGCAATTTTTTAAATGCACCACATTCATATAAATGAACATGTTGCGAAGTATTACAACAAATACAAGCGGGTTTATTATCGTTATTTTCAGTAATAGCGAATGTATGCGAATCTTTCGATGTCGCAGAGCGGCCAACAGAATTAGACCCTTGCGTTTTTGAAACGTTCTGTCGAGCGACAGTGGTACGTTCGAGAACTTTGATGTGATGACGGATATAGTCTACTAGATCGGTACTGGAAGGGACCTCTTTGTCGCGAACCGATAATTCAAAGTTTTTTACTATTTGAGAATCCAATTTTTTAAGAGCGATATGCGTAAAAATAAAGTCATTTAAATCGTTAATATTTAACTGTTTTAAAGCGGACCAAGATGAATGAACGCGTTCGATAAAATTATTTAATTGTGCGGGTGTATCAGAACAAGGTTTTATATCGAGAATGTTATTTAGGTACATAGATCCTAGCGTACGTTTATCTTGGTATTTAGCGATTAAAGAATTCCAAATCGTGCGATAATTGGATTCGTTGGGAATAATTCCCGCGAAGACATTAAGGGCGTTTCCAGTTAGTTTACCTACTAGGTACTGAACGCGTTGAGCGTCGTTGAGCTGTTTATTGTCATGGACGTTCGTTTTAAAATTTTGATAAAAGAGTGGCCAACTTTCTGGCTCACCAGAAAAACCTATGAGGTTTAGCGGGGCTAAGCGACAAGTAGTAAATGTGTCATATGTGGATTTAATACCCGCGGACACATCGTGACGAGGCAGTAAACCTGAGCGTGTATGTTGGACAAACGAATACAAAGATTCGAAGGCTTCCCAATTATTAAAATTAAGTTTGTAATCGGGATCCTCTTCTAACAATAAGATGTTATGTTTATCGCAGAGGTCGTTGAATTGGCTATATAAGCCACTTATATTTGCCGAGGCGGCAAGAAACTCCTGCTTACTTCGCGTATCAATGTCGGAAGGCGACAATTTTGTAGCGGTTGTGTATAAAGCGTTCATACGCGCGAATATTGCCTCTTTTTTAGCGACGATAATTTTAAGTTCAGCTTCGGACGCCATTTTGAATGCGAGCGAGCGAGCGAACGTTTGAGAAGCGAAGCGACGATGTACTTACGTGGCGTACGTGCGACGAAGCGCGTAGTGCGCGTACCTACCTACTTACTTATGGCCAAAATGAGATTTGGAGCAAAATGATATACCTAGCTAAATAGATAGGTATTATTGAACAAATATAATTGTAATGCGAACAGTAGATGATAGAATAGGTAGAAATACGTAAGTTTAGCGAGAGAAATGCGATAATAAGTATCGAGTACCTGCGCAATAGTATGTACCTACCTAGTAAATTATAGAAAATACGTAAGTAGTACAGTCATAACGCAAATATATTATAGAAATATGCGTATAGACTTATACAATTGGCGAATATGAGCGAATAGTTAGATAACTAAAAATTGTAGAAACAATTTGCGATGCGAAGTGAGGTAAGTAGATACCTACCCACTTATATAGAAAATAGGTAAAATGCGTATAAAAAGGTTAAAGAATAGCCGTTTTTATATGGATTAGCGAGATTATAGCCTATAAAGGTAAATTATAACTTCGACGATAGCAGAGAGCGAATAGATTATATCAAGGAACACCGGTCAAATCCGGTTCGAACTGGACCAAACTTTTATGGTGGGGCGAATGTTAACAACCACGTAAAAATGTGGATCGCCTGTCCTGGAGACCAGGGCAGGTTAGCGGGTAGATATATATATAAAGATAAGAGGCTTCACACCAAAATGAGAGCACCAAATCAGGGAAAACGTACTCACCAAATCGGCAAACTCGAACTCCTGGGTTATGGCGGCTGCTGCAGGCGGTTTCTGGTTATTCACGGCACAGAACAACACTGCTGGTGTAAAGTCTCTGAGGTTTACGGTTGCTAGTCCACAAAACAACGGCGCGTGCGGCGCGTCAATCATCCGACGCTGATGAGACGCGATAAAAAGCTGGTCTTCTGACAGCGTGTCAGAACCAGGCGTGAAGATAGGTATAGGCGATGCGATTTATGCTGCTAGAAGACTCTAGCGCAATGCGGAGCGACACGCGACAAAACGCGTGTTTTCGCGACGGAGGCGCGAAGGCGAATCTTATGCGCGCCTGAGCAATATGGCGCACGTCGGGCGATGTCGCCGAGACATCGCAGCGCAATGCCATCTCGTGAGACGAAGTTGTACCAAAAAGGTTACATACGAATCCCAAAGATGGCGCTACATAATAGTGTGAGCGATGAATAAATAAAATTAATATATTATATATAAAACGGCGTAAACAATTGCCCTCGATTTCCATTTCAGTTAAACTCGAGTTTAACTTTGTGGTAATAACGCTAATCGAATGGAATAGATAGATTTCACAATGTATGGAAATGACATTACAAGTCGCTATGTAGATCACGTGACTTATGTCATTTCCATACATGAAGCGTAGCGATTTCAAGGAACGCTTGTAGACGTCAGCCACTTGTCTAGAGGAGCAGTTCTGTTTCTTTGAGTACTAGCGCCGTGTATGTGTCACCGTCAACTGGTTTAATACGCTATTCAATTGGGCGGCTAGGCCGTTCATCAAACGCCGGCACTCAATAGAATGGCTAAAGGACGCCTAGGCAAATTGTTGAATGCAACGTTTAATGAAGGGGCTGAACGTTGCTTAGCCGCTTGGGTGAATGAAATTTGTGAATATTGTTAGGGTGACCATGACGTCTACGACAAAGTCGACGAGGGGCTCCTATTTCTGCTTTCGGGGTCACCAGTAACCTAACACGAAGGGAATGATGGGGGTGTAGGTCGCTCGCTCCGCTCGCTCGCTAACCCCCATCATTCCCTTCGAACCTAACCCAGCCAAGTCGAGTGCCCCAAAGTCCCGAGCTCGCTTCGCTCGCTCACGCGTGCTATATGTAAAACGTTTTTATTCTAAACATTGTTTTACTAGTGATCCAGATGACGTAATGACATCCAATAATCCTGCATAAGCATTATAAGCATTATTCTAAAAGCATACGGAGCTTTTATAATAATTCATGGTCACTTTAGCCTGTTGAACATTGTTGATAACCTCAATTAGTTTAAAATTCGGTTTCGTCTTATTAGTCGTAGATCATTTTTGCGCGTGCAGCCAGGTTAAGGAACTCTGTATTCATGTTTTATCGAGGAGAAAAGTACATAACCGTGCGTCTCTGACTCTTCACCTGGGAGCATTCTCGCAAATACAAGCAGGACCTCAATCAATCCAGCTTTAGGACCAACTAGAGTTCGAAACCGATCCAATTGCCAAAGATGTCAGACAGGGAGACGTTCCATCTTCGAAATTATGATGATGAATTATATCTATTACCTTCCCCACTGGAAAAGGTAAAGTATCGATGCTAATGGCGAGTATAGGTGTACTTGTTAGCACTTTCAATTTGCTGTTGATATCCTGGTCTGGACTGGAGGATCTCAGCTCTATGTTCTCAATATAGGTTCCCGTCAGGTGCATCTTAAAATTAAATAGACAAGAGGAATGTTCTTGCGGGTCTTCTCAATGAAAGCAATACGCTAAAATGTTTATGTTAACGATTTATAAGTACTACCTAGGTATGAGTTTTGTCCAGAATAAAATCCGAATCAAAAGCAGGACCCGATAAACAAATAAAATCGCCCACAAAATTATTAAATTAAATTATTTTGTTGCGTTGCGGATTTAGTTTATCCTCTCTCTCTTCCTGACTATGTATCTCACATGGTGGTGGGGTCAGCCTTCCTAGGCTTTTCCTTCCACTTCGCTCTATTCTCGACATCGTCTTCGTATACCTGACACTCTTTCATGTCATTACAGCTTTCCATCTTGTTTTGGGTCTGCCTTGGGGCTTGGGCTGGGAATGGAAAGTTGTAGTGCTAAGTTCCCTACGTATTCAGGCGGCCTCCTGTTCACGTGACCATACCATCGCAGCCTACTCTTTTGCATCTTGTCGGTGATATCGCGCACGCCCAGGCTTCCTCGCACGTACTCGTTACGGATTTTATCAAGCCTGATAAAGCCATACATCCACCTCAAAATTTTCATTTCAGCAACTTGAATGGTATGCACGTTCTTTTGGGTTATGGCCCACATTTCGCTGCCATACATGAGGACTGGTCTTATGATGGTCTTATATACCATGCCCTTTAGTTTAACAGGCATTCTTTTATCGCATGTAACACCAGTTACTTCTCGCCATTTTAGCCACGCTGCAGCTATTCGGTGCTGAATTTTGCATTTTTTTTTTTTTTTTTTTTTATAGGACTGCGGTGGCAAAAAAGCGTACGGCCCGCCTGATGTTAAGCAGTTACCATAGCCTATAGATGCTTACAATACCAAAGGTACTGCTCGCACATTGCCGACCTGATGGGGAGTGGGATGGAGGGAGGGGGAGGGGGGGGTGGGTGGGTTGCATTCTACATTCCCGGAATTGTACATCATACTCCCCAGGTACTTATATTGATCGCACAAAGGGACCAATTGCTCATCGATGGGAATCGAACTGCTGTCGCTTGGACCTGGTTCGTTAAAGCAAATAAATTGGGTCTTTGCTACACTCAGCACAAGGCCACGGCTTGCAACTTATGTTTCCAAGATAAAAGTGCTTGTTGTAACTATCTATCTTGCACCCACATGTCGGCAACGATGTTGATGTATTGTTTGGGGACATTATTCTTACGAAGGCTCCACCAGATTGTGTCTCTTGGGACCCTATCATCAAATGCCTTTTCCATGTCCAAGAATGCAACATACAATGGTCGGTTTTTGGAGTGATATTCATCAGCAATCGTTTTCAGAGCAAACATCGGATCGGTGGTCGATAGGCCAGTTACGACGTGCGGGTTTAGTTTATATTAATAAAAAAATGATATTTTAGAAATTTGTTCTTGAGTTCCTAGGAACAAATCACTAGGAAAGACGGATACAACCATAAGCAATTAATAATGCAATGAGATGGCAGTATGGAGCAAATGCCATCAACGCTGAGCTTTACGATACCATGGAAATAAACAAATAGCGAAGCATCGTGAGACAAAACAATCATTCCGTGACGGGCAAATCATGAGCGTCAGCAATGATGATCGCTGCGTGAGGGATACAACCAGTGTCTGATGCCAATATGTACTTCATATGGCACTGAGACGTGTTCATCACATGAAAGTTCTACGGAAAATGAGATTCGTGGAGAAATTGCCACGAATCTCATGCCACGAAACTCGTCAAATTAAACATATTTCACTATTATTCTTACACTTCAAAATGTAGTATAAATTAAAGAACACTAAATCATACTTCGACAGCTAAGTAATACGTATTAAAAACCCCATTATCTAAAGTGACTGCAAGCAACAATAAATTTTGTCCACAAAACTCCGGTACATCGGCAAAAAAACATGTTTTTTGGACTTTGATACCCTATATCTCATCGCGGAGGGATACACCCTCGATCATCTCTCTGCTGGACTGCCTCGACATGACTGCCTGTCCGTAGTGACACAAAACAAGACCATAAATCGTTTTATCGTAGACTTATACATCATTTAGTCATGCGCCGTAAAAATGTGCACAAACGTGTGACCAACACAAATAGCTGTTTAATATTTAAACTAAACAATAAAATATATTAAATTTGTAATCAATAAAAAGAGTATATTTTTACAAATTTTTTGATGTCTATAACACGATCTTAACACCATTTACCGAAAAGTTAAACGCTATTGTTTCATGAAAGTGAAGCGTGTGACACAGCGAGAACGGCTAATTTGACCCCGATTTTGGTTTTCAAATGAAGTTTGGGTGTATAATTTATTTATTTATGAAATAAAAATTATGTTTTCCAAATAGACAAATGTAGTAAGAAACTAGAAAAATATACTTTTAATCGGCATCTCTGATAAGACCAGAGATAAGACTGTGTGACCGCTAAAATCGAGCTTCGCAGGAATCACCCAGATAAATCCATGTTATACTCTTGTTTACTATTCAATTGAACTTTTTAACACACTATAAAATCACTAAACACGATAATACGCCAAAAAACAATACACATTTAATCAGCTGTTGACAAATAGGGACGCCATATTTGTTAGATGACTACTGGCGCTGCAGTGGCGAAAAAGGAATTATATTTAAATGACCCGGCGGCTTTTGTTTCAGCCTTCTTCAAAAGGCTAGCTTTCAACTAGCTTTCAACTCGTTGGACGTTTTGCTATATGTGTCACTTCAACGAACGGCCTAGGCCATAGCCTAGGCGTCTAATTGAGTGCCGGCGTTTAATGAACGGGCTAGCCGCCCAATTGAATGGCGTATTAAACTGGTTGGCGGCGATATGAATGGACTTAATTTATTTATTACTTTACTACTAACCGGAGTCAGATCCGGGTCCCTGAGCGTCTTTTTAAGACATTCTGATGCAGACTGTTTCCTCGGGACACTGTTCTTAACTCATTTATCGAGAACTTGCTTGTTTGCATTTGAACACAACTACAAGAAACAACACTATTACTATTTTAGTAAGACTGTAAGTGAGCAGTGTCTGTACAGCGTTTCCAAATTATAACTTATGTCAGCGCTCCCAAGGTCGACGGAGTCCCGCCTGCATTCAGGGTCACCAGTAACCTAACATGAAGGGAATGACGGGGGCTTAGCTCGCTCGCCTAATCCAGCCAAGTCAAGTGCCCTGTATTCCCGAGCTCGCTTCGCTCGCTCACACGAAGATCCAGATTTGGAGTGCGTAATCGCGGAACTCTGCATTAATTTTTTTTACTGACCGCTAACGTGTGGTGTTGAAGGCGGGTACATATTATACTATATCCTTCCCAATGTGAAAGCTCTGTAATCCAAAATATATACGATGCCAGCGCGGTCAATGACGTCACACATGTTGAGACGAGTTATAATTTGGAAATACTCGTCTATAGGTACATCTATAGATCAATACATCAATATACTGGGTGAAATGGAAATCGAGGGCAATATTATAAACGGTTCTACACATGATTCAGAATATTTAGGGAATATTAATCAACAAATTAATTGATAAACAATTATTTCCCAGGTAAGGTATAACAGTTAAATGGTTTGCTTACTCGAGCAATAGGTATTTTATTATCAATAGATTTTTTATTTGTTTTCCCAAAATGTTCTCTCTATTCTTTATTTTCTTCTTCTCTTTATTTTCAAGGTCAAATTCAAAGTCAACGGTCAAGTGTCACTCGATGTTAAAGGTCACTTGAGGTCAAAGGTCATTCGAAGTTAAAGTCAAAAGTCATTCGAGGTCAAAGTCAACCCGTGTCCTTTTCTCCGCCCTGATACTCCCACATCCCACCGGATCCCGAATGTATGGTTTAGGCGTTATTTTGGGGTGACATTTTTCTAAGACTTAGCGCCCCTAAGGATACACACTGACCTTTTTTTTACTTCAAGGCAGCCGACGCTTCTTTCCGCCGACTGCCCCTACGATCTACCTATGTGAATACCTAATGACAAACACACAAGAACATAAACACAATAAGTACAATAACACAAGTACCTAGCACAATATTTTGTGCATTTTGAACAATATACGGATTTTAAACAGTCATTTTTGTATTTATTCCACATTCGATTAAATATAACTTACCTATAAAATTGTGCGCAGCGCAACTTACGTACCTACAGGGCGTTGGCCTTGACTCTTGGTTGGAAATGCGTAGCAATGCGTAGGCAAGTGCATTCGTTACGTAGGCGTAGGTAAACAACAAAAACAACGTAGTAACTAGATAACTTACTTGCAACACTAAAAAACATAAACAGTATCACAATATCCTATCCTAGTTTGTGTAACTGGGCCACGTATTTAAACACCCACCGAACGATCGAGTCCTTCCCACAGAGCATTTAAAATGTCCTTCCATTATAAATTATAACTAGAGGTGAGACATGTATATTGGATTAGGTACGGGGATTAGGTATTTCACGAGATTAGGCCGCACCTAATCCAACAATATCACATTATCGTTCCACGGATTCCAAATAATCCCAGTCCCCTGTCCCACAGACTACAACTTTGTACTAAAATCAATACACTAAAATTCAATACCTATACGTAATACCAGGTACGTGAAACGCGTGATTCAAAGTATTCTTGTCTTTGTCAATCATCGGTAATTTCCTGGTTGTCCAGCGTAGCATACCTAACATACAAACAAACAGGATTGATAAGTACCTACCTATAGATAGTATATTCCAATCAAACTCCGTCTCTGTGGACTTCATGCCGATTACGTTACGTGGCTTAGGTGGATTCATTGGATTAGGGATCAGGATTAGGTGGAACGAATCCCAAATTTACCTAATACAACACATCTCTATATTATTATATTAAAATTGCATTACTCATACTCGGAAACTAGGTCTGAAGTTGCCTGAGGAACTGAGAGAATGTGATACTTTTCAGGCCAAGCAAAATCGATTTTCTGCCAGTAGAAAAAGATTTTTCCTGATCTGAGTTCTATTTTCACATTTCTATTGAACCATGTTCCAACCAAAGAGAATGTAATAGTTCCAACCTTCTTACAGCCAATCAATTACAGCGCGATGTAAAAAAGTGACAGTGTCAAAATATCGGAAAGCAAAATACACAATCTACGTCACTATACATGTGTGTGTATGTGAATAGGTGTTCACTCATTTGTCTTTAGCTAATTTTATTTTTACTTTCCTTGTATTCGTAATGAAAAGCACAGTGTACCTCGGGTTAAAGTAACTTATTTTTGGTCCCTCGAACTATTAGCGCCCTCGTTACGCTCGGGCGCCAAACCCCGTCTCGGGACCAATAATAAGTTACTTTCACCCTTGGATAACAACATACTATTATTATTGGCATGCAACATTCAAGGTCATATATTTTTAGAACATGATCTCACCCTTTGTTTCGAAGCTTCGATTGATAAGCCTCGTTTTCGCATATAGCCAGTGTGTATAATACTTGGCGTATTACACATATATTTGTAAATCTTAAATTAAATACCTTCTCCGTTCTTGTCTAAATGGGTAATGGCTGCTGGCCCACGGTTGCCAGTCGCCAAAAAGCTGCCTGCACTAGTGACGTGCAGGCTGCGCGCAATCGATTTTAGTCGATGTGAACATCTTCCGCCCCTTGGAACAGCTGGCTGCTTCCAATAGAATCCACAGGTAGCTTCACAACTCTATGGACGGCCCTTCTTATTGTGCCTTTGGCGGTGTACAAGTCACACGGCACCATAGGTGCAGTAGTGAGAGCATAGGCCGCTCGGCTGCAACATCGGGTGGTAGGTAGCGGGATCAATTCCCGCCAGAGGCAAATTTCGGAAACTGCCATTTCGTAATTTGGTCTTGGTGATACTGTTGTCTTCCTCCACAAATCCCCCAATACATACGCGTTTACATAGTCCTGACAGCGAGCCTGGCAATTGACTGCCCCCCCCCCCAGTCTTTGCCGCCCGGGACAAGTAATGAAGTCCCTCCCTGCCCCCTAGATCCGGGTCTGAGGAAGGGGATCGAATCCGGAAGCTAGAGAGAGCTACAACTAGGCTATTGGTTTAGTGCAGTCCCCAAACTACGGGCCGCGAGCACCACCACGCCAACATCACCAACATGGCTCGCGGCGGCGGCGGGCCGGTTGAGCCCGGTAACCGGCCCGCCATAGTTTATATTGTTTACAGTAAGTAAATCATACAAACAACCAAAAAAACTAACTACAAAGTGGTAACCATGAAATCTATCTAATCTAACTTAAGTATAAATTCAAGAAAGCAAAAAATATATTTGTGTATCCAACAAATTGGAGCTAATTTCGAGCAACGAATTAGTGAGTTTAGCCTTTTTTTCGTTCAATTAATAAAATAATAAGTTAAGATTTGAATATGGTTTTCCTTTCATTTAATTAACAATGTTAGTTAAGTATATAGATTTGATTCTTATGATTGACCCTAACGATTGATGCCATAAAAGTAGAGGGCACAGATTAGATAGTAATATGTTTAGAAGTACAGAATGTTATTTTTTCGCATTTTAGCCAGTTCGATTCCAGAGTGTGACAAGCGAGTTTTCAAAAATCATTGAATGCATCCATGTTGAATGCAGATTAGTTTCTTTTTAAAAATAAATAAAAGTTTCCTTTGAGTAAAATTTGCTATCTCCTGGAGTAATTTTCTTCCCGGTTGTGTTAAAAAAATCCACCCTGTATAGTTTTGGAATATGCTCATCAAGGCCTTCACTTGATACTCATATTGTAATAATGAAAAAAAAAACATTATTAAATGGAGCCTTAGTGCCGCCATATTGATATTTTTATATAGCCAGTCCTTCTCAAAATGATGTAAGGATTCTAGCGATACTCCATCCAAATCTGTTGAGGCATTTAAACATTATGGTGGCACAAATATAGCTATGTCCTCACCAGTGCGCTTTCACGTTCATCTTGCACTTTCGTCTGACGCGCCATAGCGCATGCAATAACGCGTGCGCTATTCTAGCTCAAAAACAGCGCACGCCCGTAGCGCACGCTGATCCGCCACCGATGGGTTCGCGTGCAACATTCCGTGCGCTTTACATACAAAATGGCGGAAGATAAGTTAAAACATTGAAATGATGAATGTTTTCTTTCGTAATTTTTGGCTCCACTATTTTCAAAAGCTTGTTGAAAGTGGCTTTAGACATTCGTGTAAAGTTTTTAAAAAGGATGTCATTGTTTAGCTCTAAATCTTTCAATATTTTTTTGTTTCGTGTCTTTAAAACATCGTTTATCCAGATACTCTTTTTCTAGAGTTTTTTTCCTTGCAGTTAATACTAAATATTCTGCACAAATAGCTACACTTGCTCATCTTGACGACCGACCAGGGCGCACAGGTGTAGACACTAAGCTGCATGCGTCTTAAGCAGGGGCGCCGACTCCGTGGGTGCTCGGGTGCTCAAGCACCCATGAGAGCCAAGTATGGGGTGCTGACCCATGAGCCCAGCCAGACATTTAAAATTGATCAGTTTGGTTTTGAGCAATTCATCTACAACCTCACCCGCCCGCTCGCGCCTCGCACGTTTCAGTAAGTCGAATGTTGATTGATTTGATTTAGATTAAACAATATCTGTAGGTAACGATAATTATTAAAAAAAAATGGTCATTCAAAATATTACATTACATGAGCGTTTGAGGTGTGAACTTTTGGATTTTCAAAATACTATTTTATAGGTATAAAATAGTATAGTGTACTTAGTTAGTATAGTGTAGTTTATAGGTGGTTTTTTTAAGTAGGAAAAATAGGTATTTTTCCTACTTAAAAAAATGCATCAACTTTTTGTCCTACTGCTTTTTTATTCTTTTAAACGAGTCAGCAAATAGGCATGAGCACCCACGAGATTTTCTAAAAGTCGGCGCCCCTGGTCTTAAGGCAATCAATATTGCACGCGCTTGACGCGAGATGAATTGAAAGTTGAAGACGCAAGATGAACATGAAAGCGCACTGGTGGGGACATAGCTTTTTCATGGTTCATGTATGTATGTATGTATATATATACATACATACATACATACATAAACCATGAAAAAAATAATGCCTACACTCTTTTTGGCCAGAGTTGTGTAAAAATAATAATGAGATGCTTTTATTCTAAGATTTATTTAGAAAACATAATCTATCATAGCTTATGTATAAGTAGGTATAATAATAAAATGAACATTTTAATAATGATATTTACTGTAACCATACATTTTAGTAAAATATATTCTACAAACTTACAATCACGGATTTACGTTCGAACAATTTTAAACATAATAATTAATAATAATAAGAGTAATTAAACGTATTTTTTTGGCAATGTTAACATAAAACTTATTACAACATTTAATTGTTAGGGTTCCGTAGTCCAACTAAAGAGCCCATAAAACCGTTTAAGAGAATAAATGCGTATAATTAAAATTATTTAAAATGAAGAAAAAGGGAATAAGTAGTCTAAATACAGGTAGGTAGTAAGTTTACCTGTTTCCACATGACATATTATTAATACTTACATTCTACTTATACTTAATCACCCTTATTAATAAAAATCGCTTAGTCCAACCTTAGTCTGAATTTACACTTGGACTAGTTAATCTCAGATTAACATGGTATTAACTTCGTAATTACATTGTTATTCATAAACCTAGAGTAACCTCGGAATAGCAATACATTCCCTACACCGGGATTAAAGTGTGCATTATGGCAACACACATCATTTTATAGTAAAAAGAGTAAAAGGTAAAAAAAAAAATCAAGTAATTCCGCTTCAACAAAAACAATCATCCTAATAAATTTAATAACTTACCCTCAAACTAACTCAAACAACCTTAAACAAAACACTCGAAATTCTACATTAAAATCCTTCCAAAACAAGGTTCCTGACCCCCATGTCAGGAGAGAAATAGAGGATTGTGTCTCCTGACACAATAACCAAAAAAAAAAAAAAAAAAAAAAAAAAAAAGTAAAAAGAGTGAGTCAGTGTGAACCATAGGTGAACTCAATCCCCGATGATGACATCAATGACAGTGACAGGCAATATTATGTTCGACCACTTGTCAAAATTTGACATCTTAGATTGTTTGGCGTCTGGCGTCATGTGTTGAAGTTAAGGATCTTACCCCGCGTTTCCACTGCGCAAAAACATGTTGATTTCAACAGAATTCAACAGATCTCACGACATGTATAGAGTTGCGTTTCCATTGACGGACAATCAACATGTCGCATGACTTGTTGCCACTACAAGTATTGCGACATGTTAATGTTGGTTGTGTGGAAAGCGTTCACACTGGTGAATAACTTGTTACGAGACAAGTTATCATACAAAGCGTAAAGAGACTTCACGCTGGCGAATGTTTTTTTTTAACACCAGATTATTGTCAAATGTGACGTCACCCGCACAACAAGGCAGTGGCGGTGTGCGGGCGGGAAGCCGCAGGTGGTGGTGGTTATACGGGCGGGGAAGCCGCATTCCATCCGAGTGCCTAGTTGGCTTGGTGGAGAAGTACGTACAAGGTTATAGGCTTTGACTATTTACTTGTCTAGACAGATAGTTCGAGCGCCTAAACGCCAAAAAAAATATCAGCCAACTGTTGGCTCATAAGCTGATTCCGGCCGATCAGTAGCGAGACTGACATTGTGCGGTGAACACGCTTTCTTTGGTGTATAAAAATGACAATATGCGCAATAATAGTATCCAAAAATTACAGGGGACGAATAAAAAAAATAAAAAAAAATACATATCATCGGTAAGTAAACTCGAAATAACTATTTGCTAAAGACACAATTAGATTAATGAAATGTAATTTTATTCAAAAATATAACGGCCATTTGACGCCATGTTGGCAGGGTTGCCTGTTTATTGAATTTAAAATTCCCATGTGAGCGTTACCTTATATAAAAAAAAATGTTTTATCATAATGGACCGGGAGCCTATCGTGCAAATTGTGGATTTACTTCGGGGAAGCGTATACAATATAATTTCAAATTAAAAAAAAAAGCAATGATATGGAAATATTCAAGCGTGTCAGATATTGATACTTTTCATGCTCCAACATGATAAATAGAAAAAAAAAAAACTCGAGCGCGTCAGATTTTGTAAGCAACTATAGGCTACGGTAACTGCTTAACATCAGGCGGGCCGTACGCTTTATTGCTACCGCAGTCCTTTAAAAAAAAACAATTTCAGAGGGGGTGTTGAGTGAAACTTCCAGATGCTCCCATTTCTTAGACTGACGATCAAATTAGCAAATTGACACTTTTGACACTTCTTAGCTAGTAATGAATCCCCCTTATCTTAACCTGACGAGTTCTAGTATTTTAAGATGGTCTATTTTTTTTTTGGTTCCCCTGAGCGTACCCACCAATATTAAGGGCTCATACTGGTTGGAGGTTCTTATTAATATGTAAGGTCTCTCCTTTATCTTAATCTGACGCGCTCGAGAAAATCCAGAAAATCCTTCTACGGCTCCCCATCTATAATCTAAAAAGCATTATTTCGAAATTTAAAGCCGCCATATAAAGTATTAAATACTAAATAATAATATTTTAGTTTACCTTTTTTAACTAGTAATATTTTACCTAGTAGGTATACCTAGTAATCCATATGCACATACTCCTAATATTATGAATAAAACTAACTAAATGAATTTAAATTTAAAATAAATTATATGAAGATACCTCAAAATCAAAACTTTTTTCCCCATCTTTTACAGGAAATATTCAAAAGCTGGTATCACTCAGCACGCATTATCAGTGACGCAGCGCGTCTTTCAAACAATAGTCTACACATACTTGTGTGCGTGACACGCACACAGCGCTTTCAAATCTGGCCTGTTTTTTTCGTTGCGATTGCAGCTCAAAACTCTGTCTAGACAAGTAAATAGTCAAAGGTTATAGGTATAAAACGTGTCTTCAAGCGATGAAAAAGTAAAACCTATTCTTTTTATCAATTTAGTACCTATTGTATTCCTAGAAGAGCAAAATTCTAGGAAAAAGCATACTTACGGCCCGTCTGATGTTAAGCAGTTCGAGCTCTCTCACTTATCGTTGGTATGAAACGCAGCTAAAATTGCGACTTTACGCCGATTTACTGTGAGACTACCTGGTACTACCTGGGTCGGCCCGGCATGTATGGGCCGCAGTCATGGTTTCATAAAAAGGAAAAATATTTTAAAAAGCAGAAATTAAAATTCCTATAATGCACTTACTACTCTCTACCGAGATTTTCTCTATGGAGTTTCACAACAATAAAATGTCTACGCACATTTTCGGATAACAGTATTTATGGCAAATAATCATGTTGATATACAAGTCTTAATACATGTTGAGTGCCAGTGTGAACGAAAACCCTAACAAGTGTATTGACATGCTGGTATACATGTTGAGACTTCAGGCAGTGGAAACGCTACCCTCAACAATACATGTTACGAGACATGTCGGGCTCATCATGTCGCGATACAAGTATGCCGACATGTTTTTAGGTGGAAACGCACGGTAACTTATAAAATTGTGCGCAGCGCAACCTACGTAGGTACCTACAGGGCGTTGGGCTTGACTCTTGGTTGGCAAATGCGTAGCAATGCGTAGGCAAGAGCATTCGCTACGTAGGCGTAGGTAAACAGCAAAAACAACGTAGTAACTAGATAAAACTTACTTGCAACACTAATTAACATAAACAGTATTACAATATCCTATTTTGTGTAAGTGGGCCACGTATTTAAATACCCATCTAACGATCAAGTCCTTCCATTATAAATTATAACGTTAGAGGTGAGGCATATATTTATATTGGATTAGGTACGGGGATTAAGTATTTTGCAAGATTAGGCCGCACCTAATCCAAAAATATCACATTATCGTTCCACGGATTCCACATAATCGCAGCCCCACAGACTACAATAAATATACTAAAATCCAATGCCTATACGTAATACCAGGAACGTGAATCGCGTGTTTCAAAGTAATTTTGTCTTTGTCACTGATCGCTAAATTCCTGTTTGTCCAACGTAGCATACCTATAAGTAGATAGTCTATTCCAATCAATACTAAAAAACTTTGAATACAAAAAAAATAAGTATTTTGTAATTTGTAGGCAAAGTACCACCTACCTACCAAACCGAACCACCTACCTATACCAAAGCTAGCTGACACAACAAAGACTTCGTGATAAATAGATTGAAAGAACGAAAAGTAACTAGTATCCGCTCCGCCTCTGTGGATGAGGATTCGGATTAGGTAATTATGGGGATCAGGATTAGGCGGAACGAATCCCAAATTTACCTAATACATCACATCTCTACTCCAAACCCGATAAATAAAATGGCGGATACTTTACTGATAAATTAACATATTTCTTGGGGAATCCCAGAAACATATTTCGCCACATTTATTCCAATGGAGGATCATTTTGGGGTCGACATATCAACTCTAAACCAACAGTACCTATAGTAACCAACAGTAAAATATAGTGTTATAATAATAAAAATATCCTGAATATAATTTTGTAATAATCGAAATCGGTCCATCCGTTGCGATTTTATAACACACTAGCTTCTGCCCGCGACTTCGTCCGCGCAGAATCCTTTCAACACCCTTAGGGATGGAATTTTGCAAAACCCTTTCTTAGTGAATACCTACTCTTAACAAAGAATACCGCTTCAATTTTCATGACTCTACAGGATGATTTTTTCAATTGTGCGTGTGCAAAACTGCGTCATTGGATTTTTGAAAAAACATTATAGTAGCCAGGATTCGAACTACTTAATTGATTTTCAAAATCAACTAAGTAGTTCGATTCCTGGCTAAAAGAAATATTTTTTCACAAATCCAATAATGCAGTTTTAGTTTTCATCAAAATCGGCCCCGAGACTCCTTTGAGTACTTTTTGCTATTCCTCATAGTTTCAAATTTGGCCATCCACGCACACTTAAAAAAGTCACCTGTATAGAGGACCAGCGGTTTAGGCTGTGCGTTGATATATCAGTCAGTCAGTCCGTCAGGACTTTGAATTTTATATGCATATCGTATAACAAAATAATTTATTAAACTATGCGCAGCTTACGTACCTTCAGGGCGTTGGTCTTGGTTGGTACATAGGCGTAGCAATGCGTAGGCAAGAGAATTCGCTACGTAGGCGTAGGTAAACAGCAAAAACAACGTAACAACTAGATAAAACTTACTTGCAACACTAATTAACATAAACAGTATTAAAATATCCTATTTTGTGTAAGTGGGCCACGTATTTAAACACCCATCTAACGATCAAGCCCTTCCCTTATAAATTATAACTAGAGGTGAGGCATATATATTGGAATAGGTACGGGGATTAGGTAAGTACTTATTTCGCTAGTACTTATTTCACGATATTAGCCCGCACCTAATCCAAAAATATCACATTATCTTTCCACGGATTCCTCATAATCCCAGTCCCACAGACTACAAATATGTACTACAATACACTAAAATCCAATACCTATACGTAATACCAGGAACGAGCAACGCGTGTTTCAAAGTATTTTTGTCTTTGTCACTGATCGGTAATTTCCTGGTTGTCAAACAGGATTGATAGGTAGGTACCTACCTATAGATAGTATATTCCAATCAACCCGAAAAAATATTGAAAACAAAAAAGTAAGTATTTTGAAATTCGTAGGCAAAGTGCTATACCTAACCTAAGCTATCTATAACACAATACTATAACTAAGCTAGTTGGCTGACAACAAAGACTTCGTGATAGGTTGAAGGAACGCAAAGTTATTGTTAATATTAACAAGTGTCAGTTTGGCTAGCATCTGGGACTTCATGCCGATTACGTTACGTAGATTAGGTGGATTCAATGGATTAGGTATCAGAATTAGGTGGAACGAATCCCAAATTTACCTAATACAACACATCTCTATATTATTATAACGTTATTATTAAATTAAATTTATTATCGGCATTGTAATGCATGCGACATTCAAGGTCATATATTTTTAGAACATGATCTCACCCTTTGTTTCGAAGCTTCGATTGATAAGCCTCGTTTTCGCATATAGCCAGTGCAACTACTGCATTTGATGGTACCTACCTACATAACATAACATAACATATGCGTCACGACTTTTATCCCCATTCGGGGGTAGTCAGAGGCTTGAGTGGCCATACACCACCACATTGTGGAGGTATTAACCAACTCAAAGCCCACGTTTCACCAGATAGTCAGAACCCAACGTGACAGGTGGTGAACCTCGTCGCCGTGTATACAGGAACTGACTATTACCTAATCCCGAGGGATAGGTAGGTAGGTGCATTTGATGGTACCTATAGTTTTAAAATATCGTAAAACCTGTAGAATTTTTATCACACATACCTACGTTCCGATTATCGGTGCAGTTTAAAAGTGTACAGTGCGTAACGATTTCTCGTAGCGTGTGTGGCATATATATTTTCAAGTTCTTGGCAACATCAAGCATATGAGCCTTTAGCCAGGCTTAAAATGCCCTCCAAAGCCTATAAATAAAATGGCGGATACTTTACTGATGAATTACCATATTTCGGGACGAATCCTAAAATCATGTTTCGCCACTTTTGTTCCACTTAGATAATTTCGGGGTCGATAAATCAACTTAAAAAATAAATAATTTAAAAAATTAAAAACACGACTGCCCTGCCAAAAACGAACTAAAAAGTATAAAACAAGTGCAGTGTCATTGCAGTCGGGGGACCGTTCTGTGGAACATATTTAATCTAAGAGGGCCCCCGACTGTAATGACACTGCACTTGTTTTATACTTTTTAGTTCGTTTTTTGACAGTGCAGTCGTGTTTTTAATTTTTTAAATTATTTATTTTTATTTTATGCATTTTAGTGACAGCAGCCAAAAATGATATATTTGTTTTGCATGTACACCCTACCTATGTTAAATTATGCCTATAAATTCTACAGTTTTGGTCTGTGCTCATCAAGGCCTTCAATTTGATACCCATATTGTAATAATGGAAGAAAAAAAATATTTTTTCACATATTAAAGTTGAGCCATAATTCCGCCATATTGATTTTTTTCAAAAATAATATACCCAGTGTTACCCGGAATGATGTAAGGATTCTAACGATACCCCATACATCGAAATCCGTTCAGGCATTTATAAGTTATGGTCAAGGAAGTTTTAAGTCTCTAACACCTGGAATGCGGACTTGGCAGCAAAAGTGAAGCCGACAGCGAGATACCATACTGAACGTTGTTTCCTTTGCCAACAAGAGTGACCATAATATTTTGAAATTTTGAGAACGTCCCCATGGACATCTAGTGAAAACGTGCTTTTGTTCCGAGATTGTTATGATAGGAAAATAATAAAATAAGGAAAGGGATGTTTATTTTCTTAAGAACATGAGTAGGTACAATAAATTAGTCTGCGGTGGCCAAACCACACGAGTGCCTGTCTGTATCTTGGCAACCTAAATGAAGTTACAAAATAGTATTTAAGATCGTAGATTTTGCCACTTTGTAATATAAAGTAACATGACACTTCACACGCTTGGACGTTGTCTAGGCTCTCCATATCTATGGTTTTTCCAATACTTATCTTTCCTATACTTACTCTTTTTCTATGCTATAAAAGGTACCTACTACTGTTAACATGTTATGTTTGATTTGGGCTGTGCAAGTTGTGACAGACGGACATAGAGACAGATAGAGGGACAACAAAGTTATCATATTAGGGTTTAGTTTTTTTCCTTATTAGGTACGGTACCCTAAGAATATCTAACTAATTAGACCATAAGACAACATTAAAGGACAATGGGCAAAACTGTATGGGACTTGGTCCAAATATCCACCACTGACGAGACCTACGTAACCCGATAGACCACTAAATACTGAGTAACTTTTACAAAGACAGTTCAACAAAATAAGCTGTAAGTAAAAAAATACGGGTAGTTTAAAAAAAATATGATTTCACCATTAGTATTATGTTTATACATTTTTTTCGAAAGGCAACAATATAAATACTCTTACTAACATTAAATAAAAATAAAATAAGCTGTCAGAAAGCAAAAAATGCCGTGAAAAGTTTTTATTATTATTTTTGTTACCTGATGAAAAGTGAACAACAAGCGCTTCTATAAAATAAATAAGCAGGTACCTTCTATGCGTTACCTTACTTTTTCACTTATCATCAGGTAACAAAAATAATAATAAAATATGTTTCACGGCATTTTTTGCTTTCTGACAGCTTATTTTATTTTTATTTAATGTTAGAAAGTGTATTTATATTGTTGCCTTTCGAAAAAAATGTATAAGACATAACACTGGTGGTGCGTTCCAATCACTGTTAATTTTGTTATTTTCGTTATTTTTGTCCACAAATCACGTTCCACTCGCACCAACTTGTACTGAAAGTTATCATTATTATCGTTTTTAACACTTTTTGTGGACGAAAATAACAAGAATTACGGTGAATGGAACGCAGCATAAGTGTGAAATAAAAAAATTCGAATATTTTTTTAAACTACAATTTTTTTTTTACTGACAGCCTATTTTGTTGAACTGGCTTTGCAAAAGTTACTCAGTATGTAGTGGTCTATCGAGTGACGTAGGTCTCGGAAGTGGTGGACATTTGGACCATTTTTGCCCATTGTCCTTTGTGCTAACGAAAAGGAACAGTGAGGGCAGGGCATTTTCCTTTAAAACTCGTTGTGTTAAATTAGGGACATAATCTGTCGGCTTAAAATGCTTGCTGTATATGACGGAATTTTGGGTAATTTTTCTGTAGCCAATAGGTATTTGTTGTAACCAATTTACACGCCTGGGATCTGTAAAAGATAAAATTGTTTTTTTGTTTTTTATTGCTTAGGAGTAATCGGGAAGTGTAAAGTCAAAAGTCGTCCCAATTGCAAACAATTTCAATCGACAAACCATCGGTCTCGGCCTTTATTTTATATTGTCCATCAAGGGTTGCAATGCTGACCGCGCTGTGGAGGCCTGGAGCTGCGCTGCGCCGCGCTTTCGGCCATCAACAACGCGCCCAGCAACACACTCATTACAGACCGTGGCAGTAATGTACTATTAAAAAGTAACAAAAGGGTAAAGGAAAGGGGCCCCGAGAATTACATTGCCTGAAATGGTTAATCTGGCCCTAGACGTGCGCGTTCCTCGAGCGTGTGAACGACGCGAACGCCGTGTGCCAGCCCGGCGAGCCGTGACAACGCGGCGTGAGCGTCGCGTTTTACCAGCGTGTGGTCTGTCGCGCGCTGCAAATGCGACCGACTTCAAAAAGTAGCGATGTAGTCGTGCGGCAACGAAAAGCGCGACTTTATCGCTGCAAACAGTTCCCGTGGACGATATTCCTCAGTTAACACAGACACATAATAAGATTTATATTATAGTCCTTTTTACTAGAGAAATTTGTGTCACCCGAACATCTAAAATGTACTTAACGTGGAAAACATAGTTACCCACTTACCTATGTTAAGATAATCCTTAATTCGGATAATATTCGCTTTTACACCCTTCCATTACGCATATTCTACCCATTTTTATGAGAAAATTCAGCACAATCCTCTAGATTTAAAATTAGCTGAAAATGTCGTGTGTCACGCAAATTGACGTTCTGTGTTTCAAGTTTTTAATTTTATTTCTGCTACGATTCCTATAGACATCACGGAACTGACAATTACAAGCGAATTATTAAAGAAGGTAAGTACTTATTTCCAGATATTTATTTATATTTGAAATTTTAATCTTAGGATATTCTTATACTTTACCATAGGTATTTCATTAATCGACTTTATTGTTTATTATTCTTAACATGAAAATGTACCAAGTTTAAGGTGATCGAATAAATATTAACTGGCAACACAAGGGATGAAAGGTTGTACTGTTAGAAAGGGAAAGAAGGCGCAGTTATAGGTATCTGGCTCGGACCGGTTTTTATAATGCGTGCATCGTGGGCGTTAAGTCCGTCACATAAGGATTATTTTTGATTAAATGAATGGAAAATAAAGTTTGTAGTCCACAGTCATGTTCAATGGTATTACGTCGATGGTTATGGTGGAGTAAAGAATCTCACATACAAACGACATACATATATGACAATGACATATATATACATACATGAACCCTAAACACATATACACTCTTTTTTTTGGGCAGTCGTGTAAAAAACAAGCCCTATAGTGTTATAATAGGCTTTCTCATCAATATAATTTTAACATCATCGAAATCGGTCCCTACGTTGTGATTTTATAACATAGCTTCTGCCCGCGACTTCAGCCGCGCAGAATTCAAAATAAAAAACTTTCATCCCCTTTTAACACCCTTAGGGGTAAAATTTTGAAATAGGTACCCTTTCTTAGTGGACCTTACCTACACTTCACAAAGAATACCTACACCCTCCAAATTTCATAACTCTAGGAGCAGCGGTTTAGGCTGTGCGTTGATTATTTCAGTCAGGACTTTGAATTTATATAGGTAGATAGATAGATAGATTTTATATTATTTATTAAATAACATGTAGATAACAAAACGTGAAAGCGAATACAATCTCGCCCTATAGCTACACAACTTTACACGCACACAAATGTATATTTCCTTAGTGCCGCTCCTAGTTGTCACGCACACATAAAATGCTACCCGGCTTCACATCGTTTGTTGCCAAGACTCCAACTGTCTACTTCTATAATCTGTGTAGATCGACACACGACATCGACATCGATGTGATTATGTGACGTCACACGAGCCAATCGGCTTGAAAGCGCGCTGTGCCCGCGCCGCCATTAGGGGCCATCCATAAATTACGTCACACGAATTTCATGATTTTTAGACCCCTCCCCCCCTTGTCACAGCTGGTCACATTTGCGACTCCCCCCCTCCGTGTGTGACGTTATATATTTTTTACAATTTTCTGAAATTTTCTAAAATTTTCGTCAAAATAGATGTATTAGATTTTTAAATGTGACGTCACAAAACTAAGGACCCCTCTCACCCCCTTGTCACATTTCGTCGACCCCCTCCCCGTTACGTGTGACGTAATTTATGGATGGCCCCTTAGGGGGCGTCCATAACGTGACGTCGGGGACATGTCATAAGTAGCATGGTCAAATTCAGTTGATCGACCCCTCGGCATTGGCCGTTTTTCCACTAGCCGACGTTGGTACCGCATTTTTTGTATCTGAAGATAGAAAGTAGTAGCAGTTCCAAAAACACACCAATGGTTGTTGGTGGTTGGTGCGTAGCGGCCGACCCCGCCTGGCATACCACCCGCCTGGCTGGAAGATCCTTCCGCCTCCGCTAAAGGCCAAAGTGGTCTCGAGAGTCTAATCCAGAAATCGGTAGAATTGCCCTCAAAATCGGTAGATTTGGACTCAAAATCGGTAGACAAAAAAAATAACAATACCTATTTTTAGTTATTTTTTAAGATACTGTGTGAAAAATTATTTTTTGTGGGTGTATGTCCTTTTCTGAAACAATTAAAAACCTATATTCATCCAAACTTTTACAGTAGGCATAGTTACTGCCTTTATTTACAACTTCCTCTCATTAATTCCATTCAAATTGGTATACAGTATTTTCTAAAATTTTCGTCAAAATAGATGTATTAGATTTTTAAATGTGACGTCACAAAACTAAGGACCCCTCTCACCCCCTTGTCACATTTCGTCGACCCCCTCCCCGTTACGTGTGACGTAATTTATGGATGGCCCCTTAGGGGGCGTCCATAACGTGACGTCGGGGACATGTCATAAGTAGCATGGTCAAATTCAGTTGATCGACCCCTCGGCATTGGGCGTTTTTCCACTAGCCGACGTTGGTACCGCATTTTTTGTATCTGAAGATAGAAAGTAGTAGCAGTTCCAAAAACACACCAATGGTTGTTGGTGGTTGGTGCGTAGCGGCCGACCCCGCCTGGCATACCACCCGCCTGGCTGGAAGATCCTTCCGCCTCCGCTAAAGGCCAAAGTGGTCTCGAAAGTCTAATCCAGAAATCGGTAGAATTACCCTCAAAATCGGTAGATTTGGACTCAAAAACGGTAGACAAAAAAAATAACAATACCTATTTTTAGTTATTTTTTAAGATACTGTGTGAAAAATTATTTGTTTGTGGGTGTATGTCCTTTTCTGAAACAATTAAAAACCTATATTCATCCAAACTTTTACAGTAGGCATAGTTACTGCCTTTATTTACAACTTCCTCTCATTAATTCCATTCAAATTGGTATAAGGTAGGTACTTTCTTCTTTAGCACCCGCGCTTGTACCGACTGAATTCTTCAGTTACCTAACTAAACTTAGAATTTTATTATACTTGAACTAAAATTATACACTCAAAGTAAAAATACAATTTGATTTTCAACTATGGATTGAAGTACGACAATTTTTTTCCAAAAGATAAACTGAATTATAAAGTCCGCTAAACAAGCATTACTGAGATATTCTCACACAAAATATACACAAACAACCTCTAAAAAGGGCTGCCAGCACTTGAAAAAGTGAAATCGGTAGAAAAATCGGTAGAATTTAGCTCTATCCTCAGAAATCGTGAGAAAATCACTCAGTTTCAGTATATCGGTAGAACAGCCCCCGAATCGGTAGAAATACCGAAAAATCGGTAGATTCGAGACCACTGGGCCAATATATCAAAGCTCAACTTTGTGGAGTTCGGGGAAGATTCTTGCCTCAACTGCGTTAGAAATTTTATTGGCAACGACCAATTCCTTAAAATGCCAGTTTGGTTACCGCTAGATCTCAGATTAGTAAATAGTTACTAGATAAGTGCAGTAGTGAGAGCGTAGGCCGCTCGGCTGCAACATCGGGTGGTAGCGGGGTCGATTCCCGCCAGAGGCAATTTCGGAAATTGCCGTTTCGTAATTTGGTCTGGGTGATTCAGGGATCTTCTCCAGTGCATTGTAAGGTACCTACCCACAGTACAAGCGTTGCTTAGTTTGGGACCACACAGTTGGTATAAGTCTGGCAACAATTATTTATTATTGTCTTCCTCCACAAAAACATCCCCCATAATGTTGTCCCCCCCCCTAGCTATAAAACCCCGTATACGCGTTTACCGTTGAACGAATATGTGATGTACGACGAAAACGTCTAGAATGTACAGCGTAGTACTGACAGCGTGCCTGGCCGCCCCCCCCCCCCCTCCAGTCTTCACCCCCGGGGCAAGTACACCCTCCCCCCCCTTAGATCCGGGCCTGAGAAGGGGATCAAACCCGGAAGCTAGAGAGAGCTACAACTAGCCTATTGGTTTAGTGCAGGGGTCTCCGAACTACGGCCCGCGAGCACCACCAAGCCAACATGGCTCGCGGCGGCAGGCCGGCTGTGACCGGTAACCGGCCCGCCATAGTTTGGGTTGCTTACATAGTAGTAACTATGTAGATAAGTAAATCATACAATAATAATAATGAAATGTTTTTATTCAAAGACTTAGAAAACATTAACTGTTACTGTCATAGCTTAGCTACATAATATTAAAAATGAACATAATATTAAAACAATACATCGTAGAAAAATATATTCTATAATATTATTCTATAAACTTACAATACGTGACATACAATTTTAAGGTGGTAGAGCCAAGCTGTAGCCAATTGACTGCAGCTCATAAACGGGCTGGCTCGACCGGGGTAGTACCACCCTCTCACAGAAGATCGGCGTAAAGCAGCTATTACAGCTGCGTTTCGTACGATGAGTTAGAGAGCCGTAAGCCCACCCCCCCTCCCCCTCCCTCCATCCCACTCCCCTACAGGTCGGCAATGTGCGAGCAATACCTTGGGTATTGTAAGCATCTATAGGCTACGGTAACTGCATAACATCAGGTGGGCCGTACACTTTTTGCCACTACAGGTCCTATAAAAAAAAAAACGAATTCCCATGATAAAATTAAACATAATTAATAATAGTAAGAGTAATTAAAAATATTATTTGGCAATTATGTAATAAGCTTATTATTAATACATTTAATTAAGAGTAAGTGACTAGTCTTAACTAGTCTAAATACCCGTAGTAACAACTTGGAATAGAATAGAATAGAACAAACATACAGACAGTCTCCCAACAGATAGCGCGCGAGTCGAGTTAGCTCGCGGTGTTAAGATTCTCCCCGTTTCAGTGACTTCCCTCCGTACATTCAATGCCGTTAATACAAAGGATTACTACTTGGGAATCTCCTAAAGTGCAAAATTTTCAAGTTGTGGATCAAAGTTACTAGTGGAAATTTTCAGTATTGTTTTCAAATACTCATCTGTTAATAATTCCGGTTTGTAAGTATTTTTTGCAGCCTTCAATTTGGATATTGTTTTTTCACACAGAGAAGTAGAGCCGAAAGCGGAGATAAAGCCACGCGCAAATGTCCGCAACTCCGAAATGTATTTTGTGTCTGGCAGACTCTTATAAAATCGCAGCAACGATGATTTCTCAAAGAAATCTTGTACAATGTTGTAAGATTGCATATTATTAATATTCCATAGAATTTGGGCATGGTCTTCGGTTACCCCATCGTTAACAATAGGATTATGAAAAAATGAACTTTCCTTTGCAATTGCTTCGGAACGAGATTCTAAATTTATTTTTAAAGCTGCCAGAGCTTCATATGCAAAATCTACCGGAAATGGAACAAGAGTGTGCTGATCGAACTCTCGACATGTATTAAAATTTGTGAAGCATTGTTCTTTCAAATCAATTTGACCGAAAATAATATATACTTGAAAGGACTTAATATGATTGTATAGACCTGAGAGAAGCTTGTTTTCTTGTTGTAACTCAAAAATTAAGTTATTCATATGTTTAGTTAAATCTGTATAAAATGACAGCTTCCATAACCACGTATCGTTTTCCAACTCGGCCAGAGGACGATTCTTTGTATTTAAATATTTTTTTATTACTGTACGGAGTTCAAAAAAACGCTTTAGAACTTTCCCGCAGATAGCCCAACTCACTTCAGTATAATATGGGAGATCAGTGTCTCCCATTTCTTTAATAAACTCTACGAGTTTACGACGATGCTCTGCAGTAACATGATCATCACCATCATCATCACTATCATCAACATCCTCATAATCACTGTCATGATCATCATCATCATCACCTTCAACTCCCTCTCGGAGTTCTGATCTAATAAAATTAACAGCTGATATGACTGGCTTTAATACTTCTGACATATCCAAGCATTTCCCGCACAAGGAATGTTTATGAATCATGCCATGCACGACCAAAGGTTTTTTACCACCGTCGTTTTCTACGGCCTTCGATACGAGAGCGACGACTCCTTCATTTTCTTCACACATGATTCTCCCTACATCAGTATTGATACATTTCAATTGTTTCCAATGAAGGTTGCTTGCCAGTCTAGCATTATTAACTCTTTTAAAGATGTCTTTTCCAGTGGTCTTGCCGTGAATGCTAAAAACGTCAAGAAGTTCTTCATACACTTCAAATCGTGTATTGATCCCTCGAATAAAAAGCAACACGTGAGTTGTCTCAGACAAATCTGTTGACTCTTCCAGTGCCAATGAGAACCATTCTGTTAGCCGAGTTTTCTCTAACAATTCACTTGATATTTTTTCTCTTATATCAGATATTCTTCGTTCCACAGTGTCTGCTGACAAAGTCAGGTTTTCAAATAAATTAACTTTTTCTGGACATATTTGTTTCGCTGCTGCAATCATACATTCCCTTATTAATTCGCCGTCAGTGAACAGTTTCCCATGTTTGGCTATCGTATGAGCCACGCTGTAACTAGCATGAATTGCTGCGCGCTGTTGTTGAGATTTGCTTCCTGTAAACAACAATGGGCAATATATGGATCGTGGGCACAGTGTTGTAGCAAGTTCTAACCTACCTGAAAATGAAGATCCGAATAATCTCAACATTTTATTCTATGGCAGCATTACTCTAATGAATCAAATAAAAAAGTAACTATAAATAACTACGACTAACTATATTAATTAATAATAAATTAAAACAAAAAAAAACGTACGGGCGAGGTACAGGCGTCATTAGGTCAAGCCAATCGACTGCAGCTCATATGGGCTGGCTCGATCGGAGTAGTACCACCCACTCACAGACGATCAGCACATCAGTACAGAACAGTACAGCACAGAAGATCAGTAGCTATTACACCTGCGTTTCGTACGATGAGAGAGCCAGAAGCCCAATCCCACCCCCCCTTCCCACTCCCCTTCAGGTCGGTGACGCGCGAGCAATGCCTTTGGTATTGCAAGCATCAATGGGCTACGATAACTACTTAACACCAGGCGGGCCGAACGCTTTTTTGCCACCGCAGTCCTATAAAATAAAATCCCCCTCCCCCCCACGTTAGTACGGTGTTGGTACTGACTGGTGTTGCCGAAGAGCGGCTTGTTGTCGGCGGGCTGCTGCTGGAAGCCGCCGAACATGCCCCCGGGCTGCGCCCCCTTGCGGCCCGCCGCGTAGTCCTCCAGGCGCAGCTCCTCCAGCGACTTGCCCTCGTACTCCTGCTCACAACCACCACACCATCACCAATAGGATTATAAATAATAAATATCGTGGGACATTCTTTTACACACGGCTACCTGATCCCAAACTAAGCAGAGCTTGTACTTTGGAAACCAGGTAACTGATATCTAAATATACAGGGTGTCCCAAAACTTTGCCACATGGAGGGGAAGTACCTTAAATATTGTAGATAGAGAATTTTACTGAATGAAGACTTCATTTTTATTTTAAAAACAATACGAACTGCATTCAAAGATTTTTGAAAACTCGCTTGCCACACTCGGGAATCGAACCGGCTAAAATCCGAAAAAATAACATCCTGTACTTTTATGGCATCAATCGATAGGATCAATTACAAGGATCAAATCACTCTAACAAACATGGGAAATTAAATGAAAGGAAACGATACGGGATCCGGGATATCCGAGATACGGGATCCGATATCCGGGATACGGGATCTGGGATCCAGGAAACGGGATAAGGCTCCGACAAACGGAAGCTCGGATCTGGGAAACGGGATTCAGGATTCAGAAAATGAGATCCGGGATACGGGACCCGGGAAACGAGATCCGGGGTATGAAATCCGGGATATGGAATACGGGACCCGTGATATCCGGGATACGGGATCCGGAACACGGAATCTGGAATCCGGGGAACAAGATCCGGGATACGGGACCCGGGAAACAAGATCCGGGATATGAAATTCAGGATATTTGATACAGGATTCACGATATCCAGGATACGGAATCCGGGATTTAGCAAACGCAATCTGAGAAACGGGATACGGGGTCCGGGATATACGGGATCCGGAAAACGGGGTCCGGGTTATACGGGATCCGGGATACGGGATCCGGAAAACGGTATCCAGGATCCGGGCAACGAGATCCAGGATACGGGACTCGGGAAACGAGATTCGGGATATGGGATACGAGATACGGGATCGGTGATATCCGGGATACGGGAACCGGGATTTAGCAAACAGAATCTGTGAACGGGATCCGGGATACGGGATCCAGGATCCGGGATCCGGAAAACGGGATCCAAGATCCGGGCAACGAGATCCAGGATCCAGGCAACGAGATCCAGGATACGGGACCCGGGAAACGAGATCCGGGATACGAAATCCGACATATGGGATACGGGATCCGTGATATACGGGATCCGGATAACGGGATCCAGGATCCGGGATACGGGATCCGGAAAACGGGATCCAGGATCCGGGCAACGAGATCCAGGATACGGGACCCGGGAAACGAGATCCAGTATACGAAATCTGGGATGTGGGATACGGGATCCGTGATATACGGGATACGGGATCCGGGAAATGGGATCCGGGATCCGATTTTTTAAAATTTAAATTCTGCGCAGACGAAGTCGCGGGCAAAAGCTAGTTACTACATATACTACTTTTTTATTTGTAAATACATACTTAATATACATAATTACACCCAGAATAATGATAATACTCCTGGCACGGGCCTCCCCTCAATGCGAGGGGGATTCAGGCCATAATCCACCACGCTGGGCCAGTGCGGGTTGGCGGTTATCACGTGTCTTTCGAAAATTCGTTGGATTATTATTCGAATTGATTGTATAGGGTTTAAATTGAATTGAGCCTAATCCAAACACGGTGTGAATTTGAACTTGCTTACCTTCATACAAGTAATACACTGGTGTTTAATATTAACATTCTGCGACGTTCCCGACTTGACGACGACATCTGTGCCCACCACCGGGTTGTACTTCGCGTGGCCCGTTCCCGCCGCCGTCTGGGCCTGCCCAAACGCACCTGGAGGGACAAAATAATACAGTACAGTTTTTTATTGGTGGTAGAGCCAAGCTGTAGCCAATCGACTGCAACTCATATACGGGCTGGCTCGACCGGGGTACTACCACACACACAGAATATCGGCGTTAAAGAGATATTACAGCTGCGTTTCTGACGACGAGTGAGAGAGCCGGAAGCTCAGCAAGAATATCTTGCCAAGCCTCAGTTCACCTCCGAACGTTTACTTATCAGTGATTGCAGCTGGCTATGAGCGCCTCGATTCTTTTCATCCTCCCCTTCCTCCCCCACCTCCCCCCTTCTCCGCCTCCTCGACCGATGGATACTTAGTGAACGTCAAGACCGCGGGACCATGTCTCAAAATCAAAAAAAAGTCCTAGTGGGGATTTAGTACCTAATTTGTACCTTTTGTACCTTCAACTCAGGAATTTGTACCTCCGAAGACAAAAAAAGTACAAAGGATTTTAGCTGGTCATCATGTAAGGAACAATTATTCATCATACTTTTTTTGTTGTTAAATGTAATGAACTGTTAATTGATATTAAACATACATTTGTTTAATAGGTATTTCTTTTCGAAACCCAATAACACCGTTCATTAATTATATTCCACAAATAATAATAATAATTAATAATTGTTCCTTACATGACTAACAAGCCAGTGGCGGTATAAGATTAAAATGGAACATGGTGAAATCCCATTTAGAAAAAATATCTGGATGACTTACTTACTGAAAGTAATAATTGTGTATAACTTTTTTCCTGCTTTATTTACAAATCTGAAAATGAGATATCATTTAGTACCTCGGAGGTACTAAATCTTGATATTTGATTTTCAAGGAAATATCTCACTTTTCATATGTTTACAGAACTTTAACGAATCGTCAAGATGGCGGGACCAGCTTCAAATCGTCACAACTTTATTTCGGTTGTTGCTAGGAAGTTGAAAATTCGATATAGACGGGTACTAAATAGGTACTAAATCCCCAGGTCAGAATTATTCGTCTGCAAGCAGCGCTTCTTGGTGGTCCCGCCATCTTGACGTCAAGATGGCGGGACCAGCTAAAATCCTTTGTACTTTTTTTGTCTTCGGAGGTACAAATTCCTGAGTTGATGGTACAAAAGGTACAAATTAGGTACTAAATCCCCAATAGGAAATTTTTCGATTTTGAGACATGGTCCCGCGGTCTTGACGTTCACGATACTTACCAGTGTTTTTTGCGAACAGTCCGCCCTCCCCAAGGGTGTTGGTCTGCTGGCCGAAGAGGCCGGTGCCGGTGGAGGGAGTGGCCCCGAAGAGGCTGCCGCTGGTGGCGCCTGGGGTCGTCGTGCCGCCGAAACCGAACCCTGGACCGAAGATGAGGGAGTCACAAATTAGAATATGTTAAGGAACTGTCCCGTAACCTCTGGACATAGGACCTACATAGGTCAAACACAAATGGACCTTTGATAGGTCGAACAAAAAATACCTTTAGCCGGTCGAACAACAACTTACTTTGATAATTCGAACAAAAATATTACCTTCGGTGGGTCAAACAGAAAATTACCTTTGGTAGATCGAACAAAAAAATACCTTTAGCCAATCCAACAAAAATTTACCTTTGGTAGGTCGACCAAAATTGACCTTTGGTGATCTACATGTCTAACTCACCAGCGGGCTTCGCCCCGAACGCCGTAGTGTTCTGCGGGGCTCCAAAGAGTCCGGGGCTGAAGCCGAAGCCGCTGGTGATGCCGCCGAAGTTCATGGTGGCGGTGGCAGCCGGCGCGGCGCCGAACAGACCGCCAGTGGTGCTGGTGGCGCCGAACACACCTGAAACAATTTCAGTTCTCGTCTTTCATATGAGCAAGCAGCACCGTTGTCGTGTAGGGCACAGCTGGGGTCAACCGCTGCAGATAAAATTCGTTTATTCCGAGTAGTTCGATTATCTAACTGTTCGGACAAAAAAATTCCAACTAGTTAGACTGTCTTGGATGATCGAACTTTTTTTTTTTTTATAGCCAAGTATGGCACACTGGCAGACGGTCCACCTGATGGTAAGTGGAAGCCGCCGCCCAGGACATCTGCAACTTAAGGGGAGTAGACGCGGCGCCGACCTTTAAGGGACCTGTAAACATGCCTTTTGAAGAACCCCATAAAAATTCCGATTAGTTCGACTGTTATTTATGTTTGACGGGCCCGTTAGCGTGGTTGGCGCGGAGGCGACTTTCACGCTGCAGGTCGTAGGTTCGATTCCTACCCGTGACATGCATTTGTGTGCATGAACATGTCTGTATGTCCGGAGTCTGGGTGTATATGTATATTAAGTATGTATTTACAAATAAAAAAATAGTATATGTAGTAATATCAGTTATCTGGTTTCCATAGTACAAGCCCTGCTTAGTTTGGGATCAGGTAGCCGTGTGTAATAAATGTCCCAGGATATTATTATTATTATTAATCACTATGCTATCGAAGGTGGGCGGCGCGGGAGGTGCGGGAGGTGCGGGGGCCGAGGTGCCATTCGTAGGTTTGCTCCCACCAACAGACGATATACATGCATGCATGTATAATTGTATTTTGTATTGTATGTGTAGCTAATGGGTATAGGGACGTCCATAAATTACGTGAGGGATGGGGGTCGAGCCAAATCTCACCAATGGGGGAGAATGGGTCGAAAATCGCCTCACGTAATTTATGGACGCCCCCTATGCAGAACATTGACAGGTTATTATATAATCTTCTTATAGAAATAAATAAAATTAAAGTGTACATACACTTCAATTTTATTTATTTCTATAGATTATTATAGCCTGGCAATGTTCTGTCGTTCGTAAAATTTAGAAAAGATTACCCGCGTTTGATCCCGCGTGGAATTGGCCGCGGTTTCTTATGTTTTACATGGAACCCTAATTATTATTATTTTTCGAAAATAAAAGCAGCCTAAGTTATAATTTATAAAATCCGCTATCTGCCAGTGAACGTCGGTTTAGAACAGTTTAAACTGCATTAAATCTTAACACCGCGCGCTAACTCGACTCGCGCGCCATCTGTATAGCTGTATGTTTGTTCCGGGAAACCTCCGAAACGGCTGGACTGATTTTGACGGGACTTTCACTGGCAGATAGTGGGTTTTATAAGGAGTAACTCAGGCTACTTTTATTTTCGATAAATAATTAGGGTTCCACGTAAAACATAAAAAACCACGGCAAATTCCACGCGGGTTT
Organism: Drymonia ruficornis; assembly: GCA_947859195.1. NCBI lineage: Eukaryota > Metazoa > Arthropoda > Insecta > Lepidoptera > Notodontidae > Drymonia > Drymonia ruficornis. The sequence continues at coordinate 12,232,394 of OX401917.1, forward strand.
AAGCGCGGATAATCTTTTTCTAAAATTTACGCGAACTAAGTCGCGGGCACAGCTAGTAAAAACTAATAAAATTCTACGCCAATGTTCAAGTTTCTATCACAGTAGACATGACAAAGTTTTCTGTAATTTTTAGGCCATTCATCCACCGTGCTACTCAAAGGAAACTGGAAACGAACTTAAAATACTAATGAGTTGCTAGAATGTAAGAGCACTACCTAGTACTTCAATGGCGACATGACGACGCTACTCAAAAGAAACTGGTTAGTTACTAACTAACCGTTAGAAATCAATTATTAATTAGTAACACGCAACTCGATATGCTGGTTGTATACCAATGGTTTCTTGGAACTTTTTGCACTGCATTGTGTTTACGTTCCTTTTGAGTGGCGGTGTGGACGAATCACGCGCGAGTAGCTTCAGTAATTAATAAGGGGCGACCATAAATTAAGTGAG